>JALPQD010000414.1:34071-398246 GCA_023101885.1 Typhlomys cinereus | reverse complement strand
TGTTAAGTAGAACCCAGAGATTGCAACTCCTGTGAAAATTCAGTCTGAGTCACTAAGAGCCTTCAAAGTCACTGTCTCCATGTTTTCGTTTCATCAATGACTCCAATCAGTTCTGAAAATATTCACCAATTTGCTCAATGTCATTCAGCAAACTTTTTTTTCTTTATCAATTTGGGTCCAGAAGCTATGTCTGAATCTGCCCAGCTCTTTGGGCAAAGCTAACTCTATTCTGCCACATTGGCTTTCTGAGGATCTGTGGGAAACACCTTGTCCGTCCTGCGGTACAGCTTATGTTCTCCTGCTACTGCCAGTCCAGCCAGGGGCTTCTACCCTGAGCCCTGGCCAACACAGCTCCTTTAACAGGTTCCAGGCTGCTGGGAAGTACAAGCTGCTACAAGCTCTTCTGGAGAAAACATGTATCAAGGATTTAAAAAATAGTATGTTCTCTGACCACTAATTCTACTAGACTTACCCTAAGAGAATGCTTGTGTCTATAAGGGCTATTTCTGGGATCAAGCATTACTTACAGTTTTCTCATTACCTTTAATTATTTCTTTCTAAAATTACTCATTACTTTCTAAGCTTAGTCCTTAAGTGCTGCCAACAATGCAGGATCTTTAGGTCACTGTTCTACCTCCTACATGGAACACATGCAGACACCTACTGTAATGATGTTCAGTAACTAATTTTGATGGAAAAGTGTCCATGACAAGCAATCCGTAGATCCATTAACAGGGGATACAGAGGATGTGGTATGTACATATGAGGAAATGTCATTTGCAGGAAAATGGATGCATTTGGAGATGATCTTACTAAATAAATTAAGCCAGTCTCAGACAAACACCATATGTTTTCTCTCTTTGGGGTTCCCAGATTTTAAACTAATACATAAAATCATGTATGCATATATGATATGAAAGCAGAAACAAAAGTGTCCAGGGGAATGGGGGCGTGGGGGTAGGACAAAGGGAGAGTAGGGATCATGGAGAGGAATGTCTCAGGATACAATATGCATACAGTATGAATAAAAATGTCCTTAGGTTGCACAGTACTGTGTGCAGTGAATATATACATTTAAATTTCAAAAATGGCCAGCAAGATGAAGTAGCAGGTAAAGACACCTGAGCACAAACCTGACAACCTATGTTCCATCCCTGTAACCCACATGGTGAAAGGAGAGGGCCTACTTCCAAAAGTAAGTCTCTGCCACCCAAACATGTTCCCTGGCATGTGTGTGCCTCCCTTTTCTCTCTCTCTCTCTCTCTCTCTCTCTCTCTCTCTCTCATAAATAATAAAGGCAGTGTGATGCTAACATAAGAACGCACACACCAGTCAATGAGACATAGTTAGTCCACAGTAAACACTAGTCTACAGGTATGGCACAGAGACCTGAACCCCCACAAGAACAGATAAGCCAGAGGGGCCCATAGAAGCAGCCAGTCAGGAGTGAGGGAGGGAGTAGAATGGATTGTGAGAGACGGGAGAGAGATGGGGGGAGGGAGGGAGGGAGGGGTGGAGGGAAGCAGGGAATAGTACTCAATATGCTTGTAAAACTAAAAAATAAATAAAAAGAAAGAAAAAAGGAAAGAAAGAAGAAAGAAAGAAAGAAAGAAAGAAAGAAAGAAAGAAAGAAGAAAGAAAGAAAGAAAGAGTCCTCTCCTGCCCTTCATGAAGTACTCATAACCACATGGCTACACAAAAATGAGAAAAATCTTCCTGTGCTTCTGTGAATCAAACCAAATTATATCAGGACAATTGAAGGATCAGTTCTCCAGATGATCTGAAAGATTGTGAGGGCCAGTTCCACAGCATCACACATACATAAACCAACAGCCATTTTCCAAGATCAAAGATCTGAAAAGCTCACTCAAAACCACATAGTTTTTTTTTCCCTCATTGACTCAATTTTTTTCTCCTCTATACTGAATGGAATCTTCAGAAGGGAGGTTTGGAAAACTCCTCTTAAGCCTTTACCTTTGTGGGTCCTTCACTGAGCCCCACCACATGCACCTCAGCCGGGCTGGCCTAAATCCCTAAGAGCTGCAGTTACAGGAGTACCCAACCCCAAACGTCTTTGATCTGCACTTCTCAAACACAAGAGTAATATTCATCAGACAAATGAAGCTAAACCAGTCATGACTAACCTACTTTGAGCACCGTAAGCCCAGTTGAATGGGGTGCAGGGAATGTTCTTAGATTGATTCCTCTCTGCTTTTCTATTCTTACTTGAATTATGTTCTTTTCTCTGTTGAAAGATTTCTTGTCATCTGATTACCAACTTGACTTTTCTCTCCTCAGGTGCCAACTTATCTATGAAACTTCTAGGAAAGTGTCAGGTAGGAGAAATGCCCCAAAAATTGACACACTGGAATGCTGATTATTTCAAGGGAAACTGACAGTGGTTGGGCAAGGGCTCTCCTCTGCTCTCCCTAACCCACCTAATGTCCTGAGCCCGCAAAGCAGAAAACACCTCTCCCTGCTCTGTTAACCACCTGGTGTGGCAGGGAGCCTGTCAGCATCCTGAACGGTTTTGCTATATACCTTCATTACCTGTATTGGACTCATTCAGTGCAGTCAAGGCATTACAAGCTGGTCTAAAACCTGTAGGCCCAAGGGGGTCTTTGTTTTAGGCCATTCTGTTGTTCTGCAAATTCACTGAATTCCCCCTAAAAAGTCACTTCCAGTGACATTCTGCTTCCTCCTCTCCCATAGAAAGGGGCTGGGGGGGGCTGGAGAGGTGGCTCAGGGGTTAAGCCTCTGCCTTGCAGGCAGAAGGTCCTGAGTTCGGATCCTAGACCCCACGTATAGACCCCAGGTATGCCGGGCAGAAGCAGGGGCAGCCTGCATTTCAGGTCCTGGTAGGGCAGAGCCTGTGAATCCCCGGGCGGAGTAAACAAGGAGGAGGTGGAGGCGTCCATGGTGGTTCCCGAATTCGCCCGTGGTTCTACACACATGCATACATACATACACACACAACTGAACAAATAATAAAAAAAAAATTTTAAAGAAAAAAAAAAGAAAGAAAGAAAGGGGCTGTGGGAGCTTCTATACAGCCCAGGCTCTTCCTCAAGTTTTGAACATCCTCCTGCCTCTGTCTCTCTACTGGTGGGAATACAGGCACGTGCCTCCACACACAGCTAATATTTTTGTTTGTAACATGGTAAGTGTGAACAGATGTCAACCACATAAAATCTCTTTGAGGCTCTCACTGACTTGTAAGAGCGCACAGAAGTCCTGAGACCAAAACGCTTGAGAATTTTTAACCAGCACAGCCGGCAATGTAATAAAGGTACCAGGTGCAGGAGGAAGGAGGTTTGGGAAAAGTCCCTGGTCACGCGTCTTGTCTGAAAGTGTTCGAGGTGAGACGACCAAGCGTTGGGGGATTCCTCTTTGCCCTAGTTCATTCTCCGGCTTATAATTTGTGTGAGATTCTTCCGCTTGGACACGTGGTCGCGCTCTCACTGAACGTCCCAGTTCTGAAGAAGTCCAATCAGAATCACTGCGGTCTAAACCAAACAGGCAAACGCTATAAAATCCTCCTAGAAGAACTACGCTTTCTCCAAAAAAGAAGGATGGATGCTTCAATGCCCGGCGCCCTCCTGGCACTGCTGGCCGCTCTGGCAGTGCCCCAGACCTGGGCGAGTAAGTGCAAGGCCTCTTTGGGGAGGAGTGTGAGCGCCTCCCGACAGGGGCGCCACACGAGGGCAGCCGGGTCTCAGCCTCCGTGCTTCCCTCGCTGGACGTCCAGCTCCGTCCCGAGCGCCGCGCCCTGCTCAGTCCCGCGGCCGCTTTTCAGCTCCCCACATCCCCTGCTCCGCCCTGGCGGGTGCACCTGGGCGCAAGGTCCCGCCGGGAGGAGAGTGGCGGGTTTCACCTAGCGCTGCCCGCAGGCTTCCATTCGCTGCGGTACTTCGGCACCACAGTATCCGAGCCTCGCCTTGGGGAGCCCCGCTACATATTCGTTGGCTACGTGGACGACACGCAGTTTGTGCACTTCGACAGTCGAGCAAAAAATCCGAGGATGGAGCCGCGGGCGCGGTGGATGGAGCAGGAGGGATCTGAGTACTGGGATGAGCAGAGCCAGAGAGTCAAGGCCTACGGACAGATGGCGCGAGTGAACTTGGGGTTCGCTATCAGCGTCTACAACCACAGCCAGAGCGGTAAGTGACCCCCACGGACAAGCCAGAGTCTCCCAGGTTCCCAGATCCAAGGCTCGATCCGAGACTCGGGAACCCGCAAAGACCGCGACGCGGATTCAGGTTCAGTTTGATCCAAATCCCGAGGGTGGGCGGTGCCGTGTGGGCTGGGCTGACTGCGGGGACGTGGCCAGGTTTTCACACCTTCCAGTGTTTGTTTGGCTGCGACGTGGGACCCAACGGTCTCTTCCTCCACGGGTACAGTCAACACGCCTACGACGGTCAGTATTACATCTCCCTGAACAAGGACTTGCGCTCCTGGAGCGCTGCAGATGGGCCGCCGCAGATCACCCGGCACAAGTGGGAAGTGGATAACGAAGCCGACCACTGGAGGACCTACCTGAAGGGCGAGTGCGTAGAGTCCTTACATAAGTTCTTGGAGACCGGGAAGGAAACGCTACAGCGCACAGGTACAAGCGCCAGGGCAGCTCCTCCATCGGCCCCAGGGCTGGGCTCATATCTCCCGAGGAGGGAGGAAAATGAAATCCAGCTGCAATACTGTCTCTCTCTTGCATCTGGAAAGGGAAGAGTGCCCCTGGCTTTCCTGGTCCAGCATCAGAGAGCACCTCTCCTGAGGGTTCGCCCATCTCTCGGATAGTTCAGAATCTGTCTCAGAATGGTAGGAGCGGAGATCCCTAAGGAGCCAACCAGCAGTTCCCTTCAGTCTGCAGCACACTGAGAGTCATGGCTTTTCTTGTCCGGACTCTCTACCCACATCCAGTGTCTTTAGAAGTTTGACACCAGGGATGCTGAGTTTCTCAACCCTCTCCCAACAACAGAGTCTCTGATGAAAGACCTGGAGTCTCCTATCCCAAGTCGCTCAACCGAATTCTAGAGTTTTCTAATAGATTATCAGAGATGAGACTAAGCTACTGTATAGAACTGGAATCTTCCCACACCCTCATTCACCTATGTCTGCATTTCCTGGATAGTCACATGGATGCTGAGTGACCCAGAAAGAATAAAAAATGCCTAAATTTTCCAAGTGTTCCTCCAGCCCCCCCAAAGGGACATGTGACTCATCACCCCAGACCTGAAGGGAAGGTCACCCTGAGGTGCTGGACCCTGGACTTCTATCCTTCGGACATTACTTTGCTTTGGCAACGTGATGAGGAGGACCTGACCCAGGACATGGAGCTCGTGGAGACCAGGCCTGCAGGGGATGGAACCTTCCAGAAGTGGGCAGCTGTGGTGGTGCCTTCTGGGGAGGAGCAGAGATACACCTGCCACGTGCTGCATGAGGGGCTGCCTGAGCCCCTCACCCTGAGATGGGGTAAGGAGGGGTGTGTGTGATCAGAGCCTGTGGTCAGGGATGGTCAGGGATAGCAGGAGCCCTTCTGGAGACTGTGAGTAGAATCAGGGCAGAGGCTTAGTGGGTCATGACCCTTCACATCTACTGTCCATTTTCTTTCTAGATCCCTCTCCTTGGCCCACCATGGGAATCACTGCTGGCCTGGTCCTCCTTGGAGTTTTCATCATCGTTGCCGTGGCTGCCATTGTGTTTACAAGGAAGAAGAGCACAGGTGGGGAAGAAGCAGTGTTGGGTTTTGTCTCACTGGGAGACTACAAGCCCTAGATGTAAATGTGCCCTTTTCTGTATTGTAGCTAAAAGGCATATCCATCCACACGTGTGTGCTTACCTGATACTTTCTGTTTGCAAAGCGTGCATGAAAAATGGGGGACACATTTGACATCGACTATTCTGCAATGTAGACATGATTTCTAGCAATCAAGTATCAGGCAAGAAGTACTTGGGAATAGGCTCCCAGGAGGGAACTTGATCCCCTCCTTGCACATCACCTCTCTCCATGTTTCCCAATCCTGCTGTAGATTTGCATATATCTAGAAACTTCCCTGAGGTCTCCTGTAGGAATTTAAAATCTTACACTTTCTTGGCTATTTTATGCCCAGAGTTGGAAAAGTAGGATTACTCAGAAAATTTTTCAGGAACTAACTTTGTCATTCCTTTTCCATCCACGGCACTCAGGCTCTCTTCGCATATTAAGGGGATGCCCACTGAGAGTGTAGAATTGAGGTAAAGATCACATCCCTAAATCACTTCCCAAAGAGCTGGACACAGCATGAGTTCTCAGCTGCACAGCTGAAGGTCACATGCTGGACTTTGACTCAGCACGTGCTGATAAGAAAAACTAGACCTGCCCGGAACATTTTGACAGGGGTGACTTGGCCATGTCCAGTTCCAGGACGCTGCCCCACCACACTGACCAGCACTGGGTGTCAGTGGTGTGAACTGTGGCCCTTGTGTCTAGTGGCAGGGGTGGTGGGTCCTGTGTGGACCTGGTGTCAATGGTCTCAGGGGTTCTGTTCCTGGTGGTAAAGCCCCCAGCATGGCTCTTCAGCTGTTGTCAAAACAAAATAAGCTCTAATATCCTGCACAAAATTCCTTTAAGGTTAAATGACAGAATTCAGATTTTATAATTTTATACCTAAAAGTTAGAAATTTGTCTAGATAATTTTCAGACAGCAAGCATTCAGAGACTTTCATTGCATAAATTGCCCCTTCAATCTTTCATCTGAGGATAGACCCTTTGACTCAGCATTGATGATACCTGTCCTTACTTTCTCAGGAGAAAAAAGATGTATATATATTTGAACCTGTCTCCATTTTGGGTACTGCTCAGATCACTGGTACCAGTGGTCATAAGTGTCGGTCCAACATCCTCAGTTCTCTTCCCAGACCCACAGCTGTTGATCATTGAACATGGGACACAGTTATTACTTTTTAAATTATTTTTATTAACTTTTTTTTACAGGGTCTCACATTGTAAGTCAGGCTGGCTTGGAACTCTCCATGTAACCGTGGTGGTTAATCATTATCATCAACTTTGCCGGATTTAATTGAGAATCTCCTAGGAGATGCAGTTCTGGACATGTCTGTGAAGATATTTCCAAAGAGACTGGCTGAGGAGGGAAGACCCATCCTGAATGTGGGCAGCACCATCCCATGGGCTGAGAGTCCAGTCTGAAGAAAAGGCCAGTGGATGTCAGTGTTCCTTACTCTCAGCTCCGTGCTCCCTTGGGCATGTTCCTGCTGTCATGACCTCTGCTGTGACCTTTCCTGTCATGATGTACTGTGCTCTTCTTCATGCTGAACCAAAATAAATCATCCTTCCCTTAAGTTGCCTCTTTTAGGTACCTTGTCATTCCAATGAGAAAATAAACAACCTAGGCTGGTCTTGCAGTCTCAAAAAGCCTCCTGCCTTCATCTTACTAAGCATTGTGATTACAAGTGTGAGACAACATACCCACATCCAGACTCCTGCAGTAGCTTCAAGTGAGGCTGATGCATTCCCCTGGCACCTGTGGTTGGCATCCTTGCAGCCACATGCCTTAAAGACCAGCAGCCACAGCCTAAGCTTATTACACAGAACCTGTACTGTACAACAGATGTCCCGAATTCTGCTGAGATGTTCAGAGGTCTCCCAGGCACAGGAAAGTTGGAATTACCTGTTCTGAGTTTTCTAGGTTCAGTCTCACAACTGTGTGTTTGCCAGGTGCAGTCTGAATGTGATATGACCCCCATTGGCCAAAGGTTTGAACAGTTGATTCCCAGCTTGTGGAACTGTTTTGAAAGGTTTAAGAACCTTAGAAGGCAACGTCTTTCTGAGGGAAATTGAGTCACTAGATCACTAGGACTGAGGTTTGTGTGTGTGTGTGTGTGTGTGTGTGTGTTTTGTTTTGTTTTGTCTAGTCAAACAAAATTTATTTTATAAACTTCCATGCAATTTTATTTAGCAATCACACATTTCTTCATTATTATGATGTTTGAATCCTTGGTTGATGTTTGTGAGGTTTTGGCAACTTTGGGAATAAATCCTTGCTGGAGGAAGGCAGGGGGTGGGTCTTGAGGTTGGTTAGCCCCATCTCACTAACCTTTATGTTTTCTTTATTTATTTGAGAAAGAGCATATATGTGTGTCACAGCACATGTATGGATATCAGAAAACAACATTTGGAAATCATTTTATTCCTTCTACCATGTGGACTCTAGGGATCAACTATACTTCCAGATTTGAGGCCAGGACCTTTACCTGCTGAGTTATAAGTAACTAAACAGCCAAGGTGGGGTCTCTACTACTGTCTCAACTCCAGCAAAGTCATTCTTCTGCAGGATATCTGTTAGCCACAGCCAGGCCACCTCCATCTTGGTTGAAAGTGGCAGTGCCTGAAACTCATCATATTGGTTGCAAAACCATACCTGAAACTAAACCAACTAATCTTCTGGGATTCCTGTTCCCAACCCTACTGTCCTTATTACTTTTTCTGTTGCTGTGAGACAACACTCAAACTCAAGGGAGAAAGGGAGACTTATGTGGCTTCCAGTTCCAGAGGGAAGATACAGTCCATTGTGGCTGACAGAAGCTAGAGGAGGCTTGGTCACATCCGTCATAGAAGCTGAGAGGAAGCAAACACTTCCAACTGCAAGAGCAGGCTGCTAGTAGAAGCAGGATGGGGCTGTGGACCAACCTCAAGACCCGCCCCCTGTCACATGCCTTTCTCTAGCAAGGCTCCACTTCCCAAAGTTGCCAAAACCTCACAAACATCAACCAGGGATTCAAACATGAGCCTAAGAGACAACTCACATTCATTCCAGGAGAATAATCTATCTTTATCAAAGACCAGTTCCTCTCCTGGCAGTGCCTAGGACTTAGTCTTTGCTTCTCCCAGCAAGAGATTACAGGGGAACTTCTAATTTCTTGAGTGCCCCCTTACAATAGTCTGAAAGTCAAAAGAATGGACACAAGTGAGTATATCCTCAATCCTACCAAGCAGGATTCTTGCACCCCTCTTTACTTGAAGGATAAAAAGGGTAGTCTCACTTTTACTAATAACATTTTTTTGAGTCAGGGTCTTATGTAGCCTAGGCTACCATCAAACTCATGGCAAGCCTCCTGCCTCAGCCCAATCTCCCATGTAAGAGAATTTCAGCTATGAGTCATCATCAACCACATTTTTTTTAATATGGTAAATGCCATTAGATGTAACTACACAAAATACATTTCTGTGGTCCTCCATAATTTCTTTTTAAAAGTATTGTGTGTGTGTGTGTGTGTGTGTGTGTGTGTGTGTGTGTGTATCAAAGGCCACTGTGTGTCTCTGTGAAGGCCCAAAGATGACTTCCTGGATTGCTTCTACCTTTTTGCTTTCTTCATCTATTTCCTAGGCTCTAGCCGCTGGGCTGGAAGTGCAGGGTACTGCCCTTTCAGCCTGATGTTTTTTTTTTTTTTTTTTTTAAACATGGGACATGGGATCCAAACTCAGCACCTTCTGCTTGAAAGACAGAGTCTTAACCCCTGAGCCATCTCTCCAGCCCGTGAATAATTTCTAAGAATATATGGGGGATTCTGAAGTAAGAACGCAGGAAAACTGACCAAAAGCTCTAGGCACAGGAAGGAAAATAGCATTGATAAGATTCCTAGTCTGAGGGGTCTGAGGCAGAAGGCCACGACTTGGAAGGTCCCATAGACTCTGAGTTTATTTCTCCAACACACACCCTATGTCAACCGTTAGGACTTTGTGCCTGGACACATGTTCTAATGCGTGTGTGAAATCTGGAGAAAACCACTGAAGGTGACAGTGGTCTGTCCTCCCACACAACCACGGAGCTATAAAGTCCACAAAGGGAACAAGAACTTAATCACTCCAAATCGCAGACACTGAGGATAGGGATCCAGGTTCTCGGGATGCTCCTGGCCATGCTAGCTGCCGCCCTGGCCCTACTGCAGACCAAGGCGGGTGTGTGCAGGGTGGGGAGGGAACCTGCTTCTGTGTGGAGGAGCACAGACACATCATGTCTGGGCGGTCCTTTCCCTGCGCTTGGCCCTGGGGGCGCGTGGGGAGTAGGATGGTGCTAGTGCAGAGCGTAAGCGCCCTATGTTCGGCAGGCTCCCACTCGCTACAGTATTTTATAACCACCACGTCTTGGCCGGGCCTCCGGGAGCCCCGCTTCATCTACGTTGGCTATGTGGATGACACGCTGTTTACTGTTTATGCGCTTCGACAGCGACGATCCGACTCCCAGGATAGAGTCGCGGGCGCCTTGGATGGAGCAGATGGAACCCAAGCATTGGGAGGAGAACGCACACAGAGTCAAGAACATCGCGCAGCTGTCGCGAGTTTATCTACGAAAAGCAATCCAGGTCTACAACCAGAGTGAGGACGGTGAGTGACCCTGGGTGGAGGGCGAGGGTTGGCACACCTCTGTATTCCCACGAACCAAGAGGTTCCGCCTGAGCCTGCCTGCGAATCAAACTCCAGAGAGCAGCAGGGACCATGATTTAGTATCGGGTTTTTTTTTTTTTTTTTCAGTTTAGGTCCAAATCCTAAAGGTGGGTTGGGTGGGATCCCCTGGGGACTGACCGCGGAGGCGGGGCCAGGTTTCCACACTATCCAGGAGCTGTATCGCTGCAATGTGGGTCGGGACCGGCGCCTGCTCCGCGGATACAATCAGCTTGCCTATGATGGCCAAGATTACCTAACCCTGAATGAGGACCTGCGCTCCTGGACCGCAGCGGACACCAAGCTCAGATCACTCGGAGCCAGTGGGTGGAGGCTGGGGTGGCTGAGCATAAGAGGGCCTTCCTGGAGGGCACATGCATGGAGTGGCTGCTCAGATACTTGGACAAGGGGAAGGAGACACTACAGCGTGCTGGTAACTAAGAATCGTGGTAGGACTACTTCATTTGCCCTCTGACTGCAGTTCAGGTCTCTCCAGCACTGAGAAAAACCTCTCAGGTCTCCCCAGGACTGAGGAAAGCCAGATGCAGCTAGAAACTGCCTCCCTTGCTTTGAGAGTGGTTAAGAGTGCTCCTGGGTTTCCTGATCCAACATGACAGAGTGACTCTCCGAGGACTCACCCTTCCCTAGGACAGTTCAGTGGCTGTCTCAGGAAAGAAGATCCCTAAAATAACCAACCAGCAGTTCCTCTGTGTCTGCAGCCCACGGTGAGCCACAGCCTCTCTCAGGGTGGACTCTGCCCACACCCAGTGTCTGTGGAGGTTTCACTCCAAGGATGCAAATCTCTCAACCCTCACCCAGTCAGACAGGACCAAGAGTCTTTTTTTCCCTTTGGGATACCTGGAGTGTAGGACCCTGGGCTGATTCACCTTTATTCTAGAACTCAAAGACACAGATGCCCACATGTTTGTATCCCATCAATTCTCCTGTTCATTCCTGGCCAGGTGACAGGAATGCTGTTAAAAGTCCCCAGGAAGAATGTGAAATATCTTAAATTTCCAACTCTTGCCTTTTAGGTTCACCAAAAACACATATAACCTGTCACCACAGACCTGAAAGAGATGTCACCCTAAAGTGCTGGGCCTTGGGTTTCTATCCTGCCAACATCACTCTGCTCTGGCAGCAAAATGGGGAGGACCTGACCCAGAACATGGAGGTTGTGGAGACCAGGCCTGAAGGGGATGGGAACTTCCAGAAGTGGGCAGCTGTGGTGGTGCCGTCTGGATAGGAGCAGAGATACACATGCCATGTGCTTCATGAGGGGCTGCCTGAGCCCCTCACCCTGAGATGGGGTGAGGAGGGGTGTATGATCAGAGCCTGTGATCAGGGAGAGGCATCTTGGACACAGGAGCAGGGTCAGGGATGAGAGCTAAGAGTCAGGGTTCTAACCTTCCTTTCCCTTTGCAGAACCACCTCAGCCAGCCTTCCTTATTATGGGAATTATTTCTGGCCTGGTTCTCCTGGGATTTGTCACTGGAGCTGCTGTTGTGCTGTGGAGGAAGAGAAGCTCAGGTATGGAAAGGATAAGAATTGGAGATTTTGTCTCACTGGGAGATCTCAGCCCCTACATGGAAACATGCTCATCTATTTTGTTACTATGGGGCATATCCATACACATGCTTGCCAAATCCATTACCCTGTGTATTAACACTAGTTTGCTATAAAGCGTTTCTGAAAAAGAGAATATGAATTTTTTGATGATGGTGCTTGTGATGTACATGCGATTGATTCCTGTCAGTCAGAAAAGAAGACAACTAAGAGGAAACCTTTAAGAGGTCACCTGGTCCTCTTCCTGAACAAAAACATCTGGTCCCATGTTTCCTGACCCTGTTCTATGTTTGTCCCTTTGTTTGGGCAAGTTTGCCTGAGGGTCCAGGATTTGGTCCACAATGGTCCCTCACCACTCTGATTCCTTCTTGGTCTTTGTCTTCATGTAGATGGTAAAGAATGCCTTTACTCAGGTAGCTTTCACAATACTATTTCCATTTCTAGGCCATATGTCCCAGCACTTTAACTTCTTTCACATACAAGAGGAATATCATACTTAGCATGTAGAAAAGACCAAGTCTCTGACACTTTCTCAAGCATTCATTCAGCTGGGTACAGTAGAAGTCCTCATCTCTACCAGTTGAGTGCTGGACCTAGGCTCACCATACGCTAATAGGGAAAACCTGGAAACTTCATAGAATGCACTTTGGCAAGGGTGACATTGCCAAATCCAGTTCCAGGAACAGCAGGGAAGCTACCCTAGTCACAGCGACCACTACAGGTGTCTGTGATGTGAGTGGCACCTATGCCCAAGGACCAGATGATGGGTTCTACATGGACCAGGTGTGACGTTAGCTTGTAGAGTCTGTTTCTAATTATGACATGTTTAACTTGGTTCTTTGCTTTTTTGGATATAAAGTAAACTTTAGCATTTATAAAATCTTATCAAGTGATAAGAATCTAGGTTCCATTATTCTTACTAAAAAGTAAGAAATCAGTCTAGAGCATTTTCAGATGACAATCATTCAGAGACTTTTGCAACACGAACTGTTTCACAAATTTTCTATCTTAGCTATACTCCATAGGAGACAGACTCATGTATATTTCTCAATGTGAAAACAAGACTGGTGGTATATAGCCTTCCTTACTTTCTCCGGTTAAAAAAATGTTCATTTCAATCTCGTCTCTATTGTGGGTGCTGCTCTGATCACTGACAACAGTGGCACCTTAAAATACTCGGACCTCTTCCTATACCCAGTGTTGTAGATCATTAAAGCAGAAAATATTTTGACCTTTGTTGTTACTTATGACTGTATGTATGTGAGTTGGGAGATTGTTTGTGTGGGGGAGGGGTATAGAAGACAGCACTATGTATGCCAGTGGAGGCCCAAAGGTGACTTTGGGAATCATTCTGCATTGTTCTACCTCCTCTTTGCTTTGCTCTGCGATTTCCCAGGCTGTACCTTCCAGGGTCACCTGGAATTTCTATGTGGGATCTAGAACCCAAACTTTTGCTTTCAAAGCAAAGGCTTAATCCCTGAGTCATCTTTCCCATCCTTCTTTTTGTTTGTTTGTTTGTTTCTGTTTTTGAGACAGGTTCTAACACTGTATCCCAGACTGGCTTGGAACTTAATATGTAGCTTTCATGGTTCATCTTCATTATCAACCTGACTGGATTTAGAATCTCCTGAGAGAAGCCTCCTTGGTGTCCCCTTGACCAGAGATGATTAACTAAAGAAGGAAGACTTGCATGGAATTTGGCTGTTATCCCATGGACTTGTAAGTTGAGGATCCATACTGAATATTGAGGGAAAAAGAGAAATCAAGATGAATGCCAGCATCTCCTACTCCTTGCTTCCTGATCTGTGAAGACATGAGTTCCGCTCACTTATTCCTACTTCCATGACCTTATCATGCCTTGACATGACAGACAGTACCCTCTTAAATCATAAGTCTAAATAAATTCTTCCCTCAAATTATTTCTGTCAGGTATTTCTGTCAAGCTTGTTGTAAGTATAGATACAAGTATGTGCTACACCACACTGAATCTTAGATGTCAAAGAGACTCCAGTGCACAAGAATATTGGAACCGTCTGTTCTATGTGCTTTCTAGAAACAGCCCCAGAACTGCCCATTGTGTTCCAGGAGTCTGATTTGATGAGATCATTGGAGAGCTTTTGTTCCTTTCTCTTCTATAGTCGATCTATTTTATTTTATTTTATTTTATTTTATTTTATTATGTGTGTGTGTGTGTATGTGTGTGTGACAGTGAAAGAGAAAGAGAGAGAGAGAGAGAGAGAGGGAGAGAGAGAGAGAACACTATGTGTCCTCATGGAGGGCCAAGAGTGACTTCCGGAATCATCCTGGATTACTTCTACCTCCTTTTTGCTTTGCTGTGAGGGACAGAAGTGCAGGCTGCCTGGCGTTTTTTACATGGGACTTGGGATCCTAACTCAGGATCTTCTGCTTGCTAAACAGTCTTAACCCCTGAGCCATCTCTCCAGCCCTTAAACATCATTTATTTAGCAATTATCCCCCAATCTGTTTCTCCAACCCAGGCATTTCTCCCAAATATCGTATCTGCCTACAGCTGACCTGACTGCTTCATGGGCATTTCCCTGCCTCTGCAAAAGTAGCTCATCCGGGCTGGAGAGATGGCTCAGGGGTTAAAATTCTGTCTCACAAGCAGAAGATCCTGAGTTCAGATACCAGGTCCCACGTAAAAACACCAAGCAGAAGCTGCGGTGGCCTGTACTTCTTGCCCTGGTGGGTGGAGCCTAGAAAATCACAGAGAGAAGCAAGAAGGAGGTAGAAGCAATCCAGGATGATTCCCAAAGTCACCCTTGGTCCTCCACAGGGACACACAATGCCCTCTGATACACGCGTGCACACACACACACAAAATAAATAAAATAATTTTAAAAAAGTAACTCATCCATTCACTTACATTGTCCTAATTTTGTTGCTGCATTCAGTTTAAACTAGCAGTAAATATGGACCCATCCATGTTTAAAATAAATCAAATACCCAATTATTTGCCACTATTTCTGGAATACAGAAATGTCTGATAGGTTTTCCCACTGCCTTACTTGCTTCTTGTCAATCGATGCAGCACTAAGCAGAGCAACCAGAATGATTCCCTTTTACTCAAGCAGTTATTTACTCATCATGTGTGTGCCTATACATGCATGCCCACTGGAAACATGCAGAGGTCAAAGGATAGCTTGTGGAAGTCAGATCTCTGGGCCCCAGGAGTCGTCTAACTCAGGTAATCAGCTTTGGCAACAAGTGCCTTTATGTAGTGTGCCACCTGGAGGGAAGTGGTGGTTAGAATGCCACCTTGACAAGATTATCTAGGGAATTCTGCACAAGACTGATTTATCCTAATGTCACAGATTGGTCGTCTAAACATGCTTCTCTATCTCTCCTGTCCACTAATCACAAATCCTTCACTCAAGATTGCAACCCAATCCCCAGGTCCTATTACATTCCTGTATAAAATAAAGTTTCAGGAAGTGGGTGGTGGGAGGGACCTCAATGAGACAGACAGTGATGTCCCCACCCACCCAGCTGCTGATCTTACTTGTCTTGTCTCCTGTGAATTATTTCTTCTTCCTCTGTGTTTCTGATCATCCTGGGATTTATCTATGAGTATCATCCTGAGATAAATTTTATTAATATTATTTAAGACAGAATATGTGGGGCTGGAGAGACAGGTCAGGGGTTTAAGTAAACAGAGTTTGGATCCCAGATCCCACTTAAAAGATGCTAGGCAGAAATGGCAGCAGCTTGTACTTCCAGCCTCAGAAGATAGAGCCTGGGAAACTCCAGAGCAAGGCAAATAAGAGATAGAAGCAATCCAGGGTGATTCCCACCACTCTTGGAATCTCCACAGGCACCCATAGTATGCCCTCTGATACACACACACACATTCAAAAATTAAAAAGACAGAATACATAAGCATTTAATAAAGGTATACCTTTATGCAATAAATCATTTTCCCAGTCCTGGAATGATCCTTTAAATTTTAAAAAAATTTACATTATGTTATTTTATTTTGACACAAAGTGTCATGTAACTCAGGCTGCCCTTGAACTCCCTGTGCAGCTGAAGGTGACCCTGACTCCTTATCTGGCTCCCAGGTGCTGGTAAACAGGTGGATGCCACAATGTCTAGCTCATTGTGGGTTGGGTTGTTTTTTTTTTGTTTTTGAGTTCTACATGTAGGTTAGATATTAAGTCCCTATTAGATGTATAGTGGTAGAGATTTTCTCCTGTTCTGTGGGAGAAATTGTTAACTGTTGTTTTCTTTACTGTCTAAAAGCTTTTTAATTTCAGGCAATTATATTTGTTAGTTCTCCCTATTATTTCCTGATTTATCTGTATCCTTGTCTGAACTTACCTTTATTTAATTATTAATTTGAGCAAGGGAGGGGGAGGAAGAGAGGGAGGGAAGAGAGAGAGAGAGAAGAGAGAGAGAGAGAGAAATCACAGTGAATCAGTGGAGGTCAGAGAACAACTTTCAGAAGTCAGATCTCTCCTCATCATGTGGCTTCCAGGGATTGAACTTGGATCACTAGGTTTGAGAACAGGCCCTTTACCTGCTGAGCTATCTCACAGGCCCCAGCAACTTTTTCTTCTATGTTTTGAATTGATTCTGTAAGTTTAGTTTCCATGTATTAGAATAAATTCCTTATTTTTATTTGAATCCTCTACTTGCACCATTAAAAAAAAAAACAGAACTCTAAAATCAGACAGGTTTGTCAACCTCTTAGGCAAAAAATAATAACAGGCTCTCAGGAAATCTGTCCTAGAGACTTTAGAATAGTATATGGCCTGCCTAAGATACAAATGTGCATGGGGTCCCTTTGGCCACTATCCACTCTCAAAAATGCCACCCTGTACTCTGGGATAGATTTGTTGGTGGCTCATAGAAGCTGCCCCTTTAAAGGGAGGCAGCCACACCTTATACTACCCAGCACCTTCCTTGAACTTGAACACTCCCAACCCACAGCAGCCCCAGGACAGAGTGGCACAATGGGATTAGCTCCCTGAATCTCCACCTTATCTTATCTAGAACCTTCACTAACTGATCTGCTGAACTTAGAGACCCTAGTTCTTTAATGATCCCCTCAAGAGTCCATAAACACAAGGAATTTCCTTGGTTCTGCTTCTTCCACCCATGGTCAGGGATCCTTTCCCAGTTTCTCCTGGCATGAGGCCAGCATTATTAAAGCACCTGATCACCTAAAATATACCTCAGCACCTGTCTACTCTGAACCAGCTCTCCAGCTTATTCTTCCCATACCTCACATTTATTTCCTACAGTATGCTGCGTGTCTCAGCTGAATTGCTGAGTTATGCCAATGGAAGCCAAGGAAAGTCCAGAGTGGGATCCCAAGGACAAAACCCCCCTGAATCATCGAGCTCTGTCAACACTGGACAGGACTTTTTATGTCTGACATTTGCCAGCAAACCTTTTAGGGAGAAATCTGTTATACAACATTAATATACTTTGTGATATAAGAAGAAGGAACTATCTCTGTTTCTAAAAGCTCAGAACAAACCTCAACCTACCTTCTTGCCATTATGGAAATCTGTCTGGATTTAAAACTCTCCGAAGAGAAGGATGTCTTACAGAAGTCTCACCCAGCTAGGGTTTCACACTCATGTGAGGCTGGATGGATTGTGACTGACACTTACTCTCAGTATTTACACTAAGAGGCTGACAAAGTCAACCTGTTCCTCTGACGTTCTGGGGCTGTGTCTGCTACCTTACAAGTTTTTTGCACCTTTATTTATATTCTTTCCCTGGTGTGGGATTCAGAGATAAAGTTGGGCATGCAGGTGTGATCACAGCAGAGATGGCCAAAGATTTGGTGGGGGATGATACTGCACAGAGTTAGTTGATATGTGTTGCCTACTGTGTTGGAAGATTTATATGGTGCTGTAATCACATAGCCAGGAACTATGGATTTAGTTGGGTTTCCTCCCATTGTGTTTCTTTTCTTGTGTGTTGTGGATGCTCTGTGATGTTGTGTTTTTTGTTTATGGCTTGGAATTTTGCTTTCTACACTATGTTGTGCACTCTACTTCTATTTTGAGTTTTTCTATGAAGTAATACAGTTTTTTAAAAAAGTGTGAAAAAAGATTTCACACGCGAATTCATGGCATTTTCACCCCTAATTACCAATCACAACTCCCTGACTTCTCCTATTACAAACTTTCTTCTTCCCTATCTGTTTCTCTCCTGATTTTATGCCCTTTGTGTGTTAAGTAAGTTCCATCTGGATTACTGCTAATGACATTGTCTAGGCATTTGCTGAAGCAAGGATGATATGCCAGTGAACATACAGGTTAAGGAAAGAAACTCTCCATCCAGCATTAACCCTCTTTAGTTTCAGAGGGAGAGGTGGTGCCCAGTGAGGTTTGTTTGTTTGGACTTTCATGGTGTGATACTGATAAGCTAAGCTTCCTGCAGTCTCTTGCCAGTAGATACAGCTGCAGCTGACTGTTGACTTCCCTTCAAAGAGGGACTGAGAGGGACTGGAAAGCAAGTGCCTTCCAAATGCCCTCACACATGCCTGCACAGGTGGGGACTGAGAGGGTCTAGGATGCACATGTGGGGGCCCTGCACACATGCCCAAACACATGAGGGTGGGAGGAGCCCTGGAGCATATACGCTGAGGAAGATTAGTTGAGGGAGTTCCACCTAGGCAGCTACAAGGAAGGCTTGATCCCTGCTGTGGTGAGCTGCTCCCTCCTATCAGTAACGCTCACCCAGGCCCCTGTAAGAAAGCCAAATAAACTCCTTGGTTCCTCAAGAGTTTGGTATAATAGTGTCTTTGGTCTATTGTGGAATTCCTATCTGGGACGGGAAGATGTGTGGCATCTCCCCAGGAAAGTAAGTCACACAACAATTGCATGACCTTTGGAGACAGCTAGAAGTTAGCACAACATGGAAATTCCACAAAAGTCTTGCCACTGTTGCATAAGTGGGTACATCTTACCTGGAAGTGTGGCATTGTAACATGCAGTGTTCAGCTCTGGGTAACACCCTGATGTCCTGCTCCCTCCCCCTCCTATTCCACTTAGCCTCCCCCCTGCATACCCACCTCCAGCAGTGTAAAAACTAGCCAAAAGAGAGGAATTTTCTTAGTCAATTCCAGCTTGATTTCTGAATGTTCTGTCATGCAAGACAGCGATGTCTTCAGTGATAGAGCAGCAAGGAAAGAACAAGGATGTGTGAGTTCCTCTACACTAGACACAGAATCCTCTGGCTGGCAGGATAACAACTTGCTGTCCACTGCATTCTTTACCTAATTTCAGTGGAGAGTCTCTAGTCATCTTTCTCATACAGAAGTCCTGTTTCAGTTTTTAATGTTGCACGGACCATAGAAGTAGCTCACATACAACACGACAGGGTCCTCACTAATCTGCAAGAACATATTGGGGATATCTAACTGCTCTTGAACAGGTCTCAGGGAGAAAGTGTGATAAGCGGCTTTGGGTGAAGGAGAAGCTGGTGGTGGTAAAGTCCCTGTCCTAGGGTTCTGTTTCCAAGGCTGGCGTCAGGAGTGGGGAAGCCACAGGCCGGTGATTCCCTGTTCCTCTTTAGTTTTATTTCTCCAGCTCACAAAACCTGCGTGAGTTGTCAGGCCCTTCTACCTGGACACATTGAATGTCCTTATTACTGAGTCACCCATCAGAGTCACTGTGGTCTCTCCACACACACAAGGCTATAAAGTCCACAACAGGAACAAGGCTCACTCTCTCCAGACCCTCCAAACGCGGATCATGGGCCCTGGCGCCCCGCGCCCTCCTGATGCTGCTGGCTTCGGCCCTGGCTCTACTGCAAACCCAAGGGGGTGAGTATGCAGTGGGAGGGAAATGGCCTCTGCTGGGAGAAGCGAGGGGACAGCCTGGCGCCGCGGGGGCAGCACCTGAGAAGCCGCGGGTCTGCCCTGGCACCCCAGAGCCTGCGGGGTGCCCTCATTAGGCGGCATCTGCCTGCCCGCCCCCTACTATGTCTGCTCAGTCCTGAGCCACTCTGGGTCCTACATCGGGCTTCCAGCTCCATTCTGAGCCTCGCGCTCCGCTGCGTCCGGAGCCCCGCAGCCTCCTCTCGGTTCCAAGCCCCGCGCTCCTCTGTATTGCGAGGGTGAAAGTCTCGCCGCTCGCCATCCGCAGGCTCCCACCACACTCTGCGTTATGTGGACACCACCGTGTCCCAGCCCGGGTTCGGGGAGCCCCGGTACCTCGCCGCCGGCTTCGTAGACGACACGCAGATCACGCGCTTCGACAGCGACGCGGAGAAGCCAAGGATGGAGCCTCTGGAGCCGTGGGCTGCGCGGCTGGGGTCCAAGTACTGGGAGAAGGAGACGCAGGTCGCCAAAAGAACCGTGAAGAACGCGCGACTGAACTTGAGGTCCGCGGTTCTCGTCTACAACCAGAGCGACAGCGGTGAGTGATCAGGTCCCAGGTCGGAGGTCACGATCCTCCACATCTGAGGGACGGACTTGAGGCTGCGGAGACCCCAGACCCGGGAAGAACCGCTGGGACCCAGACCCTGTTCTGGTTCAATTTAGGTCCAAATTCTCGCAGGGGGCGGGACCGATCGCGGGGGTGGGGGGCAGGCTGTGATCTTTTCAGTCTTTCTGGGAAATTTCAAGGTCTGGGATAAGTGTGTCCATTTCCTGTTCTGTTACGGTGGGACCAGATTCTCACATCTTCCAGTGTGTGTATGGCTGTGACGTGGGGCCGGATGGGCGCTTCCTCCGCGGATTCGAGCAGCACGCGTTCAATGGCAAAGATTACCTGTCCCTGAACGAGGACCTGCGCTCCTGGACCGCTGGGGACACGACGGCTCAGATCACTATGCACGAGTGGGAGAAGGCTGGCGTGGCAGGAAGCAGCAGAGCCTACCTGGAAGGCGAGTGCGTGGAATCGCTCCGTAGATACCTGGCGATGGGAAAAGAGAGACTGCAGCGCGCAGGTACGCATGACCTCTGGGCCATTCCTCCCTCCCTGTGCTCTGTCTCCAGATGAAAGTGAAAAATGGGATACACATGTTGAATCAGGTACATCCAACTTCAGAGAGCATCTCTCCTGAGAGCTCGTCCTTCTCTGGGACAGTTCAGAGTCTGTCTCAGGATGGAAGGAGAGAAGATCCTAGAAACAATCAAGCAGCAGTTCCCTTCAGTCTGCAGCCCACTGTGAGCCATGGCCCCTCTCAGGAGGGGCTCTATGTCCACACCCAGTGTCTTTGGAGGTCTGACTCAGGTGATGCTGACTCTCCCTGCCCCCACCCAGTCAGCACCTGAAGTGCTGGGGAGACCTTTTTTCCTGGGGAGACCTGGTCTCCTACTCTGGACTGGCTGACCTTGACTCTAAAACTTTGCAAGGAGATTAGCCATATACCTGAGTCGATGTTAAGGTGTAGGGTCTGCACCCCTCTGGAACCCATCTCTTCATTCCCAGGATGGTCACATGAACACTGCTAGGTCACCTGTGAGAATACAAAATATTTGAACTTTCCAACTGTCCCCCTCAGACCCACCAAAGACACACGTGACCCATCACTCTTGACCTGAGGGTGAAGTCATCCTGAAGTGCTGGGCCCTGGGCTTCTACCCTGCCGAGATCAGCCTGACCTGGCAGCGAGATGGGGAAGACCTGACCCAGGACATGGAGCTTGTGGAGACCAGGCCTGCAGGGGATGGAACCTTCCAGAAGTGGGCAGCTGAGGTGGTACCTTCTGGGGAGGAGCAGACTCCGGTAGGAAAACATAGTGCCCTCTGACACACACACACACACACACACACACACACACACACACACCACCACCACCACCACCAACAACAACAACAACAAACAAACAAGTAAATAAATAAAAAAATATTTCAAAAGAAATTTCAATCTTTCTTGTTGACAATTCTGGTGATGTGGACATGATTCCCAGCAGTCATAAGAGGGCAAGAAGTCATCCAATGGTAAATCTACCAGGAGTTTTCTGGTTTTTACCTGAACTCACTGTCATGTTTTCTGATTCTCCTGTACACCCTCTTACTTCTGGAAACTTCCCTGAGATTCAGGACTGGAGTGGGGGTTGTCCCTGTTTCTTTTCTTCCCAGTTAAGAGGATGTGCTTGCACTCAAATGATCTCCTCCAGAACTGACACTCATCTTATGATTCCACTTTACAAGTTAGAGAAGTTAGAGAAGTAGCTCAATTAGGGCTCTAAAAAAACTTTATTTATTTTGCTTGGGTATATGTGTATGTGTCCCTGTGAGGACTAAGGGTCACTTTAGGAATTATCCTGGATTGCTTCTACCTCCCTTTTACCTTAATTCTGGGATTTCTCAAGGTCTACCTATTAAGGCTGAAAATTCAGGCTGCCACTATTTCTGCCTGGCATTTTTTATGTGGGACCTGGGTTCCTACTTTGTACCTTCTACTTACCAGGCAGAGTCTTAACTCTAAACCATCTTTGTAGCCCCTCACTTAGGGTTTAGAAAGGAGGGAGAGACCAAGACCTTCTGTCATTCCCCCAAGCATTCCTGTATCTGGACACAACGTGAGAGAGTTCTCCGCTCCATGGTTGAAGAACCACATACTGTACCTTAACTCAGCTGCTGATAAGAGAAACCTGGACCTGCCTGGAACATATTTTATCAAAGGCAACATTCCTGTGTCTAGCTCCAGGAGTTAACAGGGAAACTATCCCACCACAGTGACCAGTGACCATATTAAAATTCCTTTATGTTTAAGTAAGTATTTTGGATTCTGATAGTTATACCTGAAAGAGTTATACTAGAGAATTTTCAGGTAGCAAGCATTCAGAAACGTTTCATAGTGTAAGATGCTTCCTGAATCTTCCTCTCCCAACAGGAGGAAAAAAATATGCTTCATTCTCCACATGGCAATTCAGGGCCCATGGTGTGTGCCTTCCTTTGCCTTTCTTGGGGGAAAATTAAACAGCACATGTAAGACCCCTCATCACATATGCCATTAAGATCACTGACAGCAGCAGCCACAAACCTTATTCCAAAATATCTCAGTCCTCTTCCTTTACTATCATTTAGATCGCTGAGCCTGTATTCCAGGAATCACTTTTCCTCCTTTTCTTTGAGACAGATCTCACATCACCCTCTCAACTGCACAGGCTGGCTTGAAATTCACTGTGTAGCTGTAATGGTTCATCTCCATTTCCAACTGGACTGAATTTAGAGGTTCCTAGAAGAGGCGTGCTTGTGAGGGTGTCTTCAGGGAGAACCCATCCTGAATTTGATTGGTAACTATTTCCATGGTTGAGGCTCCAGAATAAATTGAATGAGAAAAGGAGAAAGTGACATGCATGTCAGCATCCAGCATTCCCTGGACTGATCCACTGACCGTGAGGAGTCTCAGCCACGTGTTCTTGCTGCCACGAACTCCACTCTACCTTTCATGCCAAGACGCACTTATGCA
Source organism: Typhlomys cinereus (assembly GCA_023101885.1). NCBI lineage: Eukaryota > Metazoa > Chordata > Mammalia > Rodentia > Platacanthomyidae > Typhlomys > Typhlomys cinereus. The sequence goes on along the minus strand of JALPQD010000414.1, from coordinate 374,837 downwards.
CTGTCTCAAATCATGAGCTAAAATAAATCTTTCTTCTTTTCTTTTTTATCCATTCTTTTATTTATTTTTTAATGCTGCATACATGAATATCATGAATTCAAAAGATTTGCAATTTTTACCCTAGTTCCAAATCCTATCAGCCCTCCTTTTCCCCTTAAAATCCTCATCTCCCCTGCAAAAATCCCTCCTATTTTCAAATATTTTCACTTGTGTGGCCCACTGTGTTTCATCTAGTTTGTCTTTGATGACATATGCCTGACGTGCTCTATGCTCCAGCAAATATCACAGGCAAGTAGGTATTGAGGAAATCGTCTTCCTTTTCAATTCCATCAGCATTAGTCCCATCAGTCTCTCAGTTCTTTCTTGAGGTCTCTTGAGATCTTTCTGCTTTCATGGTGAGATGTTGAGACAGGTCATAAGTACACACATCTGCCATGAAGTCTTTTATATCACGACTCTGTTATTTCCAGGAGATAATCAAGTTGCTTCTGTCAGGTATTCTGTCACAGAAACAAAAGTAACTAATACTCTAGCCCAGTGTGGACGTGAGCTCCCAGTCAGCCTCCTGCCATAGTGTCCCCAGTGCTGGGGATTAGAACGTGAGTCACCACACCTGGTGCTGATAATGACTCAAGGGTGGAGACAGCTCAGTGGTACAGTGCCTACTTGCAAGCCTGGCAGGCCTTGTCCCTCTCCTTTCCCCAGCTAACCACTGCTTTGGCAATTTATTCATCTCCGAGGTTTTAGACATGTATTTGACATCACTGCCTCAATCTATTTCTCTAGCCCACATGTTTCTTGCAAATTTCTGAAAACTCATCTGTCCAACTCAAGGTTTCCTGGGCAATTCCCTGAGTCTGTGGATGGCAGTTCCATCCTGATCCTATCCACTCCTGAATTTTGGTGTCATCTTTACCTCATTTGTATATTTCTGATGTAATCCAATGCAAATGTTGTAAGCCCATACTTAAAATAAGTGCAATGTCTTCCCACTATTTTCTCTGCTTGCACTTTAGGAAGCAGTACCCAACATATGTGGCCTACGATGGAAACTTCCCCATGGCCTTGGTGCTCCTCACAAGCTTCCAGCTCCAAATCTGAATTAATCTTGTTTTCTGTGCTTATTTTTTTTTTGCGTGTGCGTGTGTATCTGTGTGTATGTGTGTGTCTGTATGTATCAGAGGGCACAGTATGTGCCTGTGGAAGTCCAAGGGGGGGGGGCTGGATTGTGATACCTCCTCTTTGCTTTGATCTGGAGTTTCCCCTGTTCTGTCTTCCAGGGCACTTCCAGTGCAGGCAGTCACCATTTCCATCTGATGCTTTTTTTTTTAATAATTTATTTTTTTTCCACTCATACAAACTTAATAGGTACCCCGGTCTCCTCTACCCTTCCCTGGACCTCCTTGCTCCCTCTCTCCTTTTCCCTTTCCTTTCCCCGCCTCCCTCCCTTTTTCTCAGTGCCCTTTCCCCCCATCCCTGGAGCATCTTTCAATGTGTATGTGAAACTTTCCTCTGGTTCCTCCTCTCTGATGAGGTGTAAGGACTCAGTGGCATTTCCTAGAACTCTTTCTTGTGTCCTCTTAAGCATAGAAACATTACTGTGGCTGTTATTCCCATGCTTATAAGGATCCTAGTGTCTTTTAGCCATGCCAGACTTTGAGGGGCATCTGACACTTTTTTACATAGGATCCTGGATCTGAACTCAGGACCTTCTGCTGTTGAGGCAGAGGCTTAACCACTGAGTCATCTCAGCTCTTCAGCCTGGTATTTTACATATAAAATTAAGGTCCTTGCAGATGAGGTCAGGGTCCTCTTGCCTCTGCCTCCCTAGTACTGGAACTTCAGGCATGCACCACAATGCCTCACTGATGTGTTTTGGTTATGTTTTGGTTTATTTCATTATCTGTGGTGATTTTTTGTTGTTTTCTCCCTTTGTGCTACTATATGCTAATTGTTTATATACTGCAGACACTAAGCCCCTGTCAGATATATTGCTGGCAGTGATTTTCCCTACCCTGCAGACTATCTCTCCTCCCAGTTATTTTTTTTTTATTTTTTTTATAGGGGGTAAGGAACTTAAGATTTTTATTTAAAAATTCTAAGAAAGAATTAAAGCTATCGAAAACCACTGATGTAAAACATACATTAATCCTCACATTTTTTTAATCCTCACGTTTTTTTTTATTAAAAATTTAATTATACATTTTAAAATTTTCCTCCCAGTTATTTTATTTGCTGGACAGAAGCTTTTAATTTTGTGAAATTCCCCTTTGTCAAGACTTATCCTTATTTCCTGAGCTATTAGTCCTTTTCTAAAAGTCCTGACTATCAATCTGGAAGAGTTTCCCCAGTGTTCCTCTACAAGTTCCAAAGTTTCATATTATATTGAAGTGTTTGATTTTGAATTGATTTCTGCACAAGGTGAGAAGTAGGAATGTAGATTTGTTCTTCATGGAAATGACACTATTTGTTGAAGAAGAATTTTTCCCCCAATGTATGTTTCCGGCACCACTGTTGAAAACCAGGTGGGCATAGCTGTAGGTTGTGTCTGGGTTCCCTGTTCTGTCTTGCAGGTCTGTGTGTCTTTCTCTGGCAGCACCAGGCTGATTGTGTCACTACAGCTCTGTAATACTATAAGTACTGTAATACTTCAGCGTCGCTCTTGCTGCCAAGAATTGCTTTGACTATTTGGAGTTTAAAAAAAAACTTTTGGGGGGCTGGAGAGGTGGCTCAGGGGTTAAGCCTCTGCCTTGCAGGTGGAAGGTCCTGAGTTCGGATCCTAGACCCCACTAATAGATGCCAGGTGGAAGCGGGGGCGGCCTGCGTTTCTGGTCCTGGTATGGCGGAGCCTGTGAATCCCTGGGCAGAATAAACAAGGAGGAAATGGAGGCGTCCGCGGTGGTTCCCAAATTCATCCGTGGTTCTACACACACATACATACATACACACACATACATACACACACGTGCACACATGCACACACACACAATTGAATAAATAATAAAATTTTAAAAAATTTAAAAAAATTTTCCATATGGGACTGGAGAGATGGTTGTGGGGTTAAAGCCTTCATCTCGAAAGCAGAAATATCTGTGTTCAGATCTCTAAATCCTGGAAAGTGGAGCCTGGAAAATCCCAGAGCAAAGCAATAAGGAGGTAGAGCAATCCAGGACGACTCCCGATGTCATCCTTGGGTCTCCACACATACTTGAATGCCTACACACACACACACACACACACACACACACACACACACACACGCCTAAAAAACAGGAAAAAAGACTTTCATATAACTTTAACTACTTTATTTCCTACCTTAAAGTATATTTCACACAGATTAGGGGGCAGTTCTGGAAAGCCTATTCATAATTGCCTAGAAATTATTCATCCTCACTTTTCTTGCAGAAGCCCATAGGTGGAAGAAAAAAAACTGACTTCTGAAAGTTGCCCTCTGACCCATGAGCCATAATATACATTCCCCTTTTTCTCTTTGCCCGAGCACACCTGGGCGGCCTGTACCGCTGACATCTACCTCTCAGGACATCTATGCCACCCAGCAATAACCACACCACATGGGGGCTTACTGATCGACATATTCCCGGGCACAGGTCTTGAGCTGGGACTGGGGCTGGACAGAAAGGTCGTTTCTGAGCATCGCCAGAGCTGAGGGGTGCCGGATGATGAACGGTCACGTCCTCAGGGTAGCAGGGCATACTTTGGCTTGGAGTTATTATATCGGGGAGTTTGGCTGCCGACCCGACAGTCTCAGGATGCTCTGTCCCTACCGAACTGAAGTCCTGGGTCTTGGCCTGTCCCTTAAATACTGTTTATTTCACTTTATCATGCCAATGCACAACCACATTACATCATCGGGGTACACGTCTCTTTACAGTTACAATACAGTTGTTTTGCCTTATTTTGATATTACACATTTTCATTATTATGCAGAGATCCACTTATCTATCACACAGTTCAGGCAGATACAGTGGTCTTCTTATCTATCACACACAATTATATACAGTTGTTTTCACATTCTTTTAATATTACACATAGGCTTTCTCATTTACTAGCCTTTCCACATTAATTTCTTCCTCAATGAAATTTTCCTCATGCTCTCCACACTCTTTTAAAGGTCTATCACTTCTACCATGTTCTCTTCCCCTTTTTTCTCTGGTTCTTTCAATGAGTCCCAAGTTTTAGAATCCCCTGAAAACAGTGTGTGTGTGTGTGTGTGTGTGTGTGTGTGTGTGTGTGTGTGTGTGTGTAGAAGAGGGCATTTGAGAGTGTATGCCTGTGGAGACCCAAGGATAGCTTTGGTAATCATCCTGGACTGTTCTACCGCTATATTGCTTTGATCTGGGATGTCCCAAGCTCCACCATTTAAGACCAGAAGTGCAGGCTGCTAATATTTCCACCTGGCATTTTTATGTGGGATCTGGGATCCAAACTCAGGTTCTTTTGCTTCCAAGGCAGAGATTTAACCCCTGAGCCATCTCTCCAGCCCCCTTAAACTTTTCTATGCCAAGTTTTGACCAGATCCAGAGTAACTCAATGCTTCTCCCCTAAATGAATTTAAAGTGTCAACCCTTGAGGGAGACTTGTCAGATATGAGCAGGAGAGGACACTGGAGTTGGACACTCTCTCATGGCCAGCAGCTTGTGAAACAAGGACAGAACTACAAGGTTCTAGTTCCCAGTGAGAGGAACGAAGCATGGGTCAGACCCTCACCCTCAGAGGATGTGACTCCAGATATCCTGGAAGGCCCTTATTTAAGAACTTGGTTCCAGAAGCCCTAAAACATAAAAGATTTGTACAATATTTTGATGAAGACATATAGTTGCCTCCTCCTGTTTTGATCAAGCCAAATAGGCCTCTCAACCATTTGAAGAAAAGGGCTGTCAGGAAATCTGCTTGCTCTAGAGACTCCAGAAACAGCGTGATGTCTGCCTGATATACAAACTGGTCACCTGGCTCTATTAACCTCGGCCCACTCTCAACCCTCCAGAGTGCTATCATCTGGTCTGTGATAAGCTCTGCTGATTTCCTACACCGCTCCATGTGTCTCCACTGAATTTATTCATAGAGATCAGCATGAGATCCAGTGACAAGATCACCCAGAGACATCAGGCCCTCTCAACTCTCACCAGGGCTTTTCAGTTTCTGACACCTCACAGCAACCTCATCAGGGAGAAATCCATTATTAAAGTTTGATGTTGCTATGTAATGTAATACGGAATCACTTCTGCTTCCAAAACCTCAAACCAAACCTCAAATTTCCTGCTTTCTTACCTTTAGGAAACCTGTCTGGATTTTAAGCCCTCTGAAGAGAAAGACATGTTAGGGAAGTCTCATCCAGCTGTGGGCTTCAGGCACACATGAGGCTGGACAGCCCCTGCCCACAGAGCCCACAGGCATTTCATGAAAACAGAACAAACCCTTAGAGCCCAACGCTGCCTCTCATAAGATGGAGAATGATGTCTGTCTGCACTTCCTCTTTCTGTAGCCCCAATCTTGTCAGTAAAGGAAGAAGGAACATTGGACTTAGAAATCAAATCCATTGATTGATACAAGATTTAGGTTGTATAAAATTTTTTATTTCCCTATGAAGATTTGCCCTGGTTTACAATCTTTTCTCTCTCTCTCTCTCTCTTGATCCCTTCATATCCTCCCTTTCCATTTCACCTTATTTTTTCATTCATAGGGGGATAATTAACTTGGGATTTCACCATCAAGAACACTGTGAATGTCCTTTGGTATCTTCCATAATCTTAATCATGTTTTAGGTTCATGGAACCTTGGATAAAGGTTAACAGTATGTTGGTAATTTCTGGTGTGCAATAAGAAAAGCATGGTGTCTTCACAGACCCTCATTCTGAAATATATTGCTGAATGAGACAAGAAATCTTCAGATGTAAAAGGTCAATGATTACAGAAACCTGCCCTAATTTAAGACATAGACACCTTCCTGCAGGGATCCAGTCTCTGCTTCCAGAGCACTAGGATTGCAGGTGAACTGCCACACTCCCTGGCATTTAGACATTTAGTGGATTTTGGGAATTTGATCTCAGATCCTGACTTGCGTGTGTTTCTGTGTGTATAAGAGGGCACTGTGTGTGCCTGTGGAGGCCCTAGTGTGACTATGGGAAGCTTACTGGATTGTACTACCTCCTTATTGCTTTGCTCTAGGGTTTCCCACTTTCCAGACTAGAAGTACAGGCTTCTGCCGTTTCTGCCTGGTGTTTTTTAGGTGGGATCCAGGATTTGACCTAAGGACTTTCTGCTTGCAAGGTAAATGCTTAACCCCTGAGCCATCTCTCCAGCCCAGGTTCTAGTACTTGTAAGGAAGTGTTTTGCCTACTGGGCAATCTTCCTGACCCATCCCTCCCTCCCTCCCTTCTTCCCTCCCTTTTCTTTTCTTTTTCTTTCTCTCTTTCTTTCTCTCTCCCAAAGGAGAACATAAGACTTTTAAGCCATTTCCTCTGGCCTTTCTGTCCATGGAGGTCACTCACTGACTCTTTTTTTTTTTTTTTTTTTTAATTTTTCAGCTATACAAACCAGGCTGGCCTCAGTCCTCCTGCCTCTGTCTTCTGAGAGCTGGCATTAAACACTCTTACTGCCATGCCCAGTATTGATCTGGGTATGCGGTATGGAGGGGTGGTACAGGAGGAAGAGATGTTCAAATTGGTTATTTTCTTATTATTCTAATTTACCTTCTTATGTCTCTTTGAAAATTATGTCATTTGTTTATGAGCCTGATTTTTTTTTCTGTCCTCGGCCCCCACCTCTAAGGAAGTCTCAGAATGAGGAAATGAGCGTCCAGGACTCCCGCCCCAACACATGCCACACTAGCAGGATGGTTATTTCAACTAGCAGCTGGTGCTGGGCAAGGGCTTCCTCTGCTCTCCCCTAAGCAGCCTACGTCCTTAAGCAAACACTCAGCTCTGACTCTCTCCCTGTCCAGTCAACTGCCTAGTGTCACAGGGAGCCTGTCAGCATCCTGGACAGTTTGCCCCAAAGCTTCATGATCTGTTGAGTCTCATTCAGCGCTGGAGAGAGGAGCTGTCCAAACATTTACCGGTCAGTCTTTCTGTGGGCCCAACAGTCTTTGTTCCAGCATATTCTATGTTCTGCAAGCTATGGAATGCCTCCAAAAACCACTTCATATCTGTGACATTCTGCATGTTCTTTCCCCCACAGAACGAGGTGTGGAGGCTTCCATGTGACCCAGGCTGCTCCTCAATCATAACTGTCCTTTCCCCTCCCAGCCTCACTGGCGGTGGGAATATAGGCAAGTGCCCCCACACCCAGGCCTGAGCAGCAGCTCTGAGAAGATGTTCTCTGGAGTCACTAAGATGTTTTCATAGGGCACAAAGCCAAAACCTCTTCATAACATGCCTAGAACTGATAGTGAGCTGATGTGTGGATGCCACAGTATGACTCAAGGTTATGCAGCCAAATGGCAACAGGCATAGCTAATGTTTCCCTTAGTGCCATTGACTTGCAGGCCTTGAGAAAGGATAGTCTCAAACTCAAGGAAAGAATGTCACTTGCTTGAAAAAGTGAATAATGGAAGCCAACAAGATAGCTCAACAGATAAGACACCTGCTCAAAACCTTGGTCTTCAGTCCCTGGAAGTCCACAGGAAACTGGCTTTTGCAAGTTGTCCTCTGACTTCCACCCATGTGCAATGATATTAGGACCCCCCTATACTTCCCCACTCACCTCTTAAATAAATAAATATTTTGAAAATATTTTGAAAATTTGAACGACAGAAAGTATGATTATTTATATTTGGTTATTTAAAAACACTTGTCTTATAATTGAACTGAGATTTCCCCTTCCAGAAGATCAACTGACAACATCTGTTTCCAATGATAAAATGTAGTATTCTCAAGAAAAAAGAATTTAGAATTGGAAAACATGTATATAATAGTTTATATTTATTAAGCAGACATTTTGGATGGAATTCATTGAAATATTAACAAACATGATTTCCTGATAATTGAATGCAAAATCAGATATGAAATGAAGCAGTTCTATTAATACAAGCAAGAAATTTACAAAAATATTTATTATGCTTATATTTTCATTTTAGAAATAGCAATTTGTATATTTTGTTATAAAATTGGGTTATAAGTATTCTACATGAACAAATACTTTTTCATTTTTAGACAGTGTTCACTGTATAGCCTGGGCTAACTCAAACTTGAATCCTCTGCCATCAGCCTTACAAGAATTGTAAGTGTATACCACATCAGGCTTAAGCATTGTTTTATATTTGTGGTATGTTTGTAGGGATATTTTTTCTTCTTTCTTGTTCCCCCTTTCTCCATACTTTTCTCTCTTTTCTTTCTTTTCTTCCTTCCTTCCCTCCCTCCCTCCCTCCCTCCCTCCCTTCCTCCCTCCCTCCCTCCCTTCCTTCCTTTCTTCCTTCCTTCCTTTCTTCCTTCCTTCCTTCCTTCCTTCCTTCCTTCCTTCCTTCCTTCTTTCCTTCCTTCCTTCCTCCCTCCCTTCCTTATTGTTATTGTTTTTGTTAGTTGATGTGTATGTGGAAGGAATTAAGACTGGGTCTTTTTTTTTTAGCGAGCGTGCATGCATGTGTGTGTGTGTGTGTGTGTGTGTGTGTGTATGTATGTGTGTGTGTGGTGTGTATCTGAGGGCACTGTGTGTTCCTATGGAGGATCAAGGGTGACTTCGAGAATCATTGTATGTTGCTTCTACCTCCCCTTTGCTTTGCTCCCAGACCTCCAGGCTCTGCCCACCAGGTCTGGCCATGCAGGCCGCCGCCATTTTCACCAAGCATTTTTACATAGGACCTGAGATCCAAACTCAGGACCCTCTGCTTTCAAAGCAGAGTTTTAACCCTTGAACCATCTCTCCAGCCCAAGACTGGGTCTTGATATGAGTCCCATGTTGGCCTGGAGCTCATGGCAAACCTCTTGCCCTCAGCCTCAAAGGAGAATAAAGGCATGGACTACCATGCCTGACTTTTGTTTCATTTTGTGTATATGTGTACATGTGTACTGGGGACCCCTGCCTTATGAGTGGGGGAGGGTCTGTCAGTTCTCTTTGTCCACCTTTAGGGAGATTCCAGGGATAGAGCAAGGTGCAAGAAGCACCTTTACTGCTGAGTCATCTTCTCTGACCATGCTCTAGTTTTGAATATGGCACATAACAACAGATGCAACTCACATGAACTCTCTGTGGGGGTCTTCATTAATCTCTATGAGCATGCTAAGACCCTGAAATCAAAAGGTTCTGGAATTTTTTAATTTACTATTTTCTTTTTTGCATTATATGTGAATGGGATGCATGCATTTGAGCACACAAGTATCCACATGTATATGTGCACAAATGCTCTTGAGTGTGCATGTATAGGGGTCTGAAAGTGTTATCAAAATTATTATCCATAACTCTATGTTGTAGTTAGCCTACATGTTGCCAATAAATTCATGACCAAACAGCTTAAAAGAACAAAGGACTCTATTTTGGCTTTCGGTTCTTGGTTACAGTTCCTCATTCAGCTTGGCAGGAGAGCCCATACCTCAGGGAACTGGCCACACTATATCCACAGATCTATTGAGAGGGTCAATCCTCACTTGCCAGACCAGCATGTCTGTCCAAGTATACAGAAGAATACCAGCTTCCTCAACCAGTTCCCTTCATCATCTTCACCTGCCCAGGGACTAGCCCCACCCAAAATGGGCTGGGCCTTCCCCATCAATCAGACCGTCCTGCAGACTTAACTACAGATTCTTAACAAATATGTTCAGATCTCCAAGCCTTCAACTGTCAAGTTGACACCTGTATTTAACTATAACATTCTTCCACACTATTGTGAGTCTGGGTTTCTAATTAAACCCAGAGCACAAAAAGAGTTATTCTGGCAAGCCAGTTTGCTTTGGTGATTACCAGGCTCTATCTTTTAGGGCTGGACTCATGGCAAGCTGTCACATCCATTGGCATTTTCCCCCTAGGACCTGAACTCAGGTTCCTTTGCTTAAAGGCAAAGCACTTTCAAATTCAGACATCCCAGGCAATGTTTTAGAATTTCTAACTGACAGAGCTCTGTGATGAGCAGCACTGGTTAACCTTGAAGTTGGTGCTGATAATGTCCCTGGCCTCAGAATCTGTCTTCAAGGCTGGAGTGGGAACGCCACGGGACCGGGGATTCTCTGTCCATCACCCTTAGTTTCACTTATCCACCTGTGTGAGCAGTGGGGTCCTTCTGCCTGGACACAGGCTCTCATTTTTACTGCACCTCCTAATTCTGGAAAGAGCCAATCAAAGTCACCATATCAGGCTCTCATTTTTACTGCACCTCCTAATTCTGGAAAGAGCCAATCAAAGTGTCTCCATATACCCACAATGCTACAAAGCCCACAAAAGGAACAAGGATCACTTTCTCCAGACCCTCCAAACTCGGAGCATGGAGTAGCGCTCATGGCCTTCCTGGCGCTACTGGTGGCAGCCTTTGCCCTGCCACAGACCCAGGCGGGTGAGTGCCAAGTTGGGGGAAAACGACTCTGCAGGGCGAGCGAGGGCGCCATCCGGCGGGGGAGCAGCACCAGGAAAGCCAAGTATTGGCCCTGGCCAGCCCAGAGCCTCCCCGCTGCCTCTGCTGGGCGCAGCTGTCCCACTCCAACCCAAGCACCGCTGTGTTCTGCGCCCCGCTGTGTCCGAAGCCCGCTGAGAGGAGAGTGGCGTGTCTCACCATGATCCTCTCTCCAGGCTCCCACTCGCTGCGGTATTTCTCTACCGCGGTGTCCCGGCCCGGCCTCAACCAGCCGCGGTTCATCGCCGGGGGCTACGTGGACGACACGCAGTTCGTGCGCTTCGACAGCGATAGGGAGAATCCGAGGTTGGAGTCGCGGGCGCCGTGGGTGGCGCAGGAGCGGCCGGAGTACTGGGAGCGGAACACGCGGATCGCCAGGGACAATGCACTGAACGCGCGATTAAACTTGCTATTTGCGATCCATATCTACAACCACGGCGAGAACAGTGAGTGACCCTGCACCTGGGGGAGGGAGGGCGAGAGGAAGGTCCCATCCCCACGGACAGTACTCAATCCCCCAATCCCCTGGTCTGAGTTTGAGGTTGGGCCACAGAGCCCCAAGAGCCTGGACTGGGAAGAACCGTCGTCTAGTACAATTCAGCGCCAAATCCCAACCTCCCCCTATCCCCCCCTCCCCCCCGCCCCCTCGTACCTGGCAGGCCACCTAGGCTGGGCGGAGGGCTGGACGGGGCTGACGGCTGGACCGGGCTGACGGCGGGGGCGGGGCCAGGCTCTCACACCATCCAGGGGCTGTGTAGCTGTAACGTGAGACCAGAAGAGAGCCTAAAACCTGGGCACCAGCAGCATACCTATGCTGGCCGGGATTACCTCGCCCTGAACAAGGACCTGCGCTCCTGGACCGCAGCGGAAGCGGCTGCTCAGATCACACGGAGCAAGCAGGAGGAAGCTGGTGAGGCTGATCATAAGGAGGCCTACCTGGAGATCACATGCATGGAGTCTCTTCTCAAGCACCTGGAGAACCAGAAGGAAACACTGCAACGTGCTAGTAAGAGGGGCCCAGGGTAACTCCTACATCTGCTACAGTACTGGGCGCCAGTCTCCCTAGGACTGAGAAAATAAGAATCCAGTCACACTGCCTCTTTCTCTTGCATTGAGAAGAGGAAGAGATCCAGTATCAGAAAGTGTCTCTCTGGAGGTCTTGCCCTTCTCTAGGACAGCTTAGAGTCTTTCTCAAGATGGGAGGAGAGAAGATGCCTGAGGTAACCAGCCAGCAGTTCTTTTCAGTCTGCAGTCCTCTGTGAGCCATGGCCTCTCTCAGGTCAGGTTCTCTGCCCACACCCAGTGTCTTTGGAGGTCTGACTTCAAGTCACCTGTATTACGACCAGAATTCCCATAGCATCTTATCTAGTTCTGGAAAACTCTTGATACTAGAACTTTCCAATGAATAGAATCTCCTAGGTCCTTAAGTCAAGGTTGCTGTGTGGGGTTTGTAACTCTCCCACATTCCAGTTCCCCTATTTATTCTAGGGTGGTCACAGGAGCACTACTGGAGTCCCAGGAAGAATACAAGATGCATGAACTTTCTGCATCTCCCTCTTAGAACCTCCAAAGACACATGTGACCCATCACTCCACACTTGGAGAGGATGTCACCCTGAGATGCTGGGCCCTGGGCTTCTACTTGCAGACATCACCCTGACCTGGCAGCAGGATGGGGAGGACCTGGCACAGTACATGGAGCTCATGGAGACCAGGCCTGCAGGGGATGGAACCTTCCAGATGTGGGCAGCTGTGGTGGTGCCTTCTGGGGAGGAGCAGAGATACACTTGCCATGTGCTGCATGAGGGGCTGCCTGAGCCCCTCACTCTGGAATGGGATGAGTTAGAACAGTGTGGCGCAAGTGAGTAGGGACTCTTGGAGACCATAAGCAGGGTCAGGGATGAGGCTTGGGATTCAGAACCACTTCTCTTTATTCTTTTATCCTGTCCTCTTCCCTATTCAGAGGTACCTCCTTGGTTTACCAGCCCCCTGGTCGGGATCACTGCTGGTCTGGTTCTTTTTGGACTTGTGGTCACTGGAGCTGTAGCTGCCCTTGTGGTGAGGAGGAAGAGGAGCACAGGTAGGGAAGGGGTGTTTAAGGGATTTGTCCCAATGGGAGCGCTCAATACCTAAATGGATGTACTCATTTCCTATCCTGTTAATGAAACACATTCATATGTATTTTTCAGTGGTATGATTATCTTATTTCCATTTTATCCCATCCCCAGGGCTTGAGGTTGCCATTTGACATCTTGACCCTCTTACTAAATATCCTCAAAAAGGGTGTAAATGACACAGGAGAGATTTTTAATTTGAACATCAAAATTATGAGGAAACCTAATGCACAAACTTGTGTAGCTGTAAATAGCCCCATGGCCATTCAGGGGGTGTTTGTGCTATGATGAAGGTTAAATGCTCATTGTATATTCATGACAATTTTGCTGACATCCTAGCTATTTTACATGATCTACAAAATAAGATTCAAACCATCTGAGATGCCAACATCTTTTTTTTGCAGATAGCTTTGGAGTTGGATCTCCATATGTTCTCTTTGTTTGTTTGACTCTGAGAGACGCTGTCGTATATAGCTGAATTCAATGTATAGCTGAGGAGGGACTTGAAGTTCTAGTCCTCCTGCCTCCACCTCCCAAGTACTGGGATTATAGGGGTGCCACCACACCCATATTGTGCGGTTCAGAGAACCCAGGGCCTCAGGCAAGTTAGGCAAACACTATATCAACTAAGATACATCTCCAGCCCTATTCCAGACTTGGATTCAATATGCCACCTTAATTTCCTGTCATCTCTTTTGCAGCTCAGTGTTGTCCTGTGGGAATTTTATTCCCTACGTGTGTGCCCTCTTGATCATTTCCAGAAATCTGGTCACTCTAGAGACTATTTATTTATTTATTTATTTTCTCACTTATTTATTCTTGGGTTCAGGAAATTATGAGTTTCCTTTTAAGGTACAATAAAAATCCAGAACAATACTGTATGAACCCCTGACCAAGCAGCACAGAAATGTCTAGAGACTTTAGATATAGAGTAATGTCTGCCTAGGATGTAAATAAGTACCTGATTATTTGACCATGACCCACTCTCAATCCTCTAGAGTGCTATCATCTAGTCTGTGATAAGCTCTGCTGATTTCCTACACTGCTCTGTGTGTCTCCACTGAATATATTCATAGAGATCAGCATGAGATCCAGTGACAAGATCACCAGAGACATCAGGCCCCTCAACTCTCATCAGGGCTTTTCAGTCTCTGACACCTCACCAGCAACCCCATCAGAGAGAAATCTGTTATGAAAGTTTGATGTTGCTATGTAATGTAATGCAGAGTCACTTCTGCTTCCAAAAGCTCAGACTAAACCTCAAACTTTCTTCTCTTTTACTTTTAGGAAACCTGTCAGGATTTCAAGCCCTCTAAAGAGAAAGACATGTTGGGGAAGTCTCATCCAGCTCTGGGCTTCAGGCAAACATGAGGCTAGACAGCCCTTGCCCACAGAGCCCACAGGCATTGCCTGGAAACAGAATAAACCCTTCTCTTAGAAGACCAATGTTGCCTCTCACAAGATGGAAGATGATGTCTGCACTTCCTCATTCTGTAGCCCTAATCTTGTCATTAAAGAAGGAATATTGGGTCTGGAGAGATGGTTCAGTTGTTAAGACACTGGTTTGCAAGAAGATCCTGAGTTTAGATCCAGGGTCCCATGTAAAAATGCCAGGTGGTAATGGGTGCAACCTGCACTTCTGACCCTGGTGGGTGAAGAAAGGAGGTAGAAGCAATCCAGGATGATTCCAGAAGTTACTTGGTCCTCCACAGGGACACACAGTGCCCTCTGATACACACACACACACACACACACACACACACACACACACACACACATGCACACACACAATAAATAAATATTTAAAAAATAAAATTAAACTGCTTAAAAAAAGGAACATTGGACTCAGAAATTAAATCTATTGATTGGTATAAGACATACAAGATTTAAGTCATATAATATTTTGGATTCTGCTCATTGTTTGAGTTTTTTATATCCTGATTTGCCATTTCATCTGATTTCATTCAGAGGGAGATAAAAATAATTTGGGATTGAACCCCTCAGGCACACAGTGAATCTCTCAACATCTTCCCTAATCTTAAACATGGTTTAGATTCCTGGAGCCTTGGATAAAGGCTCCACCAACCTCATTTAATACATTGATAATTTCTGGTTTTGTAACAAGACACTGTGTCATTATAGATTCTCATTCTCCTGATATTTATTGCTGAATAAGACTAGAAATCTCCAGATCTAAAAACCAATGATTTCAGAAATGTGACTAATTTAAGAAATAAGACATCTTACTCAAAGCTCACCTCAAATCATTTCCAGTTCGGGCTGGGAATATTGCTTAGTTGTAGTTCACTTGCATAGGATGACAGAGAAAGAACCTCAGTTTAATTCCCAGAACAGAGGTTGAGATATAAGCTTTATATTAAATGTGTCCTTCCTATTCCCACTAACAAGGCTTACAGGGGAACAGGGAGGTTTTATTCTTTTTACAATTGTCCAGTTATAACTCTTAATCCAGCTTAGGAGAAGAGCTCATACCAACACCAGGGACTGAGGACACTTCTATACCATATCCATATATTCACAGAATCACTGTGATAAAGACAATTCTTATGCATTAGACCAGTATATTTGACCAACAATCCCAAACAGTGCAGACTTCCTCAACCAACTACCTCCATCTTAATTCACTTGCCCAGGGAATAGTCCCACCCACCATGGGTATCGATTTCCCCCACAAAGTAGACACCCCCTCTAGGCTTGCCTGGGGCACAACTCAACCACCAATTCTTTACAAATGTGCCCACAGCTCAAACTCTCAACCATCAAGTTGACACCTGTATTTAACTATGGCAACCTATAAAAAAATACAGCATGTGGGTAGCAGCAGACACTTATGAACAACTCCTAGAATAAGCCCCTCCCTGTCATCTTTTCTAGGCTACACTTTTAGTCTGTCTTGTTATGTCTACTCCTCCTTGACAGACAGAGATTCCCCAGTTCTCTCGACCCAATTACAGTTACAGTTACAGAAGTGATTTTGACACAAGATGATCTCAGACATTTCCTTAGATAACCTGGGTTTGGCGTTCAGAAAGAAGTTTCAGAGCAGTAACTGGCTGTGTTAAAACTTCCCTCCCTGAAGTGCTTGGGGCCCCACTGTGAATCAAATGGCTGGTTTGCCATTTCATCTGATTTCATTCTAGACCTTGGAAAGGAAACACTGTCAAACTGACTCCAAATACATCTTCGAGTTTGGTCAGGAAGCTGAAGCAATTCGGAAACCCCAAAGATTCTTAATTTCTGCTGATACAACAGTTAACAGTGGCACATGATTGCTGCTCCGCTCCAAGTTACTCGCCTTCTGAACATTATTACCGTTGATTCTCTGACCCCAGCAATAAGCTACTGCTGTATCCACAGAAAATAATAGGATGGTCCTAATCACACAGCCCCACTCTCTTGGCATCCAATTTGAAAACTTGCTTTATCCCTGACTGATATTTGATCACCAGGGTTTCTCTCTTTCTCTCTCTCTCTCTCTCAATCTCCTCTCTTCTCCTCTCTCTCTCTCCTCCTCTCTCTCTCTCTGTGTGGTGTGTGTGGTGTGTGTGTGTGTGTGGTGTGTGTGTGGTGTGTTCATGTGTCCATGTGTCTATGTTACCAGAGAGCACTGTGTGTGCCTTTGGAGGCCCAATAGTGATTTCAGGAATCATCCTTCTATCTCCTTTTTGCTTCTCTCTTGGGTTTCCCAAACTCTGCCTCCCAGGGCCAGAAGCTTGGGCCAGTGCTATATCTGCCCAGCATTTTACGTGAGATCTAGGATTCAAACTCAGATCCTTTTGTTTTTGAGACAGAGTTTTGACCTCTGAACCATCTCCGCAGCCCATAAATCATCAGCTACTGCCCTATAATCTGAAAATAATAAATAGGTTCAAAATTGTACCAAAAACTATCAGATGGGCTATAACCTGATCCACGTAGACTTCATTGGAGCCTTTTAACCTCTCAGCTTGCTTTATCTATAGTAAGAAGGAGTGTGTGGTGATGGTGATAAGTAACTGAGACACTTGGATCTGCCCTGAGGCTACATCTATGAGAGCTTTGTGAAGTGTTAGCCACATGCCCTGCCATCAAATGAAAGGAAAAACCTTCTGAGTTCCTGTGAGTCCAGCCTTCAGGACAACTTAAAGCCAGCCCTGCAGGTCACAGGCTGCCAGAGCCACTTCCACAGCCCCAGTCAGTGGGTGTCATGAAATACACAGGTGTGTCAGGAAACCTCGCTTCCATGTAGTTTTCAATTCATGTGTGGGGAATGCATGGATATGTGCATGCATGTTTGCATGTGTGTGTGTGTGTGTGTGTGTGTGTGCGTGCATACGTGGAAGTTGATGCTGGGTTTATTCTTCCATTGAGGCAGGAATTCTCCATTGAACACAGAGCTCCCAGATTTGGCTAGTGAAGCTAGCAGCCTGTTCCAGGATCCAGTCTCTGCTTTCTGAGCACTGGGATCACAGGTCACTGCCACACACACCTAGTATTCAGTGGATGTTGGGAATTTGAACTCAAGTCCTAACACTTGAATGGCAAGTGCTTTGCCCACTAAGCCATCTCCCTGGACCCTGCTTTTCTTTCTTTGAGCCTCTCTCTCAAAGGAGAATATAAGAGACTTTAAAGTTGTCCCCACCAGCCTCTCTCTCCATGGAGTCACTCACTGATTTTTTTTCCAACTATATAAACCAGGTCATCCTTGGTCCTCCTACCTTTGTCTTCTCAGTGCTGGGATTATAGCTGGCATGCTCGGTATGATCAGTGTGTGTGTGTGTGTGTGTGTGTGTGTGTGTGTGTGTGTGTGTGTATGTGTGTGTGTGTGTATGTGTGTTGGGGGAAGAGATGTATAAATTTGTTCTTCTTATTCATTCTTATTCTAATTTACCTTCTTTTGTCTCTTTGAAAATTTTTGTCATTGGTTTATGAGCCTGATTTTTTTTCTTCTATTTTCAGCTCCCTCCTTTGTGGGAAACTTCTAGGGAAGATTCAGAATGAGGAAATGAAACCCCATGACTCCTACCCCATGCGTGGCCCCCTGCCATGCTGCTTATTTCGAAGGAAGCTAGTGGCTGGTCTTGGGCAAGAGCTTTCTTCTGCTGTCCCCAAACCCGCCTAAGTCCTGAGCTACCAAAGCAACAAACACTGAACTCTGGCCCCCTCCCTGTTGAGTTAACTGCCTCCTGTGACAGGGAGCTTGTCAGCATCCTGGACAAGTTGTCACATGACATTATCTGTTAGGTTCTTATTCAGCCCTGCAGGGAGAGTAACTGTCAAAGCATTTACAAGCCAGCCTTTCTGCAGGCACAAAGGGTCTTTGTTTCAGGCCATTCTATGTTCTGCAAGTTATGGAATTCCTCTTAAAACCATTTCATAAACATAACATTCTGCGTGTCCCCCCCCCCATAGAAAGGTTTGTGGGGTTTTCTCTGTGGCCCAGGCTTCTCAAGTCCTGGCCTTCCTCCTGCCCCAGCCTCTCTGGTGGTGGGAACACAGGTCTACGTCACTATGCCCAGGTTAGAACAGCAGCTCTGAGAAGATGTTCCCTGGAGTCATAGAGCTGCTTTCATGGGTCCTGGAGGTCAAAGCTATTTTCATGGAGTTTCTAGAATTTACACTGAGTTCCTCTGTTGGCAGCTTAGGGTGAGTCAAGGTTGTGGATCCAATAGGAGTTATGAGTTGTTTTCTTTACCATCACTTGCATGCCTTTAAACAAAATCCTGAGAAAGGGTGGTCTCTGAAGGACAATAACTGTGTGCTTAACTATCTTCTCTTATGGAACATCATTCCCTAAGAGAGCAAATGACAGAGAAACTACAGCCATTTAGATCTGGGTTTTAAGAAGCACTTTTCTCAAAAAGAAACCTGAGATCTCTCCTTTGTCGTATTTTTTTCCCTCTTATTACTTTGGTCTTGAATTTTGTTGTTGGTTGTGTGTGTGTGTGTGTGTGTGTGTGTGTGTGTGTGTGTGTGTGTGTGTATGGTGGTGATGGTGGTAGTGGTGGTGGTGGTGGTGTGTGTGTGTGCTTAAACAGGGTCTTGTGATATGTATTCCAAGCTAGTATGGTACTCAGCAAAGTTCTTGTCTCAACCTCACCAAGATGCTATGCTTGTCTTATGTTTTAGGTTTTAAATTCTTATTAGTTTATGTGTGAATGTAAGGACATGCACACACACATACCACAGTGAGTGTGTGGATGTCAAAGAAAAATTACATTGAGTCAGTTCTCTCTGTCTACTTTTTCTTGTGGGTTCCAGGGATAGAACTCAGGTACCCAGGCTTGTGTGGCAAGTGTCATTGTGGGCTATGCTATCTTGTCAGACACATGTGCTAATTGTTAATATATTTGATAGATAACATAGATGTAACTTGCATGAAATCTCTACGGGGTCCTCACTAATCACCAAGAGCATACTGAGGATTTCTAACTGCTTCTGTCAAGGTCACAGGGAGAAAGTGTGGTGAACAGCACTGCTTAAGGGAGAAGCTGGTCTGGTAAAGTCCCTGGCCTCAGGTTCTGTCTGCAGAGCTGGAGTAGGGAAGCCACAGGTGGTGATTCCCCCTCACCCTTGGGTTTCATATCTCAGGCTCACAACCTTGGTTAAGTGTCAGGTCCTTCCGCTTGGATACAGGTTTTCATTTTCATTGCAAGTCTAAATTCTGGAGAAAGCCAATCAGAGTCTCCGCGGTGACTCACACATCCACTGCGCTATACAATCCACAGACAACAAGATCTCAACTTCTTCGGAACCTACAAACACAGTAATGAGGATCCCGGAATCACAGGTTCTCCTGCTGCTGCTGTCCGCCCTGGCCCTGCCACAGATCCTGGCAGGTGAGTGCGGGATCAGGGAGGGAAAAGGCCTCTGTGCAGAGGAGAGAGAAAACTGGGGTGCAGTACCAAGGAAGCTGCATCTCTGCCCTGGCCCACCCAGAGCCTCCGGGCTGCCCCCACAGGTTGGCCCCTGCCAGGCGCCCCGCTGAGTCCCAAGCCCGCAGTGAGGAGGGCAAGGGATCTCACCGCGGCCACCCGCAGGTTCCCACCACTCGCTGAGGTACATTATCACAGTCATGACCCAACCCGGCCTCGGGGAGCCGCGGTTCATTAAAGTGGGCTACGTGGACGACACGCAGTTCCTGCACTTCGACAGCCACTCGGAGACTCCGAGGATGGAGCCAAGGGCGCCCTGGGTGGCACAGAAGGGGCCAGAGTATTGGGAGCACAGGACGAGGAGTGTCAAGATCAGCGCACAGGAGTCCCTAAAGAACTTGCAGTTAATCATCCAAGCCCACAACCACAGTGAGCACAGTGAGTGACCCCGGGCCCCTATCAGAGGTCACAACCCTCCATGTCCCCACGGAGTCAGCCTGTGTCCCCAGGTCCATTATGTGACCCAAGGCTGCAGGACCTATGGAGACCCAGAATAGCCATAGCAACCATGGCCAGGTTTCAATTTAGATTCAAATCCTGCGGGTGGGAGGACCGGGACTGACTGCAGGGTGGGGGCCAGGCCCTCATACTTTGCAGTGTGTACTTGGTTGCGATGTGGGACCAGATGGGCGCTTCCAACGCGGGATTGCTAAACACGCTTACGATGGCCACGATTACATTGCCCTGAATGAGGACCTGCAATCTTGGACCATGGCAGATGTGACAGCTCAGATCATCAGGAACAAGTGGATAGTGGAGTATAGAAGGGCCTCCCTGGAAAGCAAGTGCGTGAACACACTGAACAGATTCTTGGCGACTGGGAAGGAGACACTGCAGCGCGCAGGTTTGAGGGGCCCAGGGGAAACTGCTCCATCTGTTCTGGATTGAGCTACTGTCTCCCAAAGAGGGAGGAAAAAAGGGATTTGGCTTTGCTGCCTCTCTCTAGCATCAGGAGCAGGAGCAGGAAGAGTGCTCCTGAGCTTCCTGGTGGCACATCACAAAGAAACTCTCAGAGTTCAGGGTTCCCTGAAATAACCAGCCCACCATGAACCACGGCCTCTCTCAGGCCAGGCTTTCTGCCCACCCAGTGTCTTTGGAGGTCTGAAGTGATGCTGAGTCTCCCTGAACCTACCTGGAAAGACTGGGATTCCCACAGCTTCCTATCCTGGGTGGGCTCTCTTAGAACTTCCAAAGAAGTGTATTATCACAGATGACTAGGTCTAGATAGTTATGTGGGGTTTGCAATTCTCCCACATCACAGCCTGTTCAGGATGGTCGCACAAGCACTGCTGGAGTCCCAGGGGAAAATGTAATAAGCATGAATTTCCCAATTCTCTCCCTCAGACGCACCCAAGGCACATGTGACCCATCACTCTGGGCATGAAGGGAAGGTCACCCTGAAGTGCTGGGCCCTGGGCTTCTACCCTGCGGACATCACCCTGACCTGGCAAAGGGATGGAGAGGACCTGACCCAGGACATGGAGCTTGTGGAGACCAGGCCAGCAGGGGATGGAAACTTCCAGAAGTGGGCAGCTGTGGTGGTGCCTTCTGGGGAGGAGCAGAAATACACCTGTCATGTGCTACATGAGGGGCTCCCTGAGCCCCTCACCCTGAGATGGAGTGAGGAGGGTGTGGGCACGGGAAAGCAGAGGCCTGGTGGAGACCTGGGAGGGTCAGGGCTGAGAGGTGGGTTTCAAGACTCTCCCCTAGCATACTCCCCTGTTCTTACCTTACCAGAGCCACCACCCCAGCCCACCGTGCCTGTCATGGGAATCATTGCTGGTGTGCTTCTCCTTGGAGTCTTGATCACCGTGGCTGCTGCTGTGATGAGGATGAAGAGGAGAACAGGTATGGAAGGGTTCTGTTTCAGGTTTTTGTCTCACAGGGAAATTTCAAGTCACAGATGGAAATATGCCCATTTCTGTTTTGCTACTGTCCGGGCCCACGAACCAGCACGAACTCAAATCTACAAACGTGGAAATCTGAAGTGGGAGCAGTAGGAATTAAAAGTTTCAGGCTTTGGATCGGAGGGGGTCTTGGATGTCCGCTATCATCCAAGCCAACTTTATTGTAGCATACAGAGTTTTTATAATCAAGAAGCAGGGCCAAATTCTTTACAGGACTATGTAAAACACATACATTTTGGTTAACAAAGAGAAGTCAGAAGTGACACCCAATTGCCGTCAGGTGGACATAAGGCCAGGTATGCTAAACATGCAGGTCAGCTTGTTGCTAAAAGAAGAAGGAATTTATGCCTCAAAAAGGAGTTACTTGGCTCGTCCATTAACATCTCTTTAGATAGGCAGGAAAGAACTGATGGGGGGAGGAACAGCCCAGCCGGTTTCTTAGAGAGACAAAAGCATTCCAAACGACCTGGGAGTTTTCTCCACTCCCAAAGAGGGAGTTCAGCCTATCATTGTCTTGCAGACAAGAGGCAAACTCAACAGCCCAAGGGAGGAGTCACTCAAGGCCCGTTCAGTTGCTCATTCAGAAAGCAGACTTTCGCCTAGCAATACCCACAAGGCACATTTATATATCTATGCTTACTCATTCGAGGGCCCTGACTTTTTAATTTTCTTTGTGTGTGTGTGTGTGTGTGTGTGTGTGTGTGTGTGTGTATGTGTGTGTGTGTGTGTGTGTGTGTGTGTGTGAAAGGGCACTATGTGTCCCTGTGAAGGACCAAGGGTGACTTCGGAAATCATCCTGGATTGCTCTATCTCCTTTTTGCTTGGGTCTGGGATTTCCCAGGTTCCACCCACCATGGATGCAAGTGCAGGCCACTGCCTTTTACATGGGACCTAGGATCTGAACTCAGAATCTTCTATTTGCAAGGCAGTCTTAATCCCTGAGCCATCTCTCCAGCTCTTAAATTTTCTTGGTGTGTGTATGTGTGTATACTTGAATGTAATTGTGTAACCTCAGGGGTGCTCCTCGATCACTCTTATACCTTATTGTTGTGAGTCTAGATCGCTAATTAAATCCAGAGCACACCAATATGGGCTAGTCTGGCAATCCATGTTGCTTTGAGGATTTCCAGGCTTGCCTTTGGGGAGGGGGGATACTCACTTGACAGTTTTATGTGAGATCTGAGGATCTGAACTGAATTTCCTTCACTTGCGAGAGAAACACTAACCACTGAACTATCTTCCCAGCCCACCTCTGTATTTAAATGTTAGCTCTTCCTAAACACTTGTTTAAATGATAACACTTTATGGTACTTTATGGTAATGATGCTGCTGGTGTGGACATGATTCTTAGCAGGCACAAGAAAGGATTGACTGAGGGAAGGCCATTCAGAGGGCTTTTGGTTTTCTTTCTGCACTCACAGATCTTTGTACAGTGCTTCACAGTCTGTTCTAGATCTGTAGACATACTTCTGGAAACTTCCTGGAGATCTGGAACTGGGATTTCTCTAGATACTCATAATTCTGAGTTCTCCTTAGATTAAAATTGTCACAAATTGAAAGGATGTACTTACAACTGATAATTTCTCCAGGAATTAATATTCCTCATTTTTTTGCACCCTTGAGCCACATGCCCCAGAACTTAAATTCTTTATACATTAGGAAAATAACCTGCCTAGAATCTAGAAAGGAGGCAAAGATCATTACCCTCCATCTCCCAAACGTTTCTGAGTCCTCAACTCCATGGTTGAAGGACCACATGCTGATAAGAAAACCTGGATCTGCCTGGAGCACATTTTGTCAGGGGTGACGTGGCCGTGTCCATTTCCATGACCAGCAGGAAGTTGCCCCACCACCGTGACCAGCACTGGGTGTCAGCAGTGTGAGCAGTGACCTCTGTGCCCACTGGCAGGAGAGGGGGTCCTGTGTAGACCTGGTGTAGGTGGGCCAGGGGTCTGTCATGTGAAATGTCTCCTAATTTCTATCTTGGACTTTAATCCATGACTGAGAAAGCCTGTGTTCCAGCATGACAACTCAGGACTAATGACAGATGTCTTCCCTTTGTATGAGGGAAAATAAATGCCCACATGAGGTTCTTATACTACTAACATCAATGATGACAAACCTCATTTCCAATATTCAGGCCTGGATCCATCATCTTAAGATATTGTTGTTGGAGGTCAGAAATCACTTCTCTCTCTCTCTCTCTTTGACAGGGTCCCACACTGCACTTCAAGCTGGCTTGGAACTCATTACATAGCTGTGGCGGTCAACCTTCATCGTCACCTTTACCAGCTCTAGAATCTCTCAGGCATGTCTTTGAGGGTGTTCAGAGAGGATTAACTGAGAAAGGAAGACCCAACCTGGATTTTGGTGGCACTATCCCTGAGTCTGGGTATCGCAACCAAATAAAAAGAAAACCAAATGAGATGGTTATCCTGTCTTGGCTTCTGACCCAGCAAGATGTAGTGTGCTAGCCACATGCTCCTCCAACCTTAATCTATCTCCATGATACCTTCCCCACTGTTGTGAACTCCACCCTTTCACATTTTGAGTGAAAAATGTCAGCACTGGCCTTGAACTCTTGGTAATCTTTCTGCCTCTGCCCATGATTACAAGTGTGAGCAATCACGCCTGGCCCTAGGAACCACCTACATGACAACTGTGAGTCTGATGCAGCCCAAGGCCCTTTGGTCTATATTCTTGCTGCTGCGTGAACAGAAGACCAGCAGCCTCAGCACCAAACATCTTATAACACCTAATACCATGCCCTATACCAGACTTTGCAAATGTCCAATGAACTCCAGTATGCTGGAAGTTGGAACTTTGCTCTTTGGGCCTGCTGGACTGAGCCCCACAACTGCTCAATCTGTTCTGGGTGCGTACTCTGATGTGATCACCAAGTACTTAAGAGTCAGGGATTCTCCTTCTCTTCTACAGTCACTCACTCCTTTGGTGATAGTTTTTCATTTGCAGTTTTTTAAAATTGGGTTTTATTCTTTGGTTCCTTCACTCATAAATACAATGAATTTATGTGTTTTCATCCCTTACTACCCAATCCCGTCCCTTTTCCCACTTCATACTTTCTTTAAATGTCATTTAACATCACCTCCAAAATCTATTTTCCATGCATGAGTTAGTATTGTGTATATTAGGTATGTGGGGGTGCACTTGCGCCATAGTAGGCATGTGGTGGTCACGGGATAGCTTTGGGGAGTCAGTTTTTTCCTTCCACCTTTATGTGGGTTCCAGAGCTCAAACTCAGCTCATCAGGTTAGTGGCAGCTGCCTTCACCAACTGAGCCATCTCACCAGCCCCAAATCTACTTCATCCGTCCAACATTTCTCCCAAGTGTCTTCAGACCCTCTGTCTGCTGCCACCTGACTACCTTGCATGCCTGTCATCACTCACGCACAGTCCTGGAATTTTGGTGTCCTTATTCTATCCTTATATTCAGTTCAACCCAGTAAGAAATGTCCCAATGACCATACTTCATAGATTCAAAATCCAATTAATTGTTTATGACTTCTTTCTGAGTGTGCCCTCAGGGAAATACACCTCAGGAAAAACATCCAGCCTGATACTGGACAGCTGCTCCTGCCCTCCTGCTCCCTCCCCATCAACTCAGCTCTCAGCTCAGCAAGCAGAAGGAAGAGCCCAGACACAGAACATGTCTTTCACTGCTGAAGCTTTATGGAATGGCAGAGATCTGGTCATGCTCAGACTAAGGGGTGTCCAGCTGCACAGAGAGCCGGGCACTGTTTTGTCAGGGGCAAAACAAGATGTCCATAGGCCAGCAAGTTTTCATTTCTCTGGTTTTCTACTCAGCAATTATGAAGTTCCTCTTTCCCAACTTTTTGATATTAAGAAAGAACTGAATCGAAAATAATCATTTTCATTCAGCTTAGTTATTAAATTCTCCTTGAATTCATGTTTGTTTTCTGATTTTCATCGAGTTCTGAAGGCACATGCTTGCAAAGCCTGGGTTTTGCTTAGCCTTAGAACAGATCCAAAGTTTGGGATGACGTGCTTCAGTGACTGATATGCTGAAATGTGAAGCTGGAAACTCCAGGAGTAAGGGCCATCTTCCCCTGTGTCTAGTGGTAGGGATGGTGGGTGGGTCCTGTGCGAACCTGGTGTCGATGGTCTCAGAGGTTCTGTTCCTGGCCGTGAAGTCCCCACCTCGGCTCTTTAGCTGTTGTCAAAACAATCTAAGCTCTAATATCCTGTGCATAATTCCTTTAAGGTCAAACTATGGTTCTCCTAGTCACTAGGTTCTCAGCTCTAATAAAACTCATTTTTCTTAAGTCTGTCCCTAGTATTGCCTGCCTCTTATCAACATAACTCCATGTAGACCTTACATGAACAAGTTGCAAATCTTTATCAAGGACCAGTTCCTTTTCTGGCAGTGCCCTGGACTTAGTCTTTGCTTCTCTCAGCAAGAGATTACAGGGAAAGTTCTAATTTCTTGAGTGCCCCCTTACAATAGTCTGAAAGTCAAAAGAATGGACACAAGTGAGCATATCCTCAATCCTGCCAAGCAGGATCATTGCACCACTATTTACTTGAAGGATAAAAAGGGCAGTCTCACTTTTATTAATAACTTTTTTGGAGTCAGGATCTGGTGTAGCCCATGCTGGCACCAAACTCATGGCAAGCTTTCTGCTTCAGCCCAATCTCCCATGTAAGAGAATTACAACTATGAATCATCAACAATGAATCATCATTTTTGTTTTTAATAGGGTAAATGCCATTAGATGTAACCTACACAAAATACGTTTCTGTGGTCCTCCATAATTTCTTTTTTAAAGTGTTTGTGTGTGTGTGTGTGTATCAGAAGGCACTGTGTGTCTTTGTGAAGATCCAAAGATGACTTCCTGGATTGCTTCTACCTCTTTTTTGCTTCCCTCTTGGATTTCCTAGGCTCTGGCCTCTGGGCTGGAAGAGCAGGCTACTGCCCTTTCTTTTTTGTTTGTTTGTTTGCTTGTTTTACATGGGACATGAGATCCGAACTCAGGACCTTCTGCTTGAGAGACAGAGTCTTAACCCCTGAGCCATCTCACCAGCCCATCGATGATTTTTAAGAGTATATGGGGGATTCTGAAGCAAGAACTCAGGGAAACTGACCAAAAGCTCTAGGCACAGGAAGGAAAGCAGCATTGATAAGATTCCTAGTCTGAGGTGTCTGAGGCAGAAATCCACAGCTTGGAGGGTCCTGTAGATTCTGAGTTCATTTCTCCAACACACACCCTGTGTCAACTGTTAGGACTTTATACCTGGACACATGTTCTACTGCATGTGTGAATTCTGGAGAAAAACATTGAGGGTGACAGTAGCCTGTCTTCCCACACAACCACGGAGCTATAAAATCCACAGAGGGGAACAAGAACTTAATCACTCCAAACTGCAGACTCTGAAGATGGGGGTCCAGGTTCTTAGGATGCTCCTGGCGGTGCTACCCTGGCCCTACTGCAGACCAGGGTGGTGAGTGCCAGGTAGGGAGAGAAAGGGCTTCTGTGGGGAGAAGCAAAGTGCTGGCAGGGCCAAATCATCTCTTTGGGTGGTCTTTTCCCTGTGCCTAGCTCTGGGGCACGTGAAGAGGAGGATCCTGCTGAGGGTCAGCACCCTACATCCAGCAGGCTCCCAGTTGCTAGGGTATTTTATAACCACCGCGTCTCAGCCAGGCCTCCAGGAGCCCCGCTTCATATACGTTGGCTACGTGGACGACATGCTGTTTATGCGCTTCGACAGCGATGATCCGACTCCCAGGACAGAGTCCCCGACACCTTGGATGGAGCAGATGGAACCCAGCATTGGGAGGAGAACGCACACAGAGTCAAGAACATCACACTGCTGTTGCAGGTTTACCTACGAAATGCAATCCAGGTCTACGACCAGAGCGAGGATGGTGAATAACCCCGGGTGGAAGGCGAAGGTTGGCACTCTTCTATATTCCCTCGAACCAAGAGGTTCAGCCCCAGCTTGCCTGTGAACCATGACGCTGGAGAGCAGCAGGGCCATGATCTGGTACCGGTTATTTGTTTTTCTTTTCTTTTTCTTTTTCTTTTTTTTCAGTTTAGGTCCAAGTCCTAAAGGTGGGTTGGGTGGGATCCCTCAAGGGAATGACGGCGGGAGCAGGGCCAGGTTTCCACACTATCCAGGAGCTGTATAGATGCGACATGAGTCTGAACCAGTGCCTCCTCCATGGATACAATCAGCCCACCTCCAATGGCTAATATTGCCTAACCCTGAACAAGGACCTGTGCTCCTAGGCCTTAGCAGACACCAAAGCCCAGATCACTAGGAGCCAGGGGGTGGCAGCTGGGGTAGGGGAGCATAAGAGGGTGCATGTATGGAGAGGCTGCTCAGATACCTGGACAAGGGGAAGGAGGCCCTACAGCTTACTGGTAACTAGGGATCATGGTGCGACTATTTCATCTGCCCTCTGACTGCAGCTCAAGTCTCCCCAGGACTGAGAAAAACCTCTCAGGTCTCCCCAGGACTGAGGAAACTCAGATCTAGCTGGAAAACTGCCTCCCTTGCTTTGAGAGTGGTTAAGAGTGCTCCTGGGTTTCCTGATTCAACATGACAAACTGACTGTCCTGAGAGCTCACCTTTTCCTAGGACAGTTCAGAGGCTATCTCAGGAGAGAAGATCCCTAAAATAACCAACCAGCAGCTCCTGTGTGTCTGCAGCCCACGGTGAGCCACAGCCTCTCTCAGGGTGGACTCTGCCCACATCCAGTGACTGTGGAGGTTTTACTCCAAAGATGCAAATCTCTCAACCTTCACCCAGTCAGACAGGACCAAAAGTTTCTTTTTCCCTTTAGCATACCTGGAGTGTAGGACCCTGGGATGATTCACCTTTATTCTAGAACTCAAAGACACAGATGCCCACATATTGGTATCCCATCAATTCTCCTCTCCATTCCTGGCCAGGTGACAGAAATGCTATTAAAAGTCCCCAGGAAGAGTGTGAAATGTCTTAAATTTCCAACTCTCATCTTTTAAGTTCACCAAAAACACATATAACCCATCATCACAAACCTGAAAGAGATGTCACCCTAAAGTGCTGGGCCTTGGTTTCTATCCTGCCAACATCTCTCTGCTCTGGCAGAGGGATGGGAAGGACTTGACCCAGGATATGGAGGTTGTGGACACCAGGATTGCAGAGGATGGAACCTTCCAGAAGTGGGCAGCTGTGCTGGTGCCTTCTGGGGAGGAGCAGATATACACCTGCCATGTGGTGCATGAGGGGCTGCCTGAGCCTCTGGCCCTGAGATGGGGTGATGAAGGGTGTGTGATCAGAGCCTGTGGTCAGAGAGATGCATCTTGGACACAAGAGCAGGGTCAGGGATGAGAGCTAAGTCAGGGTCCTCACCTTCTTTTCCCTTTTAGAACCACCTCAGCCAGCCTTCCTTATCATGGGAATCACTGCTGGCCTGGATCTCCTGGGATTTGTCACTGGAGCTGCTGTTGTGATGTGGAGGAAGAGAAGCTCAGGTGTGGAAAGGATAAGGATTGGAGATTTTGTCTCACTGGGAGATCTCAGCCCCTACATGGAAATATTTTGTTACTATGGGGCATATCCATACACACACTTGCCAAATTTGTTACCCTGTGTGTTAACACTAGTTTGCTATAAAGCATTTCTGAAAGAGGGCATGTATTTTGTGATGATGGTTCTTTGATGTACATGTGATTGATCCATGTCAGTTAGAAAAGAAGACAGCTAAGAGGAAACCTTCAAGAAGTCACCTGGTCCTCTTCCTGAACAAAAACATCTGGTCCTGTGTTTCCTGACCCTGCTCTATGTTTGTCCCTCTGTTTGGGGAGATTTTTGAGAAGGTCCAAGATTTGGTCCAGGATGGTCCCTCAATACTCTGATTCCTTCTTGGTCTTTGTCTTCCTGTAGATGGTAAAGAAGCCTTTACTAAGGTAACTTTCACAATTCAGTTTCCATTTCTAGGCCATATGGCCCAGCACTTTAATTTCTTTCACATACAAGAGGAATACACATACAAGAGGAATACCATGTAGAAAAGGCCATGTAGAAAGACCAAGTCTCCATCACGTTATCAAGTATTCTTTCAGCTGGGTACAGTAGAAGTCCTCATCTCTACCAGTTGAGTGCTGGACCTAGGCTCAACACATGCTGATAAGGAAAAACTTCTAGAATGCAATTTTGCAAGGGTGACATTGCCAAATCCATTTCCAGGAATAGCAGGGAAGCTACCCTAGCCAGAGCGACCACCACGGGTGTCTGTGATGTGAGTGGCACCTGTGCCCAGGGGCCAGATGATGGGTTCTATGTGGACCTGGTGTGACGTGAGCTTGTAGATTCTGTTCCTAATTATAACATGTTGATTTTGGTTCTTTGCTTTTTGGAATAAAAAATAAACTTTAGCATTTATAAAATCTTCTTATCAAATGATAAGAATCTAGGTTCCATTATTCTTACTAAAAAGTAAGAAATCTGTCTAGAGCATTTTCAGAGGACAACCATTCAGAGACTTTTGTGATATGAACTGCTTCATAAATCTTCTATCTTAGCTATACTCCATAAGAGACAGAGTCATATATATTTCTCAGTATGAAAACTCAGAACTGATGGTATATAGCCTTCCTTAATTTCTCAGGTTAAAAAAATATGTTCTTTTCAATCTCTTCTCCATTGTGTGTGCTGCTGTGATCACTGACAACAGTAGTACCTTAAAATACTCAGACCTCTTCCTAGACCCAGTATTGTAGATCATTAAAGCAGAAAATATTTTGACCTTTGTTGTTACTTATGACTGTATGTATGTGAGTTGGGAGATTGTTTGTGTGGGGGAGGGGTATAGAATACAGCACTTTGTATGCCGGTGGAGGCCCAAAGGTGACTTTGGGAATCATTCTGCATTGTCCTACCTCCTCATTGCTTTGCTCTGGGGTTTCCCAGGCTGCACCTCCCAGGGTAACCTGGAATTTTTATGTGGGATATGGAATCCAAACTTTCACTTTCAAAGCAAAGGCTTAATCCCTGAGTCATCTTTCCAGTCCCTGTTTTTTTTTTTTTTGTTTTTTTTTTGTTTTTGAGACAGTGTCTAACACTATATCCCAGACTGGCTTGGACCGCAATATGTAGCTTTCATGGTTAATCTTCACTATCAACCTGACTGGATTTAGAATCTCCCGAGAGAAGCTTCCTTGGTGTACCCATGACCAGAGATGTTTAACTAAAGAAGGAAGATTTGCATTGAATTTTGCTGGTATCCCATGGACTTATAAGTTGAGGACCCATACTGAATATTTGAGGGAAAAAGAGAAATTAAGATGAATGCTAGCATCTCCTACTCCTTGCTTCCTGATCTGTAAAAATATGAATTCCACTCACTTATTCTTAATTCCATGACCTTTATCACATCTTGGCATGATAGACGGTACCCTCTTAAATCATAAGTCTAAATAAATTCTTCCCTCAAATTATTTCTGTCAGGTATATTTCACAAGAAAAAAAGTAACTAATACAATATCTAGGTTAATATTGACCTCCCGGAATTCTTCTTACCTCTGCCTATTATGTGTTATGATTAGAGGTACAAGCCACATTTGGTTACAGAAGTTAATTATGTAGCAAGCCATATAAGTGAGACTGCTGCATATTGGAGCAGGTCGTTTACATCTTTATAGCTGTATAATCTGAATATCAAGCTTGTTGTAAGTATAGTATCTTATGTGCTACACCACACTGAATCTTAGATGTCCAAGGGACTCCACTGCACAAGACAATTGGAACTGTCTATTCTACATGCTTTCTAGAAACAGCCCCAGGACTGCTGATTGTGTTCTATGAGTCTGATTTGATGAGATCACTGGAGAGCTTTTGTTGCTTTCTCTTCTATCGTCAATCTATTTTATTTTATTTTATTTTATCTTATTTTATCTTATCTTATCTTATTGGTGTGTGTGTGTGTGTGTGTGTGTGTGTGTGTGTGTGTGTGTGAGAAAGAGAGAGAGAGAGAGAGAACACTATGTGTCCTTATGAAGGACCAAAGATGACTCTGGGAATAATCCTGGATTGCTTCCACTTTCACCTCCTTTTTGCTTTGCTGTGCAGTTTCCCAGGCTCCGCCCAGCAGAGCCAGAAGTGCAGGCCACCTGGCATTTTTTACATAGGACATGGGATTCTAACCCAGGACCTCCTGCTTGCAAGACAGAGCCTTAACAACTGAGCAATCTCTCCAGCCCTTAAATATCACTTATTCAGCAATTATCCCCAATCTGTTTCTCCAACCCAGGCATTTCTCCCAAATATCTTATCTGCCTACTGCTGACCTGACGTCTTCATGGGTATTTTCCTGCCTCTGCAAAAGTAACTCATCCACTTCCTTACATACTCCTAATTTCTTGCTTTCCTTATTTTGTTCTTGCACTTAGTTTAAACTAACAGTAAATATGGACACATCCATGTGTAAAATAAATCCAACAACCCAATTTTTTGCCTCTATTTCCTCACTGCACAGTCTATTGAGAAGCAACCATCAACAGCCTGGAATATTACAGAAATGTCTGATAGATTTTCCCACTGCCTTACTTGCTTCTTGCCGATCAATGCAGCACTAAGCAGAGCAACCAGAATGATTCCCTTTTACTCAAGCATTTATTTACTTATGATGTGTGTGTGCCTATACATTCATGCCCACAGTAAACATGCAGAGGTTAAAGGATAGCTTGTAGAAGTCAGATCTGTGGGCCCCAGGAGTCATCTAACTCAGGTAATCAGGCATGGCAGCAAGTGCCTTTATGTAGTGTGCCACCTGGAGGGAAGTGGTAGTTAGGATGCTACCTTGACATTATCTAGGGAATTCTGCACAAGGCTGGTTTCTCCTAATGTCACAGACTGGTTGTCTAAGCATGCTTCCCTATCTCTCCTGTCCACTAATCACAAGTCCTTCACTCAAGCTTGCAACCCAATTCACAGCTCCTATTTACATTCCTGTATAAAATAAAGTTTCAGGAAGTAGGTGGTGGGAGGGACCTCACTGAGACAGACAGTGATGTCCCCACCCACCCAGCTGCTGATCTTATCTATCTTGTCTCCTGTGAATTATTTCTTCTTCCTCTGTGTTTCTCATCATCCTGGGATTTATCTATGAATATCTATGATATTCATAGATATATACATTTATTGATATTGTTTAAGACAGAGCATATGGGGCTGGAGAGAAGGTTAAGCAAACAATTCAGATCCCAGATCCCACATAAAAGATGCCAGGCAGAAATGGCAGCGGCTTGTACTTCCAGTCTCAGAAGATAGAGCCTGGGAAACTCCAGAGCAAAGTAAATAAGAGATAGAAGCAATCCAAGGTGATTCCCATCACCCTTGGAATCTCCACAGGCACCACAGTTTGCCTTCTAATACACACACACAACACACACATTAAAAAATAAAAAAGGCAGAATAGATAAGCATTTTGTAAACTTATACCTTTATGCAATAAATCATTTTCCCAGTCCTAGAATAATCCTTTAAATTTTAAAAAATTGACATTATGTTATTTTATTTAGAGACAAAGTGTCATGTAGCTCAGGTGGCCCTTGAACTCCCTGTGCAGCTGAAGGGGACTCAGACTCCCAGGTGCTGGTATAACAGGTGGATGCCACAATGCCTAGCTCATTGTGGGTTGGGTTTTTTCTGGTTTTTTTTTTTTTTTTTTTGAGTTCTGCATTCAGGTTAGATATCAAATCTCTATTAGATGTATAGTGGTAGATATTTTCTCTCATTCTGTGGGAGAAATTGTTGACTGTTGCTTTCTTTACTGTCTAAAAGCTTTTTAGTTTCAGGCAATCATATTTGTTAGTTCTCCCTATTATTTCCTGAGTTATCTGTATTCTTTTCTGAACTTATCTTTATTTTATTATTTATTTGAGCAAGAGAGAGAGAGAGAGAAAGATAAAGAGAGAGAGAGAGAGAGAGAGAGAGAGAGAGAGAGAGAAGTTACAGTGAACCAGTGGAGATCAGAGAACAACTTACAACTTTCAGAAGTCAGTTCTCTTCTCCTCATGTGGGCTTTCAGGGATTGAACTTGGGTCACCAGGTTTGTAAACAGGCCCTTTATCTGCTGAGTTATCTCACAGCCCCAGCAACTTTTTTTTTGTATGTTTTGAATTGATTCTGTAAATTTAGTTTCCATATATTGGAATATATTTCTTATTTTTATTTGAATCCTCTACCTGGACCATGTTAAAAAAAAACAAAACAGGACTCTAAAATCAGGTTTGTCAACCACTTATACAAAAATTAAAAAGACTCTCAGGAAATCTGTTTTAGAGACTTTAGAATAGTGTAAGGCCTGCCTAAGATACAAATGTGCATGGGGTTCCTTCAGCCACTGTCCACTCTCAAAAATGCCACTCTGTACTCTGGATAGATTCTCGATGGCTCATAGAAGCTGCCCATCTGAAGGGAGGCAGCCACACCTTATACTACCCAGCATCTTCCCTGAACTTGAAGACTCCCAACCCACAGCAGCCCCAGGACAGAGTGGCACAATGGGATTAGCTCCCTGAATCTCCACCTTATCTTATCTAGAACCTTCATTGACTCATCTGCTGAACTCAGAGACCCCAGTTCTCTAATGATCCCCTCAAGAGTCTATAAACACAAGGAATTTTCTTGGTTCTCCGTCTTCCACCCATGGTCAGGGATCCTTTCCCAGTTTCTCCTGGCATGAGGCCAGCATTATTAAAGCACTCAATCACCTAAAATATACCTCAGCACCTGTCTACTATGAACCAGCTCTCCAGCTTACTCTTCCCATACCTCACATTTATTTCCTATAGTATGCTGCGTGTCTCAGCTGAATTGCTGTGTTATGCCAATGGAAGCCAAGGAAAGTCCAGAGTGGAATCCCAATGACAAAACCCCCCTGAATCATCGAGCTCTGTCAACACTGGACAGCACTTTTTATGTCTGACATTTTGCCAGCAAACCTTTTATGGAGAAATCTGTTATACAACATTAATATACTTTGTGATATAAGAAGGAACTATCTCTGTTTCTAAAACCTCAGAACAAACTTCAACCTACCCTCTTGCCATTATGGAAATCTGTTTGGATTTAAAACCCTCTGAAGAGAAGGATGTCTTACAGAAGTCTCACCCAGCTGGGGTTTCACACTCACGTGAGGCTGGATAGATTGTGACTGACACTTACTCTCAGTATTTACACTAAGAGGCTGACAAAGTCAACCTGTTCCTCTGACGTTCTGGGGCTGTGTCTGCTACCTTACAAATTTTTTGCACCTTTATTTATATTCTTTCCCTGGTGTGGGATTCAGAGATAAAGTTGGGCATGCAGGTGTAATCACAGCAGAGATGGCCAAAGATTTGGTGGGGGATGATACTGCACAGAGTTAGTTGATATGTGTTGCCTACTGTGTTGGAAGATTTATATGGTGCTGTAATCGCATAGCCAGGAACTATGGATTTAGTTGGGTTTCTTCCCATTGTGTTTCTTTTTTTGCGTGTTGTGGATGCTCTGTGATGTTGTATTTTTTGTTTATGGCTTGGAATTTTGCTTTCTGCAGACGTTGTGCAGTCTACTCTTATTTTGAGTTTTTTTTTTTTGAAGTAATGAAGTTTTTTTAAAAAGTGTGAAAAAAGATTTCACACATGAATTCATGGCATTTTCACCCGTAACTACCAATCACAACTCCCTGACTTCTCCTATTACAAACTGTCTTCCTCCCTATCTGTCTCTCTCCTGATCTCATGTCCTTTTGTGTGTTAAGTTCCATCTGGATTACTGCTAATGACATTGTCTATGCATTTGCTGGAGCAAGGATGATATGCCAGTGAACATACGGGTTAAGGAAAGAAACTCTCCTTCATCCAGCATTAACCCTTTTTAGTTTCAGAGGGAGAGGTGGTGCCCAGTGAGGTTTGTTTGTTTGGACTTTCATGGTGTGATACTGATAAGCTAAACTTCCTGCAGTCTCTTGCCAGTAGATACAGCTGCAGCTGACTGTTGACTTTCCTTCAAAGAGGGACTGACTGAGAGGGACTGAGAGGGACTGGAAAGCAAGTGCCTCCCAAATGCCCTCACACATGCCTGCACAGGTGGAGACTGAGAGGGTCTAGGATGCACATGTGGGGGCCCTGCACACATGCCCAGACACATGAGGGTGGGAGGAGCCCTGGAGCATATACACTGAGGAAGATTAGTTGAGGGAGTTCCACCTAGGCAGCTACAAGGAAGGCTTGATCCCTGCTGTGGTGAGCTGCTCCCTCCTATCAGTAATGCTCACCCAGGCTCCTGTAAGAAAGCCAAATAAACTCCTTGGTTCCTCAAGTCAGACTTTGGTATAATCGTGTCTTTGGTCTATTGTGGAATTCCTAACTGGGATGGGAAGATGTGTGGCATCTCCCCAGGAAAACAAGTCACACAACAATTGCATGACCTTTGGAGACAGCTAGAAGTTAGCACAACATGGAAATCCCACAAAAATCTTGCCACTGTTGCATAAGTGGGTACATCTTACCTGGAAGTGTGGCATTGTAACATGCAGTGTTCAGCTCTGGGTAACACCCTGATGTCCTGCTCCCCTCCTATTCCACTTAGCCTCCCCCCTGCATACCCACCTCCAGCAGTGTAAAAACTAGCCAGAAGAAAGGAAGTTTCCTAGTCAATTCCAGCTTGATTTCTGAATGTTCTGTCATGCAAGACAGCGATGTCTTCAGTAATAGAGCAGCAAGGAAAAAACAAGGATGTGTGAGTTCCTCTGCACTGGACACAACCTTCTGGCTGGCAGGATAAGAGTTTGCTGTTCCATTGCATTCTTTACCTAATTTCAGTGGAGAGTCTCTGGTCATCTTTCTCATGCAGAAATCCTGTTTCAGTTTTTAATGTTGCAAGTAACCATAGAAGTAGCTCACATACAACGCGACAGGGTCCGCACTAATCTGCAGGAACATATTGGGGATATCTAACTGCTCTCGACCACGTCTCAGGGAGAAAGTGTGATAAGCGGCTTTGGGTGAAGGGGAAGCTGGTGGTAGTAAAAAGTCCCTGTCTTAGGGTTCCGTTTCCAAGGCTGGCGTCAGGAGTGGGGAAGCCACAGGCATGTGATTCCCTGTTCCTCTTTAGTTTTATTTCTCCAGCTCACAAAACCTGCGTGAGCTGTCAGGTTTTTCTGCCTGGACACACTGAATGTCCTTATTACTGAGTCACCCATCAGAGTCACCGTGGTCTCTCCACACACACAACGCTATAAAGTCCACAACAGGAACAAGGCTCACTCTCTCCAGACCCTCCAAACGCAGAACATGGGGGCCCTGGCGCCCCGAGCCCTCCAGATGCTGCTGGCCTCTGCCCTGGCTCTACTGCAAACCCAAGCCGGTGAGTATGCAGTGGGAGGGAAATGGCCTCTGCTGGGAGAAGCAAGGGGGCAGCCTGGCGCCGCAGGGGCAGCACCGGAGAAGCCGCGGGTCTGCCCTGGCACCCCAGAGCCTGCGGGGTGCCCTCACTAGGTGGCATCTGCCTGCCCGCCCCCTACTATGTCTGCTCAGTCTTGAGCCACTCTGGGTCCTACATCCCGCTTCCAGTTCCATTTTGAGCCCCGCTCCCCGCTACGTCCCAAGCCCCGCAGCCCCCTCTGGGTTCCAAGCCCCGCGCCCCTCTGTATCCCCAGGGTGAAAGTCTCGCCGCTTGGCATCTGCAGGCTCCCACCACACGCTGCGTTATGTCGACACCACCGTGTCCAGGCCCGGGTTCGGGGAGCCCCGGTACCTCGCCGCTGGCTTCGTAGACGACACGCAGATCATGCGCTTCGACAGCGACGCGGAGAAGCCAAGGATGGAGCCCCTGGAGCCGTGGGCTGCGCGGCTGGGGTCCAAGTACTGGGAGAAGGAGACGCAGGTCGCCAAAGGAACCGTAAAGAACGCACGACTGAACTTGAGGTCCGCGGTTCTCGTCTACAACCAGAGCGACAGCGGTGAGTGATCGGGACCCGGGTCGGAGGTCACGATCCTCCACATCTGAGGGACAGACTTGAGGCTGCGGAGACCCCAGACCCAGGAAGAATCGCTGGGACCCAGACCCTTTTCTGGTTCAATTTAGGTCCAAATTCTCGCAGAGGGCGGGACCGATCGCGGGGGTGGGGGGCAGGCCGTGATCTTTTCAGTCTTTCTGGGAAATTTCAAGCCCTGGATCTAAGTGTGTCCATTTCCTGTTCTGTTACGATGGGACCAGATTCTCACATCTTCCAGTGTGTGTATGGCTGTGACGTGGGGCCGGACGGGCGCTTCCTCCGCGGATTCGAGCAGCACGCGTTCAATGGCAAAGATTACCTGTCCCTGAACGAGGACCTGCGCTCCTGGACCGCTGGGGACGCCATGGCTCAGATCACTATGCGCGAGTGGGAGAAGGCTGGCGTGGCAGGAAGCAGCAGAGCCTACCTGGAAGGCGAGTGCGTGGAATCGCTCCGTAGATACCTGGCGATAGGAAAAGAGAGACTGCAGCGCGCAGGTACGCATGACCTCTGGGCCATTCCTCCCTCCCTGTGCTCTGTCTCCAGATGAAAGTGAAAAATTTTGAACTAGGTACATCCAACTTCAGAGAGCACCTCTCCTGAGGGCTCATCCTTCTCTCGGACAGTTCAGAGTCTGTCTCAGGATGGAAGGAGAGAAGATCCTAGAAATAATCAAGCAGCAGTTCCCTTGAGTCTGCAGCCCACTGTGAGCCATGGCCCCTCTCAGGAGGGGCTCTATGTCCACACCCAGTATCTTTGGAGGTCTGACTCAGGTGATGCTGAGTCTCCCTGCCCCCACCCAGTCAGCACCTGAAGTGCTGGGGAGAACTTTTTTCCTGGGGAGACCTGGTCTCCTACTCTGGACTGGCTGAACTTGACTCTAAAACTTTGCAAGGAGATTAGCCATATACCTGAGTCGATGCCAAGGTGTAGGGTCTGCACCCCTCTGGAACCCATCTCTTCATTCCCAGGATTATCACATGAACACTGCTAGGTCACCTGTGAGAATATAAAATATTTGAACTTTCCAACTGTCCCCCTCAGACCCACCAAAGACACATGTGACCCATCACTCTGGACCTGAGGGTGAGTTCACCCTGAAGTGCTGGGCCCTGGGCTTCTACCCTGCCGAGATCAGCCTGACCTGGCAGCGAGATGGGGAAGACCTGACCCAGGACATGGAGCTCGTGGAGACCAGGCCTGCAGGGGATGGAACCTTCCAGAAGTGGGCAGCTGTGGTGGTACCTTCTGGAGAGGAACGGAGATATACTTGCCATGTGCAGCATCAGGGTCTACCTGAATCTCTCACACTCAGATGGGGTAAGGGAAGTGTGGGCACAGAGCCTGTGGTCAGGAAGAGCAGGATCTCTTGGAGACCCTCTTTACCTTTTCCTCCTATCATCTCCCTACACAGAGCCACCTTTTTGGTCCACGGTCCACATCATGGGAATCATTGCTGGCCTAGTTCTTCTTGGAATTGTGGTCACTGGAGCTGTAGTTGCTGTGATGAGGAAGAAGAAGGGAACAGGTAGGAAAGGTGTGATGCTCCAGGTTTTTTGTCTTTGTGGAAAATTTTTAGCCTTAGAAATTAATGTGCCATTTCCTTTCTTGTTATTGTGGGACACATTGATGTATGCATTCTAATCCAATACAAGATCCTATGTATTGACACTAGCTCTGTAAAGCAGTTATGATTAGGAAGTTTTGGGAGTGGAGAGATGACTCAGGGGTTAAGACTCTGCCTGGAAAGTAGAGGATCCTGAGTTCTTGCACTTCCTACCCTACTGGGTTGAGTCTGGGAAATCCCAGAACAAAGCAAAAAGGAGGTAGAAGCAATCCAGGATGATTGGTCCCTTCACAGTGACCAATGCCAAGCAAGCAGAAGGTCCTGATTTATGATCCCAGGTTCTAAGTTAAAAAAATGCCAGGCAGAAATGGTGGCTGTCCGAATTTCTGGCCCTGGTGGGTGGAGCCTGGGAAATCCCAGAGCCAAAGTAAAAGGGAGTTAGAAGCAATCCAGGATAATTCTTTACAGGGACACTCAGAACCCTCTGACACATACATATATACACAAGCAAAATAAGTAAATAAAGTTTTTTTAAAAAGCTCTAAGTGAGTTACTTCTTTAACTTGTAAAGTTTCAGTTCTGGGAGGTGAGACTCAGAAGTGGCAGATGTGGTGGTACCTTCCGGAGAGGAACAGACTCTGGTAGGAAAACATAGTGCCCTCTGACACACACACACACACACACACCACCACCACCACCACCACCACCACCAACAACAACACCACCTCCAACAACAACAAACAAACAAGTAAATAAATAAAACATACTTAAAAGATAATTTCAATCTTTCTTGTTGACAATTCTGGTGATGTGGACATGATTCCCAGCAGTCATAAGAGGGCAAGAAGTCATCCAATGGTAAATCTACCAGGAGTCTTCTGGTTTTTACTTGAACTCATTGTCATGTTTTCTGATTCTCCTGTACACCCTCTTACTTCTGGAAACTTCCCTGAGATTCAGGACTGGAGCAGAGGTTGTCCCTGTTTCTTTTCTTCCCAGTTAGAGAGGATGTGCTTGTACTCAAATGATCTCCTCCAGAACTGACACTCATCTTATGATTCCACTTTACAATTTAGAGAAGTTAGAGAAGTAACTCCCTTAGGGCTTTAAAAAACTTTATTTATTTTGCTTGGGTATATGTGTATGTGTCCCTGTGAGGACTAAGGATCACTTCGGGAATTATCCTGGATTGCTTCTACCTCCCTTTTACCTTAAATCTGGGATTTCCCAAGGTCTACCTACCAAGGCTGGAAATTCAGGCTACCACTATTTCTGCCTGGCATTTTTAATGTGGGACCTGGGTTCCTACTTTGGACCTTCTACTTACTGGGCAGAGTCTTAACCCATAAGCCATCTTTGTAGCCCCTCACTTAGGGTTTAGAAAGGAGGGAGAGACCAAGACCTTCTGTCATTCCCCCAAGCATTCCTGTATCTGGACATAGCGTGAGTGATTTATCAGCTCCACGGGTGAAGAACCACATACTATACCATAACTCAGAGCTACTGATAAGAAAAACCTGGACCTGCCTGGAACATATTTTATCAAAGGCAATGTGGCTGTGTTCAGCTCCAGTGACCATATTAAAATTCCTTTATGTTTAAATAAGCAGTTTGGATTCTGATGGTTATACCTGAAAGAGATAGTTCTAGAGAATTTTCAGGTAGCAAGCATTCAGAAACGTTTTATAGTGTAAAATGCTTCCTGAACCTTCCTCTCCCAACGGGAGGGAAAAAATATGCTTCTCTCTCCACATGGCAATTCAGGGCCCATGGTGTGTGCTTCCTTTGCCTTTCTTGGGGAAAATTAAACAGCACATGTAAGACCCCTCATCACATATGCCATTAAGATCACAAACCGTACTACAAAATATCTCTGACCTCTTCCCTTACCATCATTTAGATCGCTGAGCCTGAATTCCAGGAATCACTTTTTCCCCTTTTCTTTGAGACAGGTCTCACACCACCTTCTCAACTGCACAGGCTGGCTTGAAATTCACTGTGTAGCTGTAATTGTTCATCTCCATTTCCAACTGGACTGAATTTAGAGTTTCCTAGAAGAGGCGTGCTTGTGAGGGTTTCTCCAGGGAGAACCCATCTTGAATTTAATTGGTAATTTATTTCCACGGGTTGGAACTCCAGAATGAATTAAACCAGAAAAGGAGAAAGTGACATGCATGCCAGCATTCCCTGGACTGATCCACTGGACCGTGAGGAGTCTCAGCCACGTGTTCTCGTGCCTTTCATGCCAAGATGCACTTATGCACTGTCTCAAATCATGAACTAAAATAAATCTTTCTTCTTTTCTTTTTTCTCCATTCTTTTATTTATTTATTTATTTATTTTTCTTTTTTTTTATTAAAAATTTAATTATACATTTTAAAATTTTTTACCAGTTCCCTCCCTCCCCCCTCCCCTTCCCCTAGTGTCTCCCCCCCAATTCCCAGAGAGTCCTTTATTATGTGCGCCTAACTCTCCACTGGGTCCTCCTCTCCGATGACATATAAGGACCCAGTGGCATTTCCATAAGCCCTTTCTCTTGTTCCCCTTAAGCATAAGATCACTACTATGGCTGTCAATCCCTTGCCTCCAGGGGTCTCGGTGCCCTTAACAGATGTTAGACTTTATGAGGGCAACAGTGCGCTGGACATTGCGCAGGGCATGCAAAGTCCCATTATGATTGCTTTGGCCCCAACTATTGTTGAGAATCTTGCAAATCGTTGCTCCTCCCATCCTTTTGCTCTTACAATCTTACCGCCCCCTCTTCCGCAAATGTCCCTGAGCTCCAGGATGGGGAGAGATTAGGCTGTCCTAGTTCTATGTGATTGATATAGAGTCTCTGAAGTTCTGGATTGTGGTTTGTTGATTTTCTTTTGCAGTTTTGCTGCTCCTGCAATTCCCTTCACTCCATTCTGCTGGGCACTGTATGTCCCCCCCTGGCCAGAGACAAAAAGCTGTTAAACTGGAGTCTTGTTGTAATAGCACATTCAAGGGTAGATGTAATAAGAGTAGGAAACCTCACTGAGGGAGGGGTCCATCACCCATTTGCAAAATGATTACTTTTTATCTGCTAGACTATATGCCCTCCCCTTCTGGTGAGATCAGGAAAGAACGTCTGTGAACTTAACCAGGTTTCTCATTACTTACTTGCAGACCTTGATGGAGGCCTATTTTCTCTGCTGTAACATGGTCTCCTCTCTCCTTGTTTCTGGTGTGGCCCTCCTAACCCATCTCTCTTGTTCATAATCCTTGCAATTACTGTGTTACATAGGTTTACTTTTGAGTGTCCCAATGTGGGCTGGGTGAGTTTGGTACTAGGAGCCACCTATTAGGGAGTACATACGGCGCTTAATTTTCTGGGTTTGGGATACTTCACTTAATATAATTCTTTCTAATGACATCCATTTCCCAGCAAATTCCAGTAATTCATCATTTTTGATGGCTGAGTAGTACTCCATTGTATAGATGTACCACAGTTTCCTTATCCACTCGTCAACTGTTGGACATTTAGGTTGATTCCATGACTTTGTTATTGTAAACAGTGCTGCTATGAACATGGTCGAGCTTGTGCTATCGAGGCGAACCTCTGCTGCTTGGGGGGTTATTCCCAAAAGTGGGATAGCAGGGTCATATGGCATTTCAATCTTTAATTTCTTTAAGAATCTCCAGACGGCTCGCCAGAGTGGCTGTATGAGCCTGCATTCCCACCAACAATGTAAAGTAACTAATACTCTAGCCCAGTCTGGATGTGAGTTCCTAGTAAGCTTCCTGCCCTAGTGTCCTGGTGCTGGGATTAGAACACGAGTCACCACACCTGGTTCGGATAATGACTCAAGGCTGGAGACAGCTCAGTGGTACAGCACCTACTTGCAAATCTGGCAGACCTTGTCCCTCTCCTTTCCCCAGCTAATCACTGCTTTGGCAATTTATTCATCTCCGAAGTTTTATACATGTATTTAACATCATTGCCTCAATCTATTTCTCTAGTCCACACATTTCTTGCAAATATCAGAAGACTCATCTGTCCAACTCAAGGTTTCCTGGGCAATTCCCTGAGTCTGTTGATGGCAGTTCCATCCTGCTCCTACCCAGTCTTGAATTTTGGTGTCATCTTTACCTCATTTGTATATTTCTGATTTAATCCAGTAAAAATGTTGTAAGCCCATACTTAAAATCAGTCCAATGTCTTCCCACTGTTTTCTCTGCTTGTAC
Source organism: Typhlomys cinereus (assembly GCA_023101885.1). NCBI lineage: Eukaryota > Metazoa > Chordata > Mammalia > Rodentia > Platacanthomyidae > Typhlomys > Typhlomys cinereus. The sequence goes on along the minus strand of JALPQD010000414.1, from coordinate 331,542 downwards.
TTTAGGACTTAAGTTTATGGTCTATGATATAAACTTCCCCATGACCTTGGTGCTCCTCACAAGCTTCTCAGATCCAAACCTGAATGAATCTTGTTTTCTTTGCTTATTTTGTGTGTATATGTGTGTCTCTATCAGAGGGCACAGTATGTGGAGGCCCAAGGCGGGGGCTTCAGGAATCACCCTGGACTGTGATACCTCCTCTTTGCTTTGTTCTGCAGTTTCCCAGGTTCTTTCTTCCAGGGCTGGAAGTACAGGCAGTCACCATTTCCATCTGATGCTTTTTTACATGGGATCCTGGATCTGAACTCAGGACCTTCTGCTTTCAAGGTAGAGGCTTAACCTCTGAGTCATCTCTTCAGCCTGGTACATATACATATACATATATATACACACACATATATACATATATATATATAAATATAATTAAACAAGGTCTATGCAGATGAGGTCAGGGTCCTCTTGCCTCTGCCTCCCTAGTGCTGGAACTTCAGGCACACACCACAACGCCTGGCGGATGATGTTTTGGTTATTTTTTTTATTTAATTATCCATGGTGATTTTTTGTTGTTTTCTCCCTTTGTGCTGCTATATGCTAATTGTTTATATACTGCAGACACTAATCCCCTGTCAGACATATTCCTGGCAGCGATTTTCCCTACTCTGCAAACTATTTCTCCTCCCAGTTATTTGCTTTGCTATACAGAAGCTTTTAATTTCATGAGATTCCCCTTTGTCAAGACTTATCCTTATTTCCTGAGCTATTAGTCCTTTTGTAAAGTCCCGACCATTCATCTGCAAGAGTTTCCCCAGTGTTCCTCCAGAAGTTCCAAAGTTTCATGTTACGTTGAGGTGTTTGATTTTGAATTGATTTCTGCACAGGGTGAGAAGTGGGAATAAGATTTCCCCCCAATGTATGCTTTGGGCACTGCTGTTGAAAATCAAGTGTGCATAGCTCTAGGTTGTGTCTGGGTTCCCTGTTCTGTCCTGCAAGTCTGTGTGTCTTTCTCTGGCAGCACGAGGCTGATTGTGTCACTACAGCTCTGTAATACTATAACATGTACAGTAATAGTTCCAGCATCACTCTTGCTGCCAAGAATTGCTTTGACTATCTCGGGTTAAAAAAAATCCATATGGGGTGGAGAAATGGTTGATGGATTAAAACCTTCACCGTGAAAGCAGAAGTATCTGTATTCAGATCTCCAGATCCTATAGTGGTCTGTAATTCCAGCCCTGGAAGGTGGAACCTGAGAAATCCCAAACAAAGCAAAACAATAAGGAGGTAGAGCAATCCAGGATGATTTCTGATGTCATCCTTGGGTCTCCATAGTCACACATCCCCAACTGCCTCTACACACACACACACACACACACACACCTAAAAATATACAAAAAAAGACTTTCATATAGTCACTTTTCTTGCAGAAGCCAACAGGTAGAAGGAAAAAACTGACCGCTGAAAGTTGTCCTGTGACCCATGAGCCATGATACACATGTATTGCTTGCTCTCTCTCTCTCTTTCTCTCTCTCTCTCTCTCTCTCTCTCTCTCTCTCTCTCTCTCTCTCTCCCTTCTTTTCATCACTGTCATAAGTAAAATATTTTAAAACATCCCAACTCAGTCTGTTCAGATACTGTTATTCCAACTGTCATAGGTGCTTATAATGATACATCGTGAAAGTCTCCAAAACATTGAAATCATGAATTTCCCCTTTTTCTCTTTTAAACGTCTATGATTTTTACCCCTTTATTCTCTGGTTCTTTCAATGGGTTCCAAGTTTTAGAATCCCTAGAAAAGGTGTGTGTGTGTATGTTTTGTGTGTGTGTGTGTGTGTGTGTGTGTGTGTGTGTGTGTGTGTGTCTGTGAAGAATCAAAGGTGACTTTAGGCATTATCCTGGATTGCTTCTACATCCTTTTTCCTTTGCTCTGGGGTTTCTCAGGCTGTGCCTTCCAGAACTGGAAGTGCAGGCTACTGCCATTTTCCGTGTTTTTACATGGAATACGGGATCTGAACCTAGGTCCTTCTGCTTGTGAGGCAATGTCTTAACCCGTAAGCCCCCCAGAATGGTTTTTTAAGCACAAATCAACTTGTACTCTCTCTTATCTTTTTGGCTGAGCTGTCTCACTGGCCTAGATTTCTTCTTTTAATTCTAATAGGAAAATGATGATGAGAACAGTTGCACAAACTTGCATGGCTGTAAATAGCCCCGTGGCCACTCAGGGGGCGTTTGTGTTGTGATCAAAGTTAAATGCTGGTTGCATATTCCTGACAGTTCTGCTAACATCTCATCTGCTTTACATAATCTACAAAATCAGATTGAATTTACTTGAGATGCCAATATCTCTTTTTGCAGACAGCTTTGGAATTGAATCTCCAGACTTATTTCTGTCTGGTTGTTTGATAAGCTGTCCTATATTCATAATTCACCTTGAACTCAATGTGCAGCTGAACTCATATATGGTTCAGGGAATAGAACCCAGGGTCTCAGGCAAGCTAGGCAAGCACTGTACTGGCTGAGCTGCATCTCCAGCCTCATATTAGATTTTCATGGTTATACCTGTTTCACTTTCAGTAGTGATTCTATTGTCATTTGGACCCAGTGTGCTGTGTTAATTTCTTGTCCTCTCCTTTACAGTTCAATCTGGGATGTCCCAAGCTCCACCATTTAGGACCAGAAGTACAGGCTGCTATCACTTCCATCTGGCATTTTTACATGGGATCTGGGATCCGAACTAAGGTCCTTTTGCTTCCAAGGCACAGGTTTAATCCCTGATCCATCTCTCCAGCCCCTTTAAACTTTTCTATGCTAAGTTTTGACCTGATCCAGAGTAACTCAATGCTTCTCCCCTACATGGATTTAGGGCCTCAATCCTTGAGGGGGACCTGTCACATTCCTAGTCAGATATGAGCAAGGGGAGAGGACATTGGAGCTGGACCCTCCCTCATGGCCAGCAGCTTGTGAAACAAGGACTAGAACTGCAGGGTTCTAGTTCCCAGTGAGAGGAATGGAGCATGGGTCAGACTCTCACCTCAGAGGATGTGACTCCAGATTTCCTGGGAAGCCCTTAATTAAGAACTGTCCTAACTTGGATCCAGAAACCCTGAAACGTAAAAGATTTGTACAAGATTCTGATGAAGACATACAGTTGCTTCCTCCTGTTTTGATCAAGCCAAATAGGCCTCTCAACCATTTGAAGAAAAGGGCTGTCAGGAAATCTGCTTGATGTAGACACTCCAGAAACAGCGTAATGTCTGCCTGATATACAAACTGGTCACCTGGCTCTATTGACCTTGGCCCATTCTCAACCCTCCAGAGTGCTATCATCTAGTCTGTGATAAGCTCTGCCGATTTCCTACACTGCTGTATGCATCTCCACTGCATTTATTCATAAGGACCAGCATGAGATCCAGGGACAAGATCACCCAGAGACATTAGGCCCTCTCAACTCTCACCAGGGCTTTTCAGTTTCTGTCACCTCACCAGCAACCCCATCAGGGAGAAATCCATTATGAAAGTTTGATGTTACTATGTAATGTAATACAGAATCACTTCTGCTTCCAAAACCTCAGACAAACCTCAAACTTCCTGCTTTCTTACCTTTAGGAAACCTGACTGGATTTTAAGCCTTTTGAAGACAAAGACATGTTAGGGAATCTCATCCAGCTCTGGGCTGGACAGCCCTGCCTATAGAGCACACAGGCATTGCCTGGAAATGGAACAAACCCTTCCCTTAGAAGCCCAACACTGCCTCTCACGAGATGGAGAAGGATGTCTGTCTGCACTTCCTCTTTCTGTAGCCCCAATCTTGTCAGTAAAGGAAGAAGGAACACTGGACTTAGAAATCAAATCCATTGATTGATATAAGATTTAGGGTGTACAAAATTTTTTATTTCCCTGTGAAGATTTGCCCTGCTTTTCTCTCTTTTTCCCTCTAAGGGGGGAAATTTAGTCAATGAAGACCCATCTCCACTCTGGGTACTGATCTGATCACTGACTCATTTTCTTTCCAGAATACTCTTGTGTATTCCCACACCCTTCATCTTAGTTGTTGAGCCTGGAGCCTGGTAATGACAAACTCTCTCTCTCTCTCTCTCTCTCTCTCTCTCTCTCTCTCTCTCGATCCTCATACCCCTCCTTGCCATTTTCTCATTCAGAGAGGGATAATTATCTTGGGATTGCACCCATCAAGAACACAGTGAATCTCCTTTGGTATCTCCACATCCAAGGTTCTTGGAACCTTGGATATAGGTTAACAGTATGTTGATAATTTCTGGTTTGTAATAAGACAAGCATGATGTCTTCACAGACCCTCATTCTGGAATGTATTGCTGAATGAGACCAGAAATCTTCAGATGTAAAAGGTCAATGATTACAGAAACCTGCCCTTATTTAGGACATAGACATCTTACTGCAGGGATCCAGTCTCTGCTTCCAGAGCGCTAGGATTGCAGTGAACTGCCACACTCCCTGGCATTTAGATATCTAGTGGATGTGAGGAATTTGAACTCAGATCTTGACGCACGCGCGCGCGTGTGTGTATGTGTTTCTGTGTTTCTGTATATATCAGAGAGTACTGTGTGTGCCTGTGGAGGCCCCAATGACTTCGGGGAGCTTTCTGGATTGTGCTACCTCCTTATTGCTTTGCACCTTCCAGAAGTACAGGCTTTTTCTGCCTGGTTTTTTTTAGGTGGGATCCATGATCTGAACTGAGGACTTTCTGCTTGCAAGGTAAAGACTTAACCCTTGAGCCATCTTTCCAGCCCAGGTCCTGGCACTTGTGAGACAAGCGTTTTGCCTATTGGGCTATCTCCTTGGCTTCTTCTTTTCTTTTCTTTTCTTTTCTTTTCTTTTCTTTTCTTTTCTTTTCTTTTCTTTTCTTTTCTTTTCTTTTCTCTTCTTTTCTCTTCTGTTCTCTCCTCTTTCTTTCTTTCTTTCTTTCTTTTTCTTTATTTCTTCTTTCTGGGCTGGAGAGGTGGCTCAGGGGTTAAGCCTCCGCCTTGCAGGCGGAAGGTCCCGAGTTCGGATCCCAGATCCCACGTATAGACGCCAGACGGAAGCGGGGGCGGCCTGCGCTTCTGGTCCTGGTAGGGCGGAGCCTGTGAATCCCGGGGCAGAAGGAGGTGGAGGCGTCCATGGTGGTTCGCGAATTCGTCCGTGGTTCTACACACACACACACACACACACAGACACGCGCGCGCACATACACACAGTTGAATTAATAATAATAAAAAAAATTTATTTCTTCTTTTTTTCTTTCTCTCTCTCTCTTTTCTTTCCTTTCTTCCTTCCATCTTTCTCTCTCTCTTTCTCTCTTTCTCTCTCTCTCTTTCTTTCTTTCTTTCTTTCTATGTTTATCTTCTTATTGTTATTGTTCTTGTTAGTTGATGTGTGTATGGAGGGAATTAAGACTGGGTCTTGATATGTGTCCCATGTTAGCCTGGAACTCATGGCAATTCTCTTGTCCTCAGCCTCATAGGTGATTAAAGGCATGGACTACAATGCCTGACTTTTTTTCATTTTGCGTATATGTGTACATGGGGAGGGGGCCTGCCTTGTGAGTGGGGGTGTGTGTGTGTCAGTTCTCTCTGTCCACCTTTAGGGAGATTCTGTTGATGGAGCCCAGATGGTCAGGCTTGTGCAGCAAGCACCTTCCTACTGAGTCCTCTTCTCTGACTATGCTCTAGTTTTGAATATGGCACATAACAATAGATGCAACTCACATGAACTCTCGATGGGATCTTCATTAATCTCTATGAGCATGCTAAGACCCTGAAACCAAAATGCTCTGGAATTTTTTTATTTACTTATTTTCTTTTTTTCATTATATGTGAAATGGGATGCATGCATTTATTTGAGCACACAAGTATCCATGTGTATATATATATATATGTACACAACTACTCTTGAGTGTGCATATGTGGAGGTCTGAAGATGATATTGAAATCATTCTCCATAACTTTGTGTTGTAGTTAGCCTACATGTTGTCAATAAATTCATAACAAAACAGCTTAAAGGAACAAAGGATTCTATCTTGGCTTTTGGTTCTGTGTTACAGTTCCTTGTCCAGCTAGGTAGGAGAGTGCACATCAATACCAAGGCCCAAAGGAGCTGGCCACACCATATCCACAGAACTGTTGCGAGGGTCAGTCTTCACTTGACAGACCAGCATGTCTGTCCAAGTATACAGAAGAATACCAGCCTTCTCAACCAGTTCCCTTCATCATAATCACCTACCCAGGGAGTAGCCCTATTCACCATGGGCTGGGCCTTCCCTATCAATCAGATTATCCTGGAGACTTAACTACAGACTCTTAACAAATGTGTCCAGAGCTCCAAGCCTTTAACTGTCAAGTTGACACCTATATCTAACTATAACACCTTATTTTTGTGAGTTTGCATCTGTAATTAAACCCAGAACACAAAATTAGAGTTATCTGGCTAGCCAGTTTCCTTTGGTGATTACCAGGCTCTGCCTTTTGGGGCTGGAACATGGCAAGCTGTCACATCCATTGGAACCCCCAAACACACCAACCTGGGACCTGAACTCAGGTTCCTTTGCTGAAAGAGAAAGCACTTTCAAACTCAGACACCCCAGCCAATGTTTTAGAATTTCTAACTGACAGAGCTCTGTGATGAGCAACACTGGTTAACCGTGAAGTTGGTGCTGATAATGTCCCTGGTCTCAGAATCTGTCTCCAAGGCTGAAGTGGGGATGCCACGGGACCGGGGATTCTCTGTCCATCATCCTTAGTTTCACTTATCCACCTGTGTGAGCAGTGGGGTCCTTCTGCCTGGACCCAGACTCTCATTCTTACTGCACCTCCGAATTTTGGAAAGAGCCAATCAGAGTCACTGTGGTCTCCCCACATACCCACAATGCTATAAAGCCCACAAGAGGAACAAGGATCACTTTCTCCAGACCCTTAAACTCGGAGCATGAAAGCCCCAGCGCCCATGGCCTTCCTGGCGCTACTGGTGGCAGCCTTTGCCCTGCCACAGACCCAGGAGGATGAGTGCTAGGTCGGGGGCGGAGAGAGGGGGTTGGCGGCTCTGCAGTGCGAGTGAGGGCGCCTCCCTGCAGGGGAGCAGCATTAGGAGAGCCAAGTATTGGCCCTGGCCAACCCAGAGCCTCCCCGCTGCCCCCGCTGGGCATATCTGCTCAGCGCTCCACTCCAATGCAAGCACTGCTGTATTCGGCGCTCCGCTGTCAAATGAGCCCGCTGGGAGGAAAGTGATCTGTTTCACCATGAGCTTCTCTCCAGGCTCCCATTTGCTGCGCTTTTTTTCCACCGCCCGGTCTCAACCAGCCGCGGTTTATCGTAGAGGACACACAGTTCGTGCTTCGACAGCGACAGGGTGAATCCGAGGTTGGAGCCACCGGCGCCGTGGGTGGCGCAGGAGCGGCCGGAGTACTGGGAGCGGAACAAGCGGATCGCCAGGAGCAAAGCACTGAAATCCTTCCGGAATCCTCTGGTCTGAGTTTGAGCTTGGGCCAAACAGGGAAGAATGGTCTTCTAGTGCAGTTCAGTTCCTAATCCCGCAGGGTACCTAGTGAGCCACCTGGTTAGGGCGGAGGCCTGGGCTGGGCTGACAACGGAGGCGGGGCCAGGCTCTCAAACCATCCAGGGGACCTAGGGCTGTGAAGTGAGGCCTGACAGGTGCTTCCTCCCTGGGTACCAGCAGCATGCCTAAAATGGCCTGGATTCCCTCGCCCTGAGTACGGACTTGCGCTCCTGGACCGCGGAGGATGCAGCCACTCAGATCACATAGAGCACGTGTGAGGAGCTGGTGAGGCTGAGCATAAGGAGGCCTATCTGGAGGGAGAGTGCATGGAGTCTCTTCTCAGGCACTTGGAGAACCTGAAGGAGACACTGCAACGCGCTAGTAAGAGGGGCCAGGGCAACTCCTCCATCCGCTACAGTACTGGGCGCCAGTCTCCCTAGGACTGAGAAAATAAGAATCCACCTACACTTCCTCTCTCTCTTACATTGGGAAGAGGAAGAGATCCAGTATCAGAAAGCGTTTCTCCTGAGGGCTCGCCCTTCTCCAGGACAGCTTAGAGTCTGTCTCAGGATGCGGGAGGGAAGATTCCTGAGGTAACCAGCCACCAGTTCCCTTCAGTCTGCAGCCCACTGTGACCCAGGCCTCCCTAGTCCAGGTTCTCTGCCCACACCTAGCGTCTTCGGAGATCTGACTTCAAGTCACCCCTAACACGACCCGAATTCCTATAGCATCTTATGTAGTTCTGGAACACTCTTGATACTAGAACTTTCCAATGAATAGACTCTCCTAGGTCCTTAAGTTGAGATTACTGTGTAAGGTTTGTAACTCTTCTACATTCCAGTTCTCTTATTTATTCTAGGGTGGGCACAGGAGCACTACTGGAGTCCCAGGAAGAATACAAGATACATGAACTTCCTTCATCTCCCATTTAAACCCTCCAAAGACACATGTGACCCATCATCCCAAATTTGGAGAGGACATCACTCTGAAGTGTTCGGCCTTGGGCTTCTACCCTGCAGACATCACTCTGACCTGACCCAGGACATGGAGCTTGTGGAGACCAAGCCTGAAGGGGATGGAACCTTCCAGAAGTGACAGCTGTTATGGTGTCTTCTGGGGAGGAGCAGAGATACACCTGCCATGTGTTGCATGAAGGGCTGCTGGAGCCCCTCACCTGAGATGGGTTTTACAGCAGTGTAGCAGAAGTGAGAGACCTGAGCAGGGTCAGGGATAAAGCTTGGGATTCAGGCCCCACTTCTCTTTATTCTTTCATCCTGTTTTCTTCCCTACACAGAGGTACCTACTTGGCTCACCAGCCCCCTAGTTGGAATCACTGCTGGTCTGGTTCTCTTTGGACTTGTGGTCACTGGAGCTGTAGCTGCCCTTGTGGTGAGGAGGAAGAGGAGCACAGGTAGGGAAGGGGTGTTTGAGGGATTTGTCCCAATGGGAGAGCTCAATGCCTATGTGGATGTACCCATTTCCTATCCTGTTAATGTGAGACACATTCATATGTATTTTTCAGTGATATGATTATCTTACTTCCATTTTATCCCATCTGTAGGGCTTGAGGTTACCATTTGACATCTTGACCCTCTTACTAAATATCCTCAAAAAGGGTGTAAATGACACAGGAAAGATTTTTAATTTGAACATCAAAATTATGAGGAAACCAAACACACAAACTTGCATAGCCATAAAGAGCTCCATGGCTATTCAGGGGGTGTTTGCATTGTGATCAAGGTTAAATGCTGGTTGTGTATTCATGACAATTCTGCTGACAGCCTATCTGTCTTACACAATCTACAAAATAAGATTCAAAGCACCTGAGAAGGCAACTTTTTTTTTTTTTTGCAGAGATCTATGGAGTTGGATCTCCAGATGTTTTCTTCATTTGTTTGACTCTGAGAGAGGCTTTTGTATATAGTTGAATTCAATGTATAGGTGTGGAGACTTGAAGTGCTAGTCCTCTTACCTCCACCTCCCAAGTGCTGGGATTATAGGAGAGCCACCACACCCCACTTTATGTGGTTCAGAGAACCCAGTGCCTCAGGCAAGCTAGGCAAGCACTGTATCAACTAACATACATCTCCAGCCCCATTCCAGCTTTGGATTCAGTGTGCCAATTTAATTTCCTGTCATCATCTTAGCAGCTCAATGCTGCCCTGTGGGAATTTTATTCCCTACACGTGTGCCCTCATGAACATTTCAGGAAATCGGCTCACTCTAGAGACTATTTATTTATTTATTTATTCATTTATTTATGTATTTTTGGGCTCAAGCAATTATGAGTTTCCCTTTAAGGTAAAATAAGAATCCAGAACAATACTGTATGAACCCCTGCCCAGGCAGCATAGAAATGTCTAGAGACTTTAGAAATAGAGTAATGCCTGCCTAGGATGTAAATAGGTGTCTGATTCCTTTGGCCATGGCCCACTCTCAACCCTCCAGAGTGCTGTGATCTAGTCTATGATAAGCTCTGCTGATTTCCAACTCTGCTCTGTGCGTCTCCACTGAATTTGTTCATAGAGATCAGCATGAAATCCAATGACAAGATCACCCAAAGACATCAGGCCCTTTCAACTCTCACCAGGGCTTTTCAGTTTCTGATAGCTTACCAGCAACCATATTAGGGAGAAATCCATTATGAGTTTGATGTAATACGGAACCACTTCTGCTTCCAAAACCTCAGACCAAACCTCAAACTTCCTGCTCTCTTACCTTTAGGAAACCTGTCTGGATTTTAAGCCTTTCGAAGAGAAAGGCATGTTAGGGAAGTCTCATCCAACTCTGGGCTTTAGGCACACATGAGGCTGGACAGACCCTGCCCACAGAGCCCACAGGCATTGCCTGGAAACAGAATAAACACTTCTATTAGAAGCTCAATACTGCCTCTCACAAGATGGAAGATGATGTCTGTCTGCACTTCGTCATTCTGTAGCTTTAATCTTGTCATTAAAAAAGGAATATTGTATCTGGAGAGATGGTTCAGGGATTAAGACACTGGTTCACAAGGGGAAGACCCTGATTTCAGATCCAGTGTTCCACGTAAAAATGCCAGGTGGTAGGCTGGAGAGGTGGCTCAGGGGTTAAGCCTCCGCCTTGCAGGCGGAAGGTCCTGAGTTCGGATCCCAGATCCCACGTATAGACGCCAGGCGAAAGTGGGGGCGGCCTGCGCTTCTGGTCCTGGTAGGGCGGAGCCTGTGAATCCCGGGGCAGAAGGAGGTGGAGGCGGTCCATGGTGGTTCGCGAATTCGTCCGTGGTTCTACACATACACAGACACACACACACACACACACACAGACACGCGCACATACACATGCACATGCACACAGTTGAATAAATAATAATAATAATAAAAATTTAAAAAAATGCCAGGTGATAATGGCTGCAATCTGCACTTCCGACCCTGGTGGGCAAAGTAAGGAGATAGAAGCAATCAAGGATGATTCTGGAAGATACCCTTGGTCTTCCACAGGGACACAGGTGCCCTCTCTCTCACACACACACACACACACACACACACACACACACACACACACACAGAGTGAATATTTAAAAAAATAAAATTAAACTGCTTTTAAAAAAAGGAACATTAGACTCAGAAATCAAATTTATTGATTGGTGCAAGAAGGTACAAGATTTAAGTCCCATAATGTTTTGGATTCCCTCATAGTGATTCACCCTGGTTTAGTGATCATTCTGCACATTGTTTGAATTTTTTTACATCCTGACTTGCCATTTCATCTGATTTCATTCAGAGAGAGATGAAAGTAATTTGGGATTGAACCCCTCAGGCACACAGTGAATCTCTCAATATCTTCCCTAATCTGAAACACGGTTTAGATTCCTGGAGCCTTGGGTAAAAGGCTCCACCAACCTCATAGAATATGTTGATAATTTTTGGTTTTGTAACAAGACAAACACAGTGTCCTTATAGACCCTCATTCTCCTGAAATTTATTGCTGACTAAGACTAGAAATCTCCAGATCTAAAAGTCAATGATTTCAGAAATCTGACTAATTTAGGAAATAAGAGATCTTACTCAAAGCTCACCTCAATCACTTCCAGTTAGGGCTGTGAATATTGGTTAGTTGTAGTTCACTTGCATAGCATGAGGGAGAAAGAACTTTAGTTTAATTCCCAGCACAGAGGGGGAGATATAAGCTTTATATTAAATGTGTCCTTCCTATTCCCACTAACAAGGTTTACAGGGGAACAGGGAGGTTTTATTCTTTTTACAATTGTCCAGTTATAGCTCTTAATCCAGCTTAGCAGAAGAACTCATACCAACACCAGGAACTGAGGACACTTCTATACCATATCCATACATCCATGGAATAACTGTGATAAGGACAATTCTTATGCACTAGACCAGCATATTTGACCAACAGTCTCAAACAATGCAGACTTCCTCAACCAACTTCCTCCATCTTAATTCACCTGCCAAGGAAATAGTCCCCCCACCTGGGCTTGCCTGGGGCACAACTCAACCACCAATTCTTTATAAATGTGGCCACAGCTCAAACTGTCAACCATCAAGTTGACACCTGTATTTAACTATGACAACCTGTAAGAAAATACAGCACGTGGGTAACAGCAGACACGTATGAACAACTCCTAGAATAAACCCCTCCCTGCCATCTTGTCTGAGTTACTCTTTTAATCTGTCTGTTATGTCTACTTGTCCTTGACAGATAGATTCCCCACTTCTCTCCACCAATGAGAGTTACAGTTACAGAAGTGATTTTGACATAAGATGACTTCTCAGACACTTCTTCAGATAATCTGGGTTTGGTGTTTGGAAAGAAGTTTCAGAGGAAAGAGTAACTGGCTGTGTTAAATCTGTCCTGCCTGAAGTGCTTGGGGCACCGCTATGAATCAGCCAGTGAATTGTTCTTCCTAGAGCTTATACCTTGGAAAGTAAACAAGTCAAACGGACTTCAAATACATCTTCGGAGTTGGTCAGGAAGCTGGAGCAATTCAGAAACCCCAGAGACTCTTAAGTTCTACTGATACTTCAATTACAATTGGCACATGATTTCTGCTCCACTACAAGTTATTCACCTTCTGAACATTATTACGTTTGTTCTCTGACCCCAGCAAGAAACTACTGCTGTATCCACAGGAAATGATAGAATATTCCTAACCACACCACGGCCCCACCCTCTTGACATCCAATTTGAAAATTTGCTTTATCCCTGACTGATATTTGATCATCAGGGCTCTCTCTCTCTCTCTCTTTCTTTCTCTATGTGTGTGTGTGTGTGTGTGTGTGTGGTTAGGGGAAGAGATGTATAAATTTGTTCTTTTCTTCTTATTCATTCTTATTCTAATTTACCTTCTTTTGTCTCTTTGAAAATTTATGCCATTTGTTTATGAGCCTGATTTTGTTTTTCTATTTTCAGCTCCCTCCTTTGTGGGAAACTTCCAGGGAAGTTTCAGAAGGAGGAAATGAAAGCCCAGGACTCCACCCCCTGCATGGCCCCCTTCAAAGGAAGCTAGTGGCTGGTGTTGGGCAAGGGCTTTCCTCTGCTGTCCCCAAACCCGCCTAAGTCTCGAGCTACCAAAGCAGCAAACACTAGACTCTGGTTCTCTCCCTGTTCAGTTAACTGCCTCTTGTGACAGGGAGCCTGTCAGCATCCTGGGCAAGTTGCCACATGCCTTCCCTATCTGTTTGGTTCTTATTCAGCCCTGCAGGGAGAGTAACTGTCAAAGCATTTACAAGCCTGCCTTTCTGCAGGCACAAAGGGTTTTTGTTTCAGGCTATTCTATGTTCTGCAAGTTATGGAACTCCTCTTTTTTTTTTTTTTTTTTTTTTTTTTTTTGGGTTTTCATCCTTTTTATTTTTTATTTTTTTTTTTATTAAAAATTTAATTATACATTTTAAAAATTTTTTACCAGTTCCCTCCCTCCCCCCTCTTCCCCCTCCCCTTTCCCCAGTGCCTCCCCCCCAATTCCCAGATAGTCCTTTATTGTGTGTGCCTAACTCTCCACTGTGTCCTCCTCTCCGATGACATATAAGGACCCAGTGGCATTTCCATAAGCCCTTTCTCTTGTTCCCCTTAAGCATAAGATCACTACTATGGCTGTCAATCCCTTGCCTCCAGGGGTCTCGGTGCCCTTATCAGATGCTAGACTTTATGAGGGCAACAGTGCGCTGGACATTGCGCAGGGCATGCAAAGTTCCATTATGATTGCTTTGGCCCCAACTATTGTTGAGAATCTTGCAAATCGTTGCTCCTCCCATCCTTTTGCTCTTACAATCTTACCGCCCCCTCTTCCGCAAATGTCCCTGAGCTCCAGGATGGGGAGAGATTAGGCTGTCCTAGTTCTATGTGATTGATATAGAGTCTCTGAAGTTCTGGATTGTGGTTTGTTGATTTTCTTTTGCAGTTTTGCTGCTCCTGCAATTCCCTTCACTCCATTCTGCTGGGCACTGTATGTCACCCCCTGGCCAGAGACAAAAAGCTGTTAAACTGGAGTCTTGTTGTAATAGCACATTCAAGGGTAGATGTAATAAGAGTAGGAAACCTCACTGAGAGAGGGGTCCATCACCCATTTGCAAAATGATTACTTTTTATCTGCTAGACTATATGCCCTCCCCTTCTGGTGAGATCAGGAAAGAACGTCTGTGAACTTAACCAGGTTTCTCATTACTTACTTGCAGACCTTCATGGAGGCCTATTTTCTCTGCTGTAACATGGTCTCCTCTCTCTTTGTTTCTGGTGTGGCCCTCCTAACCCATCTCTCTTGTTCATAATCCTTGCAATTACTGTGTTACATAGGTTTACTTTTGAGTGTCCCAATGTGGGCTGGGTGAGTTTGGTACTAGGAGCCACCTATTAGGGAGTACATACGGCGCTTAATTTTCTGGGTTTGGGATACTTCACTTAATATAATTCTTTCTAATGACATCCATTTCCCAGCAAATTCCAGTAATTCATCATTTTTGATGGCTGAGTAGTACTCCATTGTATAGATGTACCACAGTTTCCTTATCCACTCGTCAACTGTTGGACATTTAGGTTGATTCCATGACTTTGCTATTGTAAACAGTGCTGCTATGAACATGGTCGAGCTTGTGCTATCGAGGCGAACCTTTGCTGCTTGGGGGGTTATTCCCAAAAGTGGGATAGCAGGGTCATATGGCATTTCAATCTTTAATTTCTTTAAGAATCTCCAGACGGCTCGCCAGAGTGGCTGTATGAGCCTGCATTCCCACCAACAATGTAGGAGAGTTCCCCTCTCTCCACATCCTCTCCAGCATTTGTCGTTGTTTGTATTGTGGATTTTTGCCATCCTGACCGGGGTGAGATGATATCTCAGGGAAGTTTTGATTTGCATTTCCCTGATGGCGAAGGAAGTGGAGCATTTTTTAAGATAATTGTTAGACATTTTAATTTCATCCCTGGTAAAGTTTCTTTGAAGTTCCAGGGCCCATTTTTTAATTGGGCCAGTGTTTTCCTTGGAGTTTAATTTTCTAAGTTCTTTGTGCACTCTGGACAGTAGAGCTCTGTCAGATATGTGGTTAGTGAAGATTTTCTCCCATTCTGTGGGTTGCCTTTGAGCTCGTGTTACAATCTCTTTATCTGAACAGAAGCTCTTTAATTTCACAAGATCCCAACTGTTGAGAGTTGGTAGCAGTGACTGTGCCATTGGATGTCTGTTTAGGAACTGTTGGCCTAGCCCAACCAGCTCGAGGGAGTTCCCTATCTTTTCAACTATGGTTTTTAAAGTCTCTGGCCTGATATCAAGGTCCTTGATCCATTTGGAATTAAGTCTTGTACATGGTGACAAGTACGGGTCCAGCTTTAATCTTCTGCATGTGGAGATCCAGTTTTGCCAGCACCATTTGTTGAAGATGCTGTTCTTTTTCCATTGGATTCTTTGGGCCCCTTTGTCAAAGACCAAATGGCTGTAACTTTGTGGGCTTATATCTGGGTCTTCAATCCTTATCCATTGATCTGTGTGTCTATTTTGGAGCCAGTACCAGGCTGTCTTTATAACTATGGATTTGTAGTATAGACTTAGGTTTGGTATGGTAATACCTCCAGCTGTGTTTTTGTTACTCAGGATTGTTTTTGCTATCCTGGGTCTTTTGTGCCTCCAAATGAACTTTGAGATTGTTTGGTCAACTTCTTTGAAGAATTGCTTTGGGATTTTGATTGGTATAGCATTGAATCTGTATATTGCCTTTGGTAGGATGGTCATTTTTACAATGTTGATTCTGCCAATCCAGGAACAAGGGAGGTCTTTCCACCTTCTGGTGTCTTCTGCAATTTCTTTCTTTAGGGTTTTAAAGTTTTCATTGTAAAGGTCTTTTACCTCCTTAGTTAGGTTTATACCAAGGTATTTCATTTTTTTAGGGGTTATAGTAAATGGCATGGTTTCTCTCAAGGCTTTTTCACTTCTTTCATTCTGGGCATATAGGAAGGCCTCTGATTTTTGCACATTTATTTTGTATCCTGCCACCCTGCTGAACTTCTCAATTAGTTCCAGGAGCTTCCTGGTGGAGTTTTTGGGATCACTCAGGTATAAGATCATGTCATCTGCAAATAGAGATAGCTTGACTTCTTCCTTGCCAATTTGAATCCCTCTTATGTCCCTTTCTTGTCTTATGGCTTCGGCTAAGACTTCAAGTACAATATTGAATAGGAGTGGTGAGAGTGGACAGCCTTGTCTTGTTCCTGATCGAAGTGGGAATGCTTCCAATTGTTCCCCATTGAGCATAATCCTTGCTGTGGGCTTGTTGTATACAGCTTTTATTATATTGATAAAGGTTCCTTCCATTCCTACTGTCTCTAGCGTTTTGATCATAAAAGGCTGTTGGATCTTGTCAAAAGCTTTTTCTGCATCTATCGAGAGTATCATGTGGTCTTGGACTTTGGACTGGTTTACATGATGAATTACATTTATTGATTTGCGTATGTTGAACCAACCTTGTGTGCCGGGGATGAAGCCTACTTGGTCCCCATGAATGATCTTTTTAATATGTTTTTGAATCCGATTTGCTAAGACTTTGTTGAGAATCTTTGTGTCTGTGTTCATCAGGGAGATCGGCCTATAGTTTCTTTTTAAGCGAATCTTTATTAGGTTTTGGGATTAAAACGATATTAGCTTCATAGAAGGAATTTGGTAGTGTTCCTTCCTTTGCTATTTGATGGAACAGTTTAAGGAGTATTGGTGTTATTAACTCCTTAAATGTCTTGTAGAACTCTGTGCTGAATCCATCTGGTCCAGGACATTTTTTGGTGGGAAGATTCGAGATTACTTCCTCAATTTCCTTATATGTTATAGGACTATTTAAATAATTCACAACTTCCTGATTCAATTTAGGTAAGTTGTGTTTACTTAGAAATTCATCCATCTCTTTTGTGTTGTCAAACTTCACAGAGTATAAGTTTTTGAAATATGATGTTATAATTCTCTGGATTTCTTGGGTATCCGTAGTGATAACTCCATGTTCATTTCTAATTTTGTTAATTTGGGTTTTCTCTCTCTTGCTTTTGGTTAGTTTAGCTAGGGGTGTATCAATCTTGTTGATTTTTTCAAAGAACCAGCTTTTTGATTGGTTGATTTTTTCTATCGTTTTCTTAGTCTCGATTTCAGATATTTCTCCCCTTATTTTGCTAATCTCTTCTCTTCTACTGCTTTTAGGATCAGATTGCTCTAGTTTCTCTAAAGCTTTAAGCTGCATTGTTAAGTTGTTTATTTCTGATGTTTCCATTTTTTTGACGTGGGCATTAAGAGCTATGAACTTACCTCTTAGAACAGCTTTCATTGTGTCCCAGAGATTTTGGTAAGTTGTATTTTCGTTATCATTCACTTTCAGGAAATCTTGAATTTCCTTTTTAATTTCTTCCTGAATCCAGTTCTCATTCAGCATCATAGTGTTAAGTTTCCAGGAGTTAGTGCATTTTCTCTTGTTTGATGTGTTGTGGATGTCCAGCTTTAAGCCGTGGTGGTCTGATAGGGCACAGGTTAGAATTTCAACTTTCTTGTATATGTGTAGATTCATTTTGTGGCCCAATATGTGATCTATTTTGGAGAAAGTTCCATGTGCTGCTGAGAAAAATGTGTATTCTTTGGTGCGTGGGTGAAAAGTTCGATAGAGATCTGTGAGGTCCATTTCTTTCAGGGTTTGATTAAGTTCCAAAGTGTCTCTGTTAAGCTTTTGACCTGTTGATCTATCCCATGTAGAGAGGGCGGTGTTGAAGTCCCCAAGAATTATCGTTTGGGGGTTGATTTCTTGCTTTAGACGCTGTAGGGTTTTCTTAATGAATGTGGGGGGGCCCGTATTGGGTGCATATATGTTCAGTATTGTGAAATCTTCCTGGTGAATTGTACCTCTGACTAAAATGTAGTATCCATCCGTGTCTCTTATAATTTTTTTTGGTTTGAAATCCACTTTGTCTGATAGCATAATGGCTACCCCTGCCTGTTTTCTGCTTCCATTTGCTTGTAGAATTGTTGACCAGCCTTTTATTTTTAGAGCGTGCCTATCTTTTGTGGTGAGATGGGTTTCCTGCAGGCAACAGATTGATGGATTGTGATTTTTAATCCAAGTTTGTAATCTGTGTCTCTTGATCGGTGAATTAAGTCCATTAACATTTAGTGTTATAATGGAGAAACTATTGTTAATTCCAGACATTTATTATGTTTAGTAGCTTTTATAAGTATATTGCTTCACTTTTAATGGTGTTATATTTGCCTTCTGTTCTCCTGGATATGCCTGTTTTTTTCTTCACGCTTGAGTATCATTTCTAGCAGTTTTTGAAGGCCTGGTTTGGTGGCCATGTATCCCTTAAAGTTGTCTTTGTGCTGGAAAATTTTTCTTTCTCCCTCGATCATGACTGATAGTTTTGCAGGGTAAATCAGCCTGGGTTGACATTTTTGCTCATTCAATACTTGAAGTATGTCTCTCCAAGCTCTTCTTGCTTTTACTGTTTCGACTGAGAAGTCATTAGTTATTTTAATAGGTTTGCCTTTAAAAGTGACTTGTTTTTTCTCCCTTGAAGCTCTCATCACCAGTTCTTTATCTTGAATGTGGAGTGTTTTAACTATTATTTGCCGCGGTGTGCTTCTATTTTGGTCGTATCTGTTTGGGGTGCGGAATGCCTCTTGTATATGAATGGGCCTCTCTTTTTTTAGATGAGGAAAGTTTTCCTTGATGATCGTTTGAAAAATTTCCTCAGGGGTGGTATTTTGAGATTCTTGCTCCGGTATTCCATGAATACGCATGTTAGGCTTCTTCAGGGTGTCCCATATCTCTTGGATATTTCTCTCAAGTATCTTTTTGGCTTTAACAACCTCTTCCATTGAGCTGGTTAGTACTCCCACTTTATCTTCAAGGTCTGAAATTCTGTTTTCTGCTTCATTAGTTCTGTTGATAAGACTCTCTGTGGCGTTCTGGGTTGAAGATAACTTGTCTTTTAGCTCAGTTTTAAACTCTGCTTGAGTTTGTTTTAACTGTTCTATGCCACTTTTTGTTTCTTGCACTGTTTTTCTCAACTCCTCCAGATGTCTGTTGTGTTGCTCTTCAAAGCGATTGATTCGATTATGTAATTCCTCCCGGATTTCCTCTTTCATAGTATTGAACATGGTAATGATCATATTTTGAAAG
This sequence comes from Typhlomys cinereus, assembly GCA_023101885.1. NCBI lineage: Eukaryota > Metazoa > Chordata > Mammalia > Rodentia > Platacanthomyidae > Typhlomys > Typhlomys cinereus. The sequence continues at coordinate 312,418 of JALPQD010000414.1, read as the reverse complement.
TCTTTATCCTGGGTGGGGCTTTCTTGGCCTTTTTCCGCGGGTTTGTTCTTGTTGGAGTCTAACATTATGGGATTAATTTCTTCAGTGGGAAATTTGTTTACTTGAGTGTTGCTTCTCATGGATTTGCACTTTGACTTTGGCATTGTCATTTTAACTCTTAAGATCTCTCAATTTCACTAAACTGAATTATTTGGCCTGGGGGGTACTGGTGGGCAGGGCCTGAACGGGGACTTACCTAGGGCGCGGGGTGAGGCCCGGGTGGACCGCGCGCGTGTCCTGACCGGCGGAGCGGGGTGGGGCGAAAAGGGAGGATGGGCGCGTCGGCGTGGAGCTATTTAACCCGAGGGCAGCTGGGGCGGGGCCCGGGCGCAGGGGGAGGTGCTCCTCGTCCCTCGGCCCCCGCGCGGCTCCGGCTGGATGGTGGGAGTCGGAGCCGGGTCCCCGTGGGCTGACCTGGGGGTCCTAGAGCGCGCGTTGAGGCCCGGCTGGATCTCGCGCAGGCGTCCCGACCGGCGGAGCGGGGGCGGGGCCCGGGCGCAGGGGGAGGTGCTCCTCGTCCCTCGGCCCCCCGCGCGGCTCCGGCTGGATGGTGGGAGTCGGAGCCGGGTCCCCGTGGGCTGACCTGGGGGTCCTAGAGCGCGCGTTGAGGCCCGGCTGGATCTCGCGCAGGCGTCCCGACCGGCGGAGCGGGGGCGGGGCGAAGAAGGGAAGGATGGGCGCGTCGGCGTGGAGCTATTTAACCCGAGGGCAGCTGGGGCGGGGCCCGGGCGCAGGGGGAGGTCCTCCTCGTCCCTCGGCCCCCCGCGCGGCTCCGGCTGGATGGTGGGAGTCGGAGCCGGGTCCCCGTGGGCTGACCTGGGGGTCCTAGAGCGCGCGTTGAGGCCCGGCTGGATCTCGCGCAGGCGTCCCGACCGGCGGAGCGGGGGCGGGGCGAAGAAGGGCTGGAACTCCTCTTAAAACCACTTCATATCCATAACATTCTGAGTGTCTCCCCTCCCCCCAAAGAAAGGGTTGTGGGGTTTTCTCTGTGGCCATCTTAAGTCCTGGCCATCCTCCTGTCCCAGCCTCTCTGGTGGTGGGAACACAGGCCTGCCTCACCTTGCCCAGGTCGGAGCAGCAGCTCTGAGATGTTCTCTGGAGTCACTGAGCTGCTTTCATGGGTCCTGGAGGTCAAAGCTATTTTCATGGAGTTTCTAGAATTCACACTGAGTTCATCTGTTGGCACCTTAGAGTGAGTCAAGGCTGTGGATCCAATAGGAGTTATGAGTTGTTTTCTTTACCATCACTTGCATGCCTTAAAAAAAAATTCCTGAGAAATGTTAGTCTTGAACCAAAGGAAAATAACTGTGTGCTTAACTATTTTCTCTTATGGAACGTCATTGCCTAAAAGAGCAAATGACAGAAAAATTACAACCGTTTAGATCTGGGTATTTAGAAGCTCTTTTCTCAGAAAGAAACATGAGATTTCTCCTTTGTTGTATTTTTTTCTTGCTGTTACTATTGTCTTGAATTTTGTTGTTGGTTGTGTGTGTGTGTGTGTGTGTGTGTATACTGGTGATGACGGTGGTGGTGGTGGTGATGGTAGTGGTATATGTGTGTGCTTAAACAGGGTCTTATGATATGTATTCCAAGCTAGCCTGGTACTCAGCAAACTTCTTGCATCAACCTCGCCAAGACTGCCATGCCCATGTTGTAGGTTTTAAATTTTTATTAGTTTGTGTGTGATGTGCAAAGATATGCAAACACACATACCATAGTAAGTGTGTGGATGTCAAAGAAAAACTATATAGAGTCAGTTATCTCCATCTACTTTTTCTTGTGGGTTCCAAGGATTGAACTCAGGTACCCAGGCTTGTGTGGCAAGTGTCATTCATTGCAGGCTGAGCTATTTTGTCAGGCCATCTGTAATTTTTAATATATTTGATAGATAACATAGATGTAACTTGCATGAAATCTCTACTGGATCCTCACCAATCCACAAGAGCATACTGAGGATTTCTGATGGCTTCTGGCAAGGTCACAGGGAGAAAGTGTGGTGAACAGCACTGGTTAAGGGAGAAGCTGGTGCTGGTAAAGTCCCTGGCCTCAGGTTCTGTCTGCAGAGCTGGAGTAGGGAAGCCACAGGCAGGTGATTCCTCCTCACCCTTGGGTTTCAAGTCTGATTCTTCTGCCTGGATACAGGTTTTCATTTTCATTCTATGTCTAAATTCTGGAGAAAGCCAACAGAGTCTCTGCGGGGCCTCCACACATCCACTGCGCTATTAAATCCACAGACAACTCCAAGATTTCAACTTCTTCTGAACCTATGAACACAGATAATGAGGATCCCAGACCCACACATTCTCCTGCTGCTGTTGGTCCTGTCCCTGCCACAGACCTGGGCTGGTGAGTGCTGGATCGGAGAGGGAAATGGCCTCTGTGCAGAGGAGCTAGGGCGCGGGTGAGGGGGGCGGTGTAGCACCAAGGAAGCTGCATCTCTTACCTGGCCCACCCAGAGCCTCCGCTCTGCCCCCACTGGGTAGCCCCTGTCGAGCCCCCAGCTGAGTCCTGAGCCCAAAGGGAGAAGACAGCGGGTCTCACTGTGCACTGCCTGCAGGTTTCCACCACTCGCTGAGGTACATCACCACCATCATGTCTTGGCCAGGCCTCGGGGAGCCGCGGTACATTAAAGTCGGCTACGTGGATGACACACAGTTCGTGCGCTTTGACAGCCACGCGGAGACTCGGAGGATGAAGCTGTGGGCGCCGTGGGTGGCGCAGGAGATGTCGGAGTACTGGATGTGGGAGACATGGAGAGTGAAGGGCAATGTACACACGTCGCGAAGGAACTTACAGTTAATCATCCGAGTCCACAACCACAGTGAGCACAGTGAGTGCCCCCGGGCCCGTGTCAGAGGTCACCACCCTCGAGGTCCCCACAGAGTCGCCCTGTGTGAGCGCACAGGTATGAGGGGCGGGCAGACAACTGCTCCATCCGTTCTGTATTGAGCTACTGCTGTCTCCCAAGGAGGGAGGAAAACGGGATTCGATTTGCTGCCTCTCTCTAGCATCGGGACCCATGGAGACCCTCGACCCAGAATAGCCATAGCGATCATAGCCAGTTTTCAATTTAGATGAAAATCCTGCGGGTGGGTGGAGGGGACTGACTGGGGGGTGGGGGCCAGGCCCTCATACTTTGCAGTGTGTATTTGGTTGCGAAGTGGGTCCAGATGGACGTTTCCGAAAAGGGATGGGGAAGCACGCGTATGACGGCCGCGATTACATAGTCCTGAATGAAGACCTGCAATCTTCGACTGTGGCGGATGCCGGAGCTCAAATCATCAATGACAAGTGGGAGAAGGATGGTGTGATAGAGCACAGAAGGGTCTTCCTGGAGAGCGTGTGTGTGGACACCCTGAACAGACTCCTGGAGAGTGGGAAGGAGACACTGCAGCGCACAGGTATGAGGGGCGGGCAGACAACTGCTCCATCCGTTCTGTATTGAGCTACTGCTGTCTCCCAAGGAGGGAGGAAAACGGGATTCGATTTGCTGCCTCTCTCTAGCATCGGGAGCAGGAGCAGAACGAGTGCTCCTGAGCTTCCTGGTGACACATTACAGAGACTCTCAGAGTTCAGAGTGCCTTGAATTAACCGCCAGCAGTTCCCTTCAGTCTGCAGCCCACCATGAACCACCGCCTCTCTCAGGCCAGGCTCTCTGCCCACTCCCAGTGACTTTGGAGGTCTGAAGTGATGCTGAGTCTCCCTGCACCTACCTGGAAGGACTGGGATTCCCAGAGCATCCTATCCTGGGTGGGCTCACTTAGAACTTTCAAAGAAGCATGTTATCACAGATGACTGAGTCTAGATAGTTGTGTGGGGTTTTCAACTCTCCCACATCACAGCCTCTTCCAGGATGGTCACACAAGCACTGCTGGAGTCTCAGGGGAAAAATGTAATAAGCATCTATTTTCCAACTCTTTCCCTCAGATGCACCCGAGACACATGTGACCCATCACCCTGGGCATGAAGGGAAGGTCACCCTGAAGTGCTGGGCCCTGGGCTTCTACCTTGCGGACATCACCCTGACTTGGCAGAGGGATGGAGACGACCTGACCCAGGACATGGAGCTCGTGGAGACCAGGCCTGCAGGGGATGGAACCTTCCAGAAGTGGGCAGCTGTGGTGGTGTTTTCTGGGGAGGAGCAGAAATACACCTGCCATGTGCTGCACGAGGGGCTGCCTGAGCCCCTCACCCTGAGATGGGGTAAGGAGGGGTGTGTATGATCAGAGCCTGTGATCAGAGATAGCAGGAGCCCTTCTGGAGACTGTGAGTAGAATCAGGGCTGAGGCTTAGTGGGTCATGACCCCTCACATCTACTGTCCTTTTCCTTTCTAGATCCCTCTCCTTGGCCCACCATGGGAATCACTGCTGGTCTGGTCCTCCTTGGAGTTTTCATCATTGTTGTCGTGGCTGCCATTGTGTTTACAAGGAAGAAGAGCACAGGAGAGGAAGGAGTAGTGTTGGGTTTTGTCTCACTGGGAGACTACAAGCCCTAGATGTAAATGTGCCCTTTTCTGTATTGTAGCTAAAAGGCACATCCATCCACACATGTGTGCTTACCTGATACTTTCTGTTTGCTAGCTGCTTGCAAAGCATGCATGAAAAATGGGGGACACATTTGACATCATTTATTCTGCAATGTGGACATGATTTCTAGCAATCAAGTATCAGACAAGAAATACTTAGGAACAGGCTCCCAGGAGGCAACTTGATCCTCTCCCTGCCCATCACCTCTTTCCATGTTTCCCAAGCTTGCTGAAGATTTGCATCTATCTAGAAACTTCCCTGAGGTCTTCTGTAGGAATTTAAAATCTTACAACTTTCTTGGTTATTTTATGCTCAGAGTTGGAAAAGTATGATTACTCAGAAAACTTTTCAAGAACTAACTTTGTCATTCCTTTTCCATCCATGGCACTCAGGCTCTCTTCGCACATTAAGGGGATGCCCACTGAGAGTGTAGAATTGAGGCAAAGATCACGTCCCTAAATCACTTCCCAAAGAGCTGGACACAGCATGAGTTCTCAGCTGCACAGCTGAAGGTCACATGCTGGACTTTGACTCAGCACATGCTGATAAGAAAAACTAGACCTGCTTGGAACACATTTTGTCAGGGGTGACTTGGCCGTGTCCAGTTCCAGGACACTGCCCCCCCCGGTGACCAGGACTGGGTGTCAGTGGTGTGAACAGTGGCCCTTGTGGCAGGGGTGATGAATGGGTCCTCTGTGGACCTGGTGTTGATGGTCTCAGGGGTTTTGTTCCTGCTGTGAAGCCCCCAGCTTGCTCTTTGCCTGTTGTCAAAACAAAATAAGCTCCAATATCCTGTATAAAATTTAAGTGTAAATGATTCAGATTTTATAATTTTATACCTAAAAGTTAGAAATCGGTCTAGATAATTTTCAGACAGCAAGCATTCAGAGACTTTCATTGTGTAAATTGCCCCTTCAATCTTTCATCTGAGGTATACACATTTGAACCTGTCTCCATGTTGGGTACTGCTCATGTCACTGGTAACAGTGGTCAAAAGTCTCAGTCCAGCATCCTCAGTTCTCTTCCCAGACCCACAGTTGTTGATTGTTGAACATGGAACACAAGTATTACTTTTAAAATTATTTTTATTAACTTTTTTTTTAACAGGGTCTCACATTGTAAGTCAGGATGACTTGGAACTCTCTATGTAAATGTAATGATTAATTATTATCGTCAACTTTACTGGATTTAGTTTAGAATCTCCTAGGAGATGCAGTTCTGGGCATGTCTGTGAAGATATTTCCAAAGAGACTGGCTGAGGAGGGAATACCCATCCTGAATGTGGGCGGCACCATCCCATGGGCTGAGAGTCCAGTCTGAAGAAAAGGCCAGTGGATGTCAGTGTTCCTTACTCTCAGCTCCATGCCCCCTTGGGCATGTTCCTGCTGTCATGACCTCTGCTGTGACCTTTCCTGTCATGATGTACTGTGCCCTCCTTCATGCTGAACCCAAATAAATCTTCCTTCTCTTAAGTTGCCTCTTTCAGGTTCCTTGTCATTTCAATGAGAAAAAATAACTAATACAAAATAACCTAGGCTGGTCTTGCAGTTTCAAAAATCTTCCTGCCTTCATCTTACTAAGAGTTGCTATTACAAGTGTGAGCCAATACACCCGAATCCAGAAGTGACTCCTGCAATAGCTTCAAGTGAGGCTGATGCATTCCCCTGGCACTTGGGGTTTGCATCCTTGCAGCCACGTGCCCTAAAGACCAGCAACCACAGTCTAAGCTTATTACACAGAACCTATGCTGTACAATAGACTTCCCAAATCCTGCTGAGATATTCAGAGGTCTCCTATGCACAGGAAAGTTGGAATTGACTGTTCTGAGGTTTTCTAGATTCAGCCTCACAACTGTGTGTTTGCCAGGTGTGGTCTGAATGTGACATGTCTCCCATTGGCTCAAATGTTTGAACAGTTGATTCTCAGCTTATCGAACTGTGGAACTTAAAGGCAGTCTTTCTGGGGGAAATTGAATCAAAAGATCACTAGGACTGAGTCTTGAGGTTGTGGTGAGATTTTTTGTGTGTGTTTTGTTTTGTCAAGTCAAGCAAAATTTATTTTATAAACTTCCATGCAATTTTATTTAACAATCACACATTTCTTCATTATTATGATGTTTGAATCCTTGGTTGATGTTTGTGAGGTTTTGGCAACTTTGGGAAGTAGAGCCTTGCTGGAGGAAGGCAGGAGGTGGGTCTTCAGGTTGGTTAGCCCCCCTGCTAACCTTTACGTTTTCTTTATTTATTTGAGAAAGAGCATATACATGTGTCACAGCACATGTACGGATATCAGAAAACATTTGGAAGTCAGTTCATTCCTTCTACCATGTGGGCTTTAGGGGTCAACTATACTTCCAGATTTTAGGCCAGGATCTTTACCAGCTGAGATATAGGTAACTAAGCAGCCAAGGTGGGGTCTCTGCCACTGTCTCAACTCCAACAAAGTCATTCTCCTGCAGGATGTCTGTTAGCCACAGCCAGGCCATTTTGTAAAAGCCCTCCATCTTTTTTTTTTATTAAAAATTTAATTATACATTGTAAAAGCCCTCCATCTTTTTTTTTTATTAAAAATTTAATTATACATTTTAAAATTTTTTACCAGTTCCCTCCCTCCCCCCTCCCCTTCCCCCAGTGTCTCCCCCCCAATTCCCAGAGAGTCCTTTATTGTGTGCGCCTAACTCTCCACTGGGTCCTCCTCTCCGATGACATATAAGGACCCAGTGAAAGCCCTCCATCTTGGTTGAAGGTGGCAGTGCTTGAAACTCATCATATTGGTTGCAAAACCATATTTGAAACTAAATCAACTTATCTGTGGGATTCCTGCTCCCAAGCCTACTGTCCCTATTACTCTTTCTGTGAGACAACACTCAAACTCAACTTAAGGGAGAAAGGCAGACTTATGTGGCTTCCAGTTCCAGAGGGAAGATACAGTCCATTATGGCTGGCAGAAGCTGGAGGAGCCTTAGGTCACATCTGCCATGGAAGCTGAGAGGAAGTATACACTGCCAACTGCGAGAGCAGGCTGCTAGTAGAAGCAGGATGGGGCTGACCAACCTCAAGACCTGCCCCTTGTGACATGCCTTCCTTCAGCAAGGCTCTACTTCCCAAAGTTTCCTCAACCTCACAAACAAACAAGGATTCAAACATAAGCCTGTAAGAGACAACTCATGTTCATTCCAGGACAATAATCTATCTTGAGAAAGGGAATCTCGCTTTTATTAATAACATTTTTTTGGTCAGAGTCTTATGTAGCCCAGGGGTAGCATCAAAATCATGGCAAGCCTCCTGCCTCAACCCAATCTCCCATTTTTTAAGAGAATTTCAGCCATGAGTCATCATCAACCACATTTTTGTTTTTAATATGGTAAATGCCATTAGAGGTAACTACACAAAATACATTTCTGTGGTCTCCATAATTTCTTTTTTAAAGCATTTGGTGGTGTGTGTGTGTGTGTGTGTGTGTGTGTGTGTGTGTGTGTGTGTGTCTGAAGGCACTGTGTGTCTCTGTGAAGGTCCAAAGATGACTTCCTGAATTGCTTTTACCTCCTTTTGGTTCTCTGTTGGATTTCCTAGGCTCTGGGGCTGGAAATGCAGGCTACTGCCCTTTCAGCATGACTTTTTTTTTTTTTAAAACATGGGACATGGGATCCAAACTCAGCACCTTCGGCTTGAGAGACACAGTCTTAACCCCTGAGCCATCTCTCCAGCCAATTGATAATTTCTAAGAGCATATGGGGGATTCTGAAGTAAGAACTCAGGGAAACTGACCAAAATCTCTAGGCACAGTAAGGGAAGCAATGTGGACAAGACTCCTAGTCTGGGGTGTCTGAGGCAGAAAGCCACATCTTGGAGGGTCCTGTAAAATAGAGTTCATTTCTCCAACACACACCCTGTGTCAACTGTTAGGACTTTATACCTGGACACATGTTCTACTGCATGTGTGAATTCTGGAGAAAACCACTGAGGATGAGAGTGGTCTATCCTCCCACAACCACGGAGCTATAAAATCCACAGAGGGGGACAAGAACTTAGTCACTCCAAACTGCAGACTCTGAGGATGGGGGTCCAGGTTTGCAGGATGTTCCTAGGCATGCTAGCAGCCACCCTGGCCCTACTGCAGACCAAGGCTGGTGAGTTCGGGGTGGGGAGGGAAATAGTTGTGTGCCATGGAGCAAAGGGGCTACAAGGCCAAATCATCTCTTTGGGTGATCCTTCCCCTGGGCCTGGCTCCAGGGCTCCTAGAGAGTAGGATCATGCTGAGGCTCAGCGCCTTAACTCCGCATGCTGAGGTATTTTATACTCACCATGTCTAGCCCTGGCCTCCAGCAGCCCCACTTCATCTACGTTGGTATGACATGGTGTTTCTGCACTTCCACAGTGAAGATTCGACTCCCAGGATCCAGTTGGATGGAGCAGATGGAGCTTTGGGAGGAGAATGCACACAGAGTCAAGAACATCTCACAGCTGTCTCGTTTTATTCACAAAACGCAATTCAGAGTGAGGACTGTGAGTGACTCGGAGGCAGGTCCAGGCTCCACACTATCTAGGAGCAGTGTGGTGCTGTGAAAAGTGGGTCGGGACCCTCACCTCCTCTGAGGATATAATCAGCTCGCCTATGATGGCCAAGATTACCTACCCGTGAATGAGGACCTGTGCTCCTGGACCGCGGTGGACACCAAAGCTCAGATCACTGGGAGCCAGTGGGTGGCGGCTGAGCATATGAGGGCCTTCCTGCATGGAGAGGCTGCTCAGATACCTGGACAAGGGGAAGGAGATGCTACAGCACGCTGGTAACTGGGAATCGTGGTGCGACTACTTCATCTGCCCTCTGACTGCAGCTCAGATCTCCCCAGGACTGAGAAAAACCTCTCAGGTCTCCCCAGGACTGAGGAAAGTCAGATCCAGCTGGAAAACTGCCTCCCTTGCTTTGAGAGTGGTCAAGAGTGCTCCTAGGTTTCCTGATCCAACATGACAGAGTGACTCTCCTGAGGGTTCGCCCTTCCCTAGGACAGTTCAGAGGCTGTCTCAGGGAAGAAGATCCCTAAAATACCCAACCAGCAGTTCTCTTCAGTCTGCAGCCCACGGTGAGCCATGGCCTCTCTCAAGGTGGACTCTTTGCCGACATCTGTGGAGTGTCTGTGGAGGTTTCACTCCAAGGATGCAAATCTCTCACCCCTCACCCAATCAGGCAGGACCAAGAGTTTCTTTTTCCCCTTGGGATACCTGGAGTGCAGATGCGCACATGTTTGTATCCCATCAATTCTCCTGTTCATTCCTGGCCAGGTGACAGGAATGCTGTTAGAAGTCTCCAGGAAGAGTGTGAAATATCTTAAATTTCCAACTCTCATCTTTTAGGTTCACCAAAAACACATATAACCTGTCACCACAGACTTGAAAGAGAGGTCACCCTAAAGTGCTGGGCCTTGGGTTTCTATTCTGTGGACATCACTCTGCTCTGGCAGCTGCATGGGGAGGACCTGACCCAGGACAATGAAGCTTGTGGTGACATTTTGCCAGCAAACCTTTCAGAGAGAAATCTGTTATAAAACATTAATATGCTTTGTGATATGAGAAGGAACTATCCCTGTTTCTAAAACCTCAGAAAAAACCTCAACCTACCCTCTTGCCATTATGGAAATCTGTCTGGATTTAAAACCCTCTGAAGAGAAGCATGTCTTAGAGAAGTCTCACCCAGCTTGGGCTTCACGCTCACGGTCACGTGAGGCTGGACAGCCACTGACCACAGAACCTTAAGCAGTTCCTTTCTCTTTAGCAGCACACCATTGTCTCTCACACAACACAGGAGAGAGAACCTAGAATAAATCTCCCTTTCAGCTGGATGTTCTCCCTTCTTTACCCCGTAGAACCACCTTATCAGGAAAGAAAGAAGGAAAATTGAATTCAGAAATCAAATCCATCTGTTTGCACAAGAATTAAGTGCTATAATTTTTTATGATGATTTATTCTCTTGACAATGATCAGCCTCTGCCCATCTTTAGTATAGATTCTGACTGACACATACTCTCAGTATTTACACTAAGAGGAAGATAATTAACTTCGACCTCAAACCTTGGGCATGCAAGGAGTCTCCTGCAGTGTTTTCTCCAGTCTTTAAACATGATTTAGATCCCAGAGTCCTTTCCTAAGGTTCCAGCCTTGTACAGTATATTGATAAATTATTTCATAACAAGCCACATGGGCATCCTTACAGATTCTCATTCTCTGAACTTTCTTGCTAGGTAAGGACATGAAGTCTCTGGATCTAAAATTCAATGGTTGTGAAAACCTGCTCTGATTTAGGGCAGGAGACTCCTTGGTGCATTCCAGAGCTCATCTCTAAATGCCTCAGGTCAGGCTGTGAGTATAGCTCATGGTAGAGCACTTGCCCAGTTCATGTTAGACCCTACATTTAATTCTCAGCATCAAAAAAAGTTTTAAAAAACTTTAAGCTAGGGCTGGAGAGGTGGCTCAGGGGTTAAGCCTCTGCCTTGCAGGCGGAAGGTCCTGAGTTCGGTTCCTGGACCCCACGTATAGACGCCAGCGGAAGTGGGGACGGCCTGCGTTTATGGCGCTGGTAGGGCAGAGCCTGTGAATCCCCAGGCAGAGTAAACAAGGAGGTGGAGGCGTCCATGGTGGTTCCCCAATTCGTCTGTGGTTCTACATACACATACATACACGCACACACGCACAATTGAATAAATAATAAAATAATTTTAAAAAATAAAAAGCTTCAAGCTGATTTTCCCTTTCTGTTCCCCAAAACAAAGAAGCTTTTCTAGGGCACTTGGCTGCCATCACTAATGGATCCCTTATGTTACTGGCTCAGCCATTTTCCCACCTCCATTACTGCAGCCCCTGACTTAGATCCTTTGAAACCCTGCACTTGGCATTGCCCACACCCAGCTTCCCTAATATGTAATGAGATTGTTATGGGCAACCGTGGGAAGCCCGTGGACCTCAGATCCGTCCAGTGGTGTGTTTTTCATGTTAGCTGGACCTTCTGACAGTAGTGGTAAGGACTATTACCCTAGTGACAAAGTCGGCCTGTCACTCTGATGTTCTTTCTGGGGCTGTGTCTGCTACCTTACAAGTTTTATTTTTCTTTCCCTGGCGTGGGATTCAGAAATAGAGTTGGGCATGCAGGTGTGATCACAGCAGAGATGGCCAAAGAGTTGGTGGGGGATGATACTACACATAGTTAGTTGATAAGTGTTGCCCACTGTGTTGGAAGATTTATGTGGTGCTGTAATCCTCATAGCCAGGAACAATTGATTTAGTTGGGTTTCTGGATGGTGTGTGGAGTCCCATTGTATTTCTTTTTTTGCGTGTTGTGGAATGCTCTGTGATGTTTTGTTTCTGTTTATGGCTTGGAATTTTGCTTTCTACACGATGTTGTGCACTCTACTCCTATTTTGAGGTTTTCTTTGAAGTAATAATTTTTTTAAAGTGTGAAAAAGACTTCACACATGAATTCATGGCATTTTCACCCCTAATTACCAATCACAACTCCCTGACTTCTCCTATTACAAACTTTCTTCTTTCCTATCTGTCTCTCTCCTGATCTCATGTCCATTTGTGTTAAGTTCCATCTGGGTTACTGTTAATGACATTGTCTGGACATTTGCTGGAGCAAGGATGATATGCCAGTGAACATATCAGTTAGGGAAAGAGACTCTCGTCCTTCATCCAGCATTAACCTTCTGTAGTATTGGAGGGAGAGGTGGTGCCCAGTGAGGTTTGTTTGTTTGTTTGACCTTTCTTGGTGTGGTACTGATAAGCTAATCTTCCTGCAGTCTCATGAAAGTAGATACAGCTGCAGCAGATCTGTCTGTGCTGCTCCCTGCTTTCATTATTTGATGTTGTGTGGTGTGTTCCTCTGAACAACAGTCATTATTTTGCCCAAGACTATTATGATTACACTTGCTGACTGTTGATTTTTCCTTCAAAGAGGGACTGAGAGGGACTGGAAAGCAAGTGCATCCCAAATGCCTTCACACATGCCTGCACAGGTGGGGACTGAGAGGGTCTAGGATGCACATGTGGGGGCCCTGCACATATGCCCAGACACATGAGGGTGGGAGAAGCCCTGGAGCATATCCATATACACTGAGGAAGATTAGTTGAGGGAGTTCCACCTAGGCAGCTACAAGGAAGGCTTGATCCCTGCTGAGCTGAGCTGCTCCCTCCTATCAGTAACCCTCACCCAGGCTCCTGTAAGTAAACCAGATAAACTCCTTGGTTCAAGTCAGAGTTTGGTGTGCTCCTGTCTTTGGTCTATTGTGGAATTCCTATCTGGGACGGGAAGATGTGTGGCATCTCCCCAGGAAAACAAGTCACACAACAATTGCATGATCTTTGGAGCCAGCAAGAAGTTAGCACAACATGGAAATCCCACAAAAGTCTTGCCACTGTTGCATAAATGGGCACATCTTACCTGGAAGTGTGGCATTGTAACATACAGTGTTCAGCTCTGGGTAACACCCTGATGTCCTGCTCCCCCCTCCACCTCCTATTCCACCTAGCCCTTCCCCCATACCCACCTTCAGCAGTAAAAACTAACCAGAAGAAAGGAAGTTTCCTAGTCAATTCCAGCTTGATTTCTGAATGTCCTGTCATGCAGGACAGCGATGTCTTCAGTGATACAGCAGCAAGGAAAGAACAAGGACGTGTGAGTTCCTCTACACTGGACACAGAATCTTCTGGCTGGCAGGATAAGAGCTTGCTCTTCACTGTATTCTTTCACCTAATTTTAGTGGGGATTCTCTAGTCATCTTTTTCACACAGAAGTCTTGTTTCTGTTTTTAATGTTGCACAGAACCATTGAAGTAGCTCACATACATCCCCAGGGGGTCCTCACTAATCTGCAAGAACATATTGGGGATATCTAACTGCTCTTGACCACTTCTCAGGGAGAAAGTGTGATAAGCGGCTTTGGGTGAAGGAGAAGCTGGTGGTGGTAAAGTCCCTGTCCTAGGGTTCTGTTTCCAAGGCTGGCATCAAGAGTGAGGAAGCCACAGGCTGGTGATTCCCTGTTCCTCTTGGGTTTTTTTTTCTCCAGCTCACAAAACCTGTGTGAGCTGTCAGGTCTTTCTGCCTGGATACACTGGATGTTCTTATTACTGAGTCACCCCGAGTCACCGTGGTCTTTCCACACACACGCAACGCTATAAAGTCCACAACAGGAACAAGGCTCACTCTTTCCATACCCTCCAAACGGGAAACATGAGGACCCTGGCGCCCCGTGCTCTCCTGACACTGCTGGCCTCTGCCCTGGCTCTACTTCAAACCCAAGCGGGTGAGTACGTGATTCTGAGGCAAACACACCTTGCTGGGAGGAGCAAGGGGGCCGCCTGGTGCATGGGCAGCACCAAGGAAGCCACGAGTCCGCCCTGGCTGGCCATACCCTCCGTGGCGCTCTCACTGGGTGGTACCTGCCTGCCCTGTACCCTTCTAAGTCCTGCTCAGTCCTGAGCCACTCTGCGTCCTGCATCTGGCTTCCAGCTCCATTCTGAGCCCGCGCCCCTCTGCGTCCCGAGCCTTGCAGCTCCCTCTCGGTTCCAAGACCTGCGCTCCGCAGCATCCAGAGGGTGAAAGTCTCGCAGCTCGCCATCAGCAGGCTCCCACCACACGCTGCGTTATGTCGACACCACCCTGTCCCGGCCCGGCTTTGGAGTACCCCGGTACCTCGCCGCCTGCTTCGTGGACGACACGCAGATCATGCGCTTCGACAGCGACGCGGAGTTGCCGAGGATGGAGCCCCTGGAGCCGTGGGCAGTGCAGCTGGGGCCCAAGTACTGGGAGAAGGAGACCGAGGTCGCCAAAGGAAACATAAAGGATGGGCGACTGAACTTGCGGATGGCGGTTCGCGTCTACAACCAGAGCGACAGTGGTGAGTGATCAGGACGCAGCGGTGAGTGATTGAGACTCGGATTGGAGGTCACGAACCTCCACATCTCAGGAAGAGACTCGAGGCTGCGAAGACCACAGACATGGAAAGAGCCTCTGGGACCCAGACTCTGTTCTGGTTCAGTTTAGGTCCAATTCCCACAGTGGGCGGGACCGATCGCCGGGAAAGGGCAGGCCTTGATGTTTTCAGTCTTTCTGGGGAATTTCAAGCTTTGGATCTAAGTGTGTCCATTTCCTGTTCTGTTACGGTGGGACCAGATTCTCACATCTTTCAGTGTGTGTATGGTTGTGAGGTGGGGCCGGACGGGCGCTTCCTCCGCGGATTCGAGCAGCACGCATTTAATGGCAAAGATTACCTGTCCCTGAACGAGGACCTGCACTCCTGGACCGCTGCGGACGAAGCAGCTCAGATCACTATGCACGAGTGGGAGAAGGCTGACATGGCAGGAAGCAGCAGAGCCTACCTGGAGGGCGAGTGCGTGGAATCGCTCCGTAGATACCTGGAGATAGGAAAAGAGAGACTGCAGCGCTCAGGTACTCGTGACCTCTGGGCCATTCCTCCCTCCCTGTGCTCCGTCTCCTGTAAAATGGGATGTAGATTTTGAATCAGGTACATCCCACTTCAGAGAGCACCTCTCCTGAGGGCTCATTCTTCTCTCGGACAGTTCAGAGTCTGTCTCAGGATGGAAGGAGAGAAGATCCCAGAAATAATCAAGCAGCAGTTCCCTTCAGTCTGCAGCCCACTGTGAACCATGGCCCCTCTCAGAAGGGGCTCTGCCCACACCCAGTGTCTTTGGAGGTGTGACTCAGGTGATGCTGAGTCTCCCTGCCCCCACCCAGTCAGCACCTGAAGTCCCTTCTTTACTGGGGAGACCTGGTCTCTTACTCCGGACTGGCTGACGTTGACTCTAAAACTTTGCAAGGAGATTACCCACATACCTGAGTCTATGCCAAGGTGTAGGGTCTGCACCCCTCTGGAATCTCACATCTCTTCATTCCCAGGATTATCACATGAACACTGCTAGGTCATCTGTGAAAATATAAAATATTTGAACTTTCCAACTGTCCCCCTCAGACCCACCAAAGACACACATGACCTGTCACTCTGGACCTGAGGGTGACTTCACCCTGAAGTGCTGGGCCCTGGGCTTCTACCCTGCCGAGATCAGCCTGACCTGGCAGCGAGATGGGGAAGACCTGACCCAGGACATGGAGCTTGTGGAGACCAGGCCTGCAGGGGATGGAACCTTCCAGAAGTGGGCAGCTGTGGTGGTGCCTTCTGGAAAGGAACGGAGATATACCTGCCATGTGCAGCATGAGGGGCTACCTGAGTCTCTCATACTCAGATGGGGTAATGGGGGTGTGGGCACAGAGCCTGTGGTCAGGAAGAGCAGGATCCTTTGGAGACCCTCTTTGCCTTTTCCTCCCATCATCTCTCTACACAGGGCCACCTCCTTGGTCCAAGGTCCACATCACGGGAATGATTGCTGGCCTGGTTCTCCTTGGAGGTGTGGTCACTGGAGCTGTAGTTGCTGTGATGAGGAAGAAGAAGAGAACAGGTAGGAAAGGTGTGGTGCTCCAGGTTTTTTGTCTTACTGGGAAATTTGTAGCCTTAGAAATAAATGTGCCATTTCCTTTTTTGTTATTATAGGGCACATTGATGTATGCATGCTAATCCAATACAAGATCCTATGTATTGAAACTAGCTCTGTAAAGCACTTATGATTAGGAAGTTTTAGGAGTGGAGAGATGGCTCAGGGGTTAAGACTCTGCCTGGAAAGTAGAGGATCCTGAGTTCTTGCACTTCCTAACCCTACTGGGTTGAGTCTGGGAAATCCCAGAACAAAGCAAAAAGGAGGTAGAAGCAATCCACGATGATTGGTCCCTTCAAAGTGACCAATGCCAAGCAAGCAAAAGGTCCTGAGTTAGAATCCAAGGTCCCACTTTAAAAAAATGCCAGGCAGAACTGGTGGCAGTCCGAATTTCTGGCCCTGGTGAGTGGAGCCTGGGGAAACCCAGAGCCAAAAGAAAAAGATAGAAGCAATCCAAGATAATTCCTGACATCATCTTTAGTCCTTCACAGGGACATAGAGTACCCTCTGACACATACATATATACACAAGCAAAATAAATAAATAAAGCTTTTTTTTTTTAAAGCCCCAAGTGAGTTACCTCTCTAACTTGTAAAATGTCAGTTCTGGGAGGTGACACTCAAAAGTGGCAGCTGTGGTGGTACCTTCCGGAGAGGAACAGACCCCTGGAGGAAAACATAGTGTCCTCTCTCTCTCTCTCTGTCTCTCTCTCACTCACACACATACACCAAACAAACAAACAAATAAACAAACAAACAAAGAAGTAAATAAATAAATAAATACTTAAAAGGAAATTTCAATATTTCTTGTTGACAATTCTGGTGATTCGGACATGATTTCCAGCAGTCATAAGAGGGCAATTAGTCAGCCAATGGTAAATCTTCCAGGAGTCTTCTGGTTTTTACCTGAACTCATTGTCATGTTTTCTGATGCTCCTGTACACCCTCTTAGTTTTGGAAACTTCCCTGAGGTTCAGGACTGAAGTGGAGGTTGTCCCTGTTTCTTTTCTTCCCACATGAAAGGATGTGCTTGCACTCAAAATCTCCTCCAGGACTGACACTCATCTTATGATTCCACTTTACCAGTTAAAGTTAGAGAAGTAACTCACTTAGGGCTTTAAAAAAAACTTTATTTCTTTTGTTTGGGTATATGTGTATGTGTCAGAGAGTAATGTGTGTCCCTGTGGAGGACTAAGGGTCACTTCGGGAATTACCCTGATTGCTTCTACCTCCCTTTTACCTTAACTCTGGATTTCCCAAGGTCTACCCACTAAGGCTGAAAATTTAGGCTGCCACTATTTCTGCCTGGCATTTTTTATGTGGGAGCTGGGTTCCTACTTTGGACCTTCTACTTACTGGGCAGAGTCTTAACCCCTAAGCCATCTTTGTAGCCCCTCACTTAGGGTTTAGAAAGGAGGCAGAGACCCAGTCCCTCTGTCATTCCTCCAAGCATTCCTGTATCTGGACATAGTGTGAGTGAGTTCTCAGTTCCATGGTTGAAGAACCAGATACTGTACCTTAACTCAGAGCTGCTGATAAGAAAAACCTGGACCTGCCTGGAACATATTTTATCAAAGGCAACATGGCTGTGTCCAGCTCCAGGAGTAGCAGGGAAATTGCCCCACCACAGTGACCAGTGACCGTATTAAAATTGCTTTATGTTCAAATAACCAGTTTGGATTCTGATATTTATATCTGAGAGAGATAGCTCTAGGGAATTTTCAGGTAGCAAGCATTCAGAAACGTTTCATAGTGTAAAATGCTTCCTGAATCTTCCTCTCCCAATAGGAGAGAAAACAATATGCTTCTCTCTCCACATGGCAATTCAGGGACCATGGTGTGTGCTTCCTTTGCCTTTCTTGGGGAAAATTGAACGGCCCATGTAAGACCCCTTATCGCTTGTGCCATTAAGATCACTGACAGCAGCAGCCATAAACCTTATTCCAAAATATCTCTGACCTCTTCCCTCACTGTCACTTAGATTGCTGAGCCGGATTCCAGGAATCACTTTTCCTCCTTTTCTTTGAGACAGATCTCACACCAACATTTCAATCGCACAGGCTGGCTTGAAATTCACTGTGTAGCTGTAATGGTTCATCTCCATTTTCAACCGGACTGAATTTAGAATTTCCTAGGAGAGGCGTGCTTGTGAGGGTGTCTCCAGGGAGAACCCATCCTGAATTTGATTGGTAACTATTTCCATGGTTGGGGCTCCAGAATGAAGTAAACCAGAAAAGGAGTAATTGACATGCATTCCGTTTCCTGATCCCCTGGACCATGGAGTCTCAGCCATGTGTTCTCGTGCCATGAACTCCACTCTGCCTTTCATGCCAAGATGCACTTATGCACTGTCTCAAATCATGAACTAAAATAAATCCTCCTTTTTTCCTTTTTCTCCATTCTTTTGTTTATTTTTTTAATGTTGCATTCATGAATATTGTGAATTCATAAGATTTGCAATTTTCACCCCTTAATCCCACGTCCTATATCACTCCTCCTTTTCCTCTTACAATCTTTTATCTCCCCTGCAAAAATCCCTCCTGTTTTCAAATCTTTTTACTTGTGTGGCCCACTGTGTTTCATCTAGTTTGTCTTTGATGACATATGCCTGACATGCTCTATGCTCCAGCAAGTATCACAGGCCAGTGGATATTGAGGAAAGCATCCTCCTTTTCAATTCCGTCAGCATTGGTCCTCATCAGTCTCTCCGAGAAAGGTGGATCTTTTTGAAATCTTTCTGTTTTCATGGTGAGATGCTGAGACAGGTCATAAGTACACACATCTGCCATGAAGTCTTGTATATCACAACTCTGTCATGTCCAGGAGATAATCAGGTTGCTTTTGTCAAGTATTCTGTCACAGAAAGAAACGTTACTAATACTCTAGCCCAGTGTGGACGTGAGCTCCCAGTAATCCTCCTGCCATAGTGTCCCCGGTACTGGGATTAGAACACGAGTCACCACACCTGATTCTGTTAATGACTCACAGGCTCGAGTGGTACAGCACCTACTGGCAAGCTGGAAGATCTTGTCCCTCTCCTTTCCCCAGCTAACCACTGCCTTGGCAATCTATTCATCTCTCAGGTTTTAGACATGTATTTAACATCATTGACTCAATGTATTTCTCTAATCCACATGTTTCTTGCAAATATCTGAAGACTCATCTGTCCAACTCAAGGTTTCCTGGGCAATTCCCTGAGTCTGTGGATGGCAGTTCCATCCTGCCCCTACCCAGTCCTGAATTTTGGTGTCATCTTTACTTCATTTGTATATTTCTGATTTTATCCATTACAAATGTTTTAAGCCCATACTTAAAATAAGTTCAACATCTTCCCACTATTTTCTCTGCTTGCACTTTAGGAGGAAGCACCCAATTTCTCCTACGTGGCTACGATGTAAACTTCTCCATGGACTTGGTGCTCCTCACAAGCTTCTCAGCTCCAGATCTGAATGAGTCTTCTTTTCTTTGCTTTGTGTGTGTGTGTGTGTGTGTGTGTGTGTGTGTGTGTGTGTGTGTGTCTGTATGTATGTATGTATCAGAGGGTGCAGTATGTGGCTGTGGAGGCTGAGGAGGGGCTTCAGGAATCACCCTGGATTGTGATACCTCCTCTTTGCTTTGTTCTGGAGTTTCCGGGGTTCTGTCTTCCAGGGCTGGAAATACAGGTCGTCACCATTTCCACTGACGCTTTTTTACATGGGATCCTGGTCCGAACTCTGGACCTTCTGCTTTTGAGGCAGAGTCTTAACCTCTGAGTCATCTCTTTAGCCTGGTGTTTTATATATACATATACATATACATATACATATACATATACATATACATATACATATACATATACATATACATATACATATACATATACATATACATATACATATACATATACATATACATATACATGTGTATAATTAAACAAGGACTATGCAGATGAGGTCAGGTTCCCCTTGCCTCTGCCTCCCTAGTGCTGGAACTTCAGGCATGCACCACAATGCCTGGCTGATGGTGTTTTGGTTATGTTTTGTTTTATTTCATTATCCATGGTGATTTTTTGTTCTTTTCTCCCTTTGTACTACTATATGCTAATTGTTTATATTCTGCAGACACTAATCCTCTGTCAGACATATTCCTGGCAGTGATTTTCCCTACTCTGCAGACTATCTCTCCTCCCAATTATTTCCTTTGTTGTACAGAAGCTTCTAGTTTCATGAGATTCCCTTTTGTTGAGACTTATCCTTATTTCCTGAGCTATTAGTCCTTTTCCAAAAGTCCTGACCCTCCATCTGCAAGAGTTTCCCCAGTGTTCCTCCAGAAGTTCCAAAGTTTCATGTTATGTTGAGGTGTTTGATTTTGAATTGATTTCTGCACAAGGTGAGAAGTGGGAATGTAGATTTGCTCTTCATGGAAACAACACTATTTGATGAATATGATTTCCCCCAATGTATGTTTTGGGCACCACTGTTGAAAATCAGGTATGCATAATCGTAAGTTTTGTCTGTGTTCTGTCCTGCAAGTCTGTGTGTCTTTCTCTGACAGCACCAGGCTGATTGTGTCACTACAGCTCTGTAATACTATAATATGTACTGTAACACTTCCAGCATCGCTCTTGCTGCCAAGAATTGCTTTGGCTATTTGGGGTTAAAAAATAAACTTCCATATGGGGTTGGAGAAATGGCTGATGGATTAAAGCCTTCACCTCGAAAGCAGGAGTATCTGTGTTCAGATCTCCAGATTCTAAGGTGGCCTGTAATTCCAGCCCTGGAAGGTGGAGCCTGAGAAATCCCAAACAAAGCAAAGCAATAAGGAGGTAGAGCAATCCAGGATGATTCCCGATGTCACCCTTGGGTCTCCACAGTCACACATGCTCAAATCCTCTACACTCACACATGCACACATGCACGCACACACACACACCTAAAAAAAATACCAGAAAAGACTTTCATATAATGTCACTTTTCTTCCAGAAGCCAACAAGTTGAAGGAAAAAAGCTAACCTCTGAAAGTTGTCCTCTGGCCCATGAACCATGGTACATGTGTATTGCTCTCTCTCTAATAAAATATTTTAAAACATCCCAACTCAATCTGTTCAGATACTGATATTCCAGCTGTCATAGGTGCTTATATTGATACGTTGTGAAAGTCCCCAAAACATTGAAGTCATGGACTTCCACTTTTTCTCTTTTAAAGGGCTATCACTTCTACCATGTTCTCTTACTCTTTATTCTCTGGTTCTTTCAATGGGCTATCATCTAGTCTGTGATATCATCTAGCTCTGCTGATTTCCTACACTGCTCTGTGTGTCTCCACTGCATTTATTCATATAGATCAGCAGGAGATCTAGTGACAAGATCGCCCAGAGACATCAGGTTCCTCAACTCTCACATGGGCTTTTCAGTTTCTGACACCTCACAGTAACCCCATCAGGGAGAAATCCCTCATGCAAGTTTGATATTGCTATATAATGTAATACGGAATCGCTTCTACTTCCGAAACCTCAGACCAAACCTCAAACTTCCTGCTTTCTTACCTTTAGGAAACCTGTCTGGATTTTAAGCCTTTTGAGGAGAAGAGAAGTATCATCCAGCTCTGGGCTTCAGGCACACATGAGACTGGACAGCCTCTGCCCACAGAGCCCACAGACATTGCCTGGAAACGGAACAAACCCTTCTGTTAGAAGCCCAACGCTGCCTCTCATTAGATGGAGAAGGATGTCTGTGTGCACTTCCTCATTCTATAGCCTCAATCTTGTCAGTAAAAGAAGGAACATTGGACTTAGAAATCAAGTCCATTGATCGATACAAGATTTAGGTTGTATCAAATTTTTTACTTCCTTATGAAGATTGATTTACAATCTGTTCTCTCTCTCTCTCTCTCTCTCTCTCTCTCTCTTTCTCTCTCTCTCTCTCTCTCTCTCGATCCCCTTATACCCTCCATTTCCTTTTCACCTTATTTTTTGATTCAGAGGGGGATAATTAACTTGGGATTTCACCATCAAGAACACAGTGAATCTCCTTTGATATCTTTCATAATCTTACTCATGGTGTAGGTCCCTAGAACCTTGGATAAAAGTTAGCAGCATGATGATAATTTCTAGTTTGTAATAAGATAAGCATAGTGTCATCACAGACCCTCATTCTGAAATGTATTGCTGAATGAGATCAGAAAACTTCAAATCTAAAAGGTCTTAATTTAGGACATAGACACCTTACTGAAGGAGCACTAGAGCACTAGAATTTCAGGTGAACTGCCACACTCACCTGGCATTTAGACATCTAGTAGATATTGGGAATTTGAACTCAGATCCTGACATGTGTTTGTGTGTGTGCGCGCGCATGTGTTTCTGTATCAGAGGGCACTGTGTGTGCCTGTGGAGGCCCTAGTGTGACTATGGGAAGCATACTGGATTGTACTACCTCCTTATTGCTTTGCTTTAGGGCTTCCTACCTTCCAGATTAGAAGTACTTCTGCCATTTCTGCCTGGTGTTTTTTAGGTGGGACCCGGGATCTGGACTGAGGACTTTTTGCTTGCAAGATAAAGGCTTTACCACTGAACCATCTTTCCAATCCAGGTTCTGGCACTTGTAAGGCAAGTGTTTTGCCTACTGGGCCATCTCCCTGGCCTCTTCTTTTCTCCTTCCTTCCTTCCTTCCTTCCTTCCTTCCTTCCTTCCTTCCTTCCTTCCTTCCTTCCTTGCTTGCTTTTTCCTTTTCTTTCCTTTTTCTTTCTCTCTCCCAAAGGAGAACATAAGACTTTTAATCTGTGCCCTCCAGCCTTCCCATACATGGGGGTCACTCACTGATTCTTTTTTAAATTTTTCCAGCTGTATAAACCAGGCTGGCCTCAGTTCTCCTGCCTCTGGCTTCTGAAAGCTGGCATTAAATACTCTCACCACCACGCCCAGTATTGATCTGGGTATGGGGTATGGAAGGGTGGTACAGGAGGAAGAGATGTTCAAATTGGTTCTTTTCTTCTTATTCTAATTTACCTTCTTTTGTCTCTTTGAAAATTTATGTCATTTGTTTATGAGCCTGATTGATTTTTTTTCTGTCCTCAGCCCCCAACTTTTAGGGAAGTCTCAGAATGAGGAAATGAGAGTCCAGGACTCCCACCCCAACACATGGCATGGCACACTAGCTTTCTTTCTTTCTTTCTTTCTTTCTTTCTTTCTTTCTTTCTTTCTTTCTTTCTTTCTTTCTTTCTTTCTTTCTTTCTTTCCATTTTTATCTTCTTATTGTTATTGGTCTTATTAGTTGATGTGTGTATGGAGGGAATTAAGACAGGGTCTTCATATGTGCCCCATGTTGGTCTGGAACTCATGGCAAACCTCTTGCTCTCAGTCTCAGAAGGATGCTGAGGATTAAAGGCACAGACTACCATGCCTGATTTTTGTTTCATTTTGTGTACATGTACATGTGAACATGGGAAGAAGATCTGCCATGTGAGGGAGGAGGTCTGTCAGTTCTCTCTGTCTACCTTTAGGGAGATTCCAGGGATAGAGCCCAGGTCATCAGGCTTGTGCAAGAAGCACCTTTACTGCTGAGTCATCTTCTCTGACCATGCTCTAGTTTTGAATATGGCACACAACAATAGATGCAACTCACATTAACTCTCTATGGTGTCTTCATTAATCTCTATGAGCATGCTAAGACCCTGAAACCAAAATGTTCTGAAATTTTTTATTTACTTATTTTCTTTTTTTCATTATATGTGAGTGGGATGCACGCATTTGGGCACACAAATATCCACATGTATATCCACAAATGATCTTGAGTGTGCATGTGTGGGGGTCTGAAGGTGTTATCTAAATCATTCTCCATAACTCTTTGTTATAGTTAGCCTACATGTTGTCAATAAATTCATGACCAAACAGCTTAAGAGAATAAAAGATTCATATTTTGGCTTTCAGTTCTTGGTTACATACAGTTCCTTGTTCCTCTAGGCAGGAGAGCCCATACCAACACTAAGGCCCAAAGGAACTGGCCACACCATATCCACAGAACTGTTGAGAGGCTCAATCCTCACTTGCCAGACCAGCATGTCTGTCCAAGTATATAGAAGAATACCAGCCTTCTCAACAGGTTCCCTTCATCATATTCACCTGCCCAGGGACTAGCCCCACCCACCATGGGCTGGGCCTTCCCCATCAATCAGACAATCTCCTTCAGACTTAACTCAACTACAGATCTTAACAAATGTGTCCAGAGCTCCAAGCCTTCAACTGTCAAGTTGACACCTACATCTAACTATAACACCTATTGTTGAGTCTGGATCTCTAATTAAACCCAGAGCACAAAATTAGAGTTATTCTGACTAGCCAGTTTGCTTTGGGGCTGGAATTATAGCAAGCTGCCACATCTATTGGCATTTTCCCCCCTGGGACCTGAATTCAGTTTCCTTTGCTTAAAGGAAAAGCACTTTCAAACTCAGACACCCCAGCCAATGTTTTACAATTTCTAACCCACAGAGCTCTATGATGAGCAGCACTGGTTAACCTTGAAGTTGGTGCTGATAATGTCCCTGGCCTCAGAATCTGTGTCCAAGGCTGGAGTGGGAACGCCACGGGGCCGGGGATTCTTTGTCCATCAGCCTTAGTTTCACTTATCCACCTGTGTGAGCAGTGGGGTCCTTCTGCCTGGACCCAGGCTCTCATTCTTACTGCACCTCCGAATTTTGGAAAGAGCCAATCAGAGTCACCGCGGTCTCCCCACATACCCACAAAGGTATAAAGCCCACAAGAGGAACAAGGATCACTTTCTCCAGACCCTCAAACTGGGAGCATGAAAGCCCCAGCGCCCATGGCCTTTCTGGCGCTACTGGTGGCAGCTTTTGCCCTGCTACAGACCCAGGCGGGTGAGTGCCAGGTCGGGTAGTCGGGGTGGGGGGTGGAGGGAAATGGCCTCTGCAGGGTGAGCAAGGGAGCAGAGCCAGGAAAGCCTCATCTGGGCCCTGGCCGGCCCAGAGCCTCCCCGGTGCCCCTGCTAGGCGCCCCACTCCCACCCAAGCACAGATGCATCCAGGGCCCCGCTTCGTCCTGAGTCCGCTGAGAGGAGAGTGGCATGTCTCACAGTGCTCTTCTCTGCAGGCTCCCACTCGCTGCGGTATTTCTTCACCTCCATGTTCCGGCCCGGCCACAAACAGCCGCGGTTCATCTCCATAGGCTACCTGGACGACACTCAGTTCGTGCGCTTCGACAGCGACGTGGCGAATCCGAGGTTCGAGCTGCGGACGCCGTGGGTGGCTCAGGAGTGTCCGGAGCACTGGGAGCGGAACACGCGGGTCGCCAGGGACAACGCACTGAACGTGCTATTTGCGATCCATTTCTACAACCACAGCGAGAACAATGAGTGAACCCGCACCTGGGGGAGGGAGGGCGAGAGGAGGGTCCCATCCCCACTGATAGTACCCAGTCCCCGGAATCACCTGGTCTGAATTTGAGGTAGGGCCACACAGGCTCAAGAGCCTGGACTGGGAAGAACCTTCTTCAAGTGCAGTTCAGATCCAAATCCCCTGGGGTACCTGGCAGGCACCTGGAGGGCTGGGCGGGGCTGAGGGCGAGGGCGGGGCCAGGCTCTCACACCTTCCAGTGCTTGATTGGCTGCGACGTGGGGCTGGACGGGCGCCTCCTCCCTGGGTACCAGCAGCATGGTTACGATGGCCGGGACTACCTCACCCTGAACGAAGACTTGCGTTCCTGGACTGCGGTGGACTCGTCGGCTCAGATCACTAGGAGCAAGTGGGAGGAGACTGGTGAGGTGGAACGTAAGAAGGCCTATTTGAAGGTCATATGCGTGGAGTCTCTTCTCAGGCACCTGGAGAACGGGAAGGAGACACTGCAACGCGCTAGTAAGAGGGGCCCAGGGCAACTCCTCCATCCGCTACAGAACTGGGCGCCAGTCTCCCTAGGACTGAGGAAATAAGAATCCAGTTACACTGTCTTCCTCTCTTGCATTGGGAAGAGGAAGAAATCCGGTATCAGAAAGCGTCTCTCCTGAGGGTTCTCCCTTCTCTAGGACAGCTTACAGTAGGTCTCAGGATGGGAGAAGGGAAGATACCTGAGGTAACCAGCCAGCAGTTCCCTTCAGTCTGCAGCCCACTGTGAGCCATGGCCTCTTTCAGGCCGGATTGTCTGCCACACCTAGTATCTTTGGAGGTCTGACTTCAAATCGGCCCTATCACGACCAAAATTCCTATAGCATCTTATTTAGTTTTGAAAAACTCTTGATACTAGAACTTTCCAAGGAATAGACTCTCCTAGGTCCTTAAGTCAAGGTTGCTGTGTGGGGTTTGTAACTCTCCCACATTCCAGTTCCCCTATTTATTCTAAGATGGTCACAGTAGCACTACTGGAGTCCCAGGAAGAATACAAGATACAAGAACTTTCTGCATCTCCCATTTAGACCCTCCAAAGACACATGTGACCCATCACCCCACACTTGGAGAGGACGTCACCCTGAGGTGCTGGGCTTCTACCCTGCAGACATCACCCTGACCTGGCAGCGAGATGGAGAGGACCTGACCCAGGACATGGAGCTTATGGAGTCCAGGCCTGCAGGGATGGAACCTTCCAGAAGTGGGCAGCTGTGGTGGTGCCTTCTGGGGAGGAACAGAGATACACCTGCCATGTGCTGCATGAGGGGCTGCCTGAGCCCCTCACCCTGAGATGGGGTGAGGAGGAATGTGGCCAAAGAGAGCAGGGTGGGGTGGGGGGGCTCTTGGAGACCCTGAGCAGGGTCAGGGATGAGGCTTGGGATTCAGGACCACTTCTCTTCCTTATTTCCTCCTGTCCTCTTCCCTACTCAGAGGCATCTCCTTGGCTCACCAGCTCCCTGTTTAGGATCACTGCTGGCCTGGTTCTCTTTGGACTTTTGGTCACTGGAGCTGTGGCTGCCCTTGTGATAAGGAGGAAGAGGAGCACAGGTAGGGAATGGGTGTTTGAGGGATTTGTCCCAATGGGAGAGCTCAATACCTAAGTGGATGTACCCATTTTCTATCCTGTTAATGTGAGACACATTTATATGTATTTTTCAATGGTATAATCACCTTACTTCCATTTTATCCCATCTGTAGGGCTTGAGGTTGCCATTTGACATCTTGAACCTCCCACTAAATATCCTCAAAAAAGGTGTGAATGACACAAGAGAGATTTTTTATTTGAACATCAATATTATGAGGAAACTCAACACACAAACTTGCATGGCTGTAAATAGCTCTGTGCCCATTCAGGGGGGTGTTTATGTTGTGATCAAGGTTAAATGCTGGTTGTATATTCATGACAATTCTCCTGACATCCTTTCTGTCTTAAATAATCTACAAAATAAGATTCAAACCATCTGAGATTCCAACATCTCTTTTTTGCAGATAGCTTTGGAGTTGGATCTCCAGATGTTCTCTTTGTTTGGTTGTCTCAGAGAGGCTGTTGTATATAGCTGAATTCAATGTATAGCTGAGGAGGGACTTGAAGTTCTAATCCTCCTGCCTCTACCTTCCAAGTGCTGGAATTATAGGGGTACCACCATACCTTATTTTATGTGGCTCAGAGAACCCAGAGCCTCAGGCAAGCTAGGCAAGCACTGTATCAACTAAGATACATCTCCAGCCCCATTTCAGATTTGGATTCAGTGTGCAGCCGTAATTTCCTGTCATCTCCTTCGTGGCTCAATGTTGCCCTGTGGGAATTTTATTCCCTACATCTGAGCCCTCTTGTTCATTCCCCAAGATCTGAATGTCAGCAGGAGTGGACAACACAGGCACTCAGAGTAACTCGATGGTCATCTCTGAGATGAATTTAGGGTCTCAGTCCTTGAGAGGGCCCTGTCACGTGACTAGTCAGGTGTGAGCAGGAGGAGGGGATGCTGGAGCTAGACCCTCCCTCATGGCCAACAGCTTGTGAAACAAGGACCAGAACTGCAGGGTTCTAGTTCCCAGTGAAAGGAATGGAACGTGCATCACACCTTCGCCCTCAGAGGATGTGATATCCTGCTTGCCTGGAAGCCCCCTAATTCAGAACTATCTAATCCCGGTTCCAGAAGCATTGAAATTTAACAGGTTCTTACAAGGTTCTGAATGATAAAGAGCCAGACATACAGTTGCTTCTTCATCTAGAGATCAAACCAAAGAGGCCTCTCAACTGTTTTAACAAAGGCCTTTCAGGAAATCTGCTTGTTCTTGAGACTATTTATTTATTCTTGGGCTCAGGCAATTATGAGTTTTCCTTTAAGGTACAATAAGAATCCAGAACAATACTTTATGAACCCCTTCCCAGGCAGTGCAGAAATGTCTAGAGACTTTAGAAATAGAGTAATGTCTGCCTAGGATGTAAATAGGTAGGTGTCTGATTCCTTTGGCCGTGGCCCACTCTCAACCCTCCAGAGCGCTGTCATCTAGTCTGTGATAAGCTCTGCTGATTTCCTACACTGCTCTGAGCATCTCCACTGCATTTATTCATAGAGATCAGCATGAGATCCAGTAATAAGATCACCCAGAGACATCAGGCCCTCAGGGCTTTTCAGTTTCTGACACCTCACAGCTATCCCATCAGGGAGAAATCCGTTATGAAAGTTTGATGTTGCCTTGTAATGTAATATGGAATCGCTGCTGCTTCCAAAACCTCAGACAAACCTCAAACTTCCTGCTTTCTTACCTTTAGGAAACCTGTCTGGATTTTAAGCCTTTTGAAGAGAAAGACATGTTAGGGAAGTCTCATCCCGCTCTGGGCTTCAGGCACACATGAAGCTGGACAGCCCCTGCCCACAGAGCCCACAGGCATTGCCTGGAAAAGGAACAAACCCTTCTCTTAGAAGCCCAACGCTGCCTCTCACAAGATGGAAGATGATGTCTGTTGCACTTCCTCATTCTGTAGCCCTAATCTTTTATGAAAGAAGGAATACTGGCTCTGAAGTTAAGACACTGGCTTGCAAGCAGAAGATCTTATGTTCAGATCCAGGGTCTCATGTAAAAACACCAGGTGGTAATGGCTGCAACCTACACTTCTGATCCTGGTGGGTGAAGCAAGGATGTAGAAGCAATCAAGGATGATTCTGGAAGTTACTCTTGGTCCTCCACAGGGACACACAGTACCCTTTGATACACACCCAATAAATGAATAAGTATTTATTAAACTGCTTTTTTTAAAAAAAAGAACATTGGACTCAGAAATCAAATATATTGATTGGTATAAGAACATACAAGATTTAAGTCATATAATATTTTGGATTTCCTCATGGTGATTCACCCTGGTTTAGTGATCACTCTGCTCATTGTTTGAGTTTTTTACATCCTGACTTGCCATTTCATCTGATTTCATTCAGAGGGAAATAAAAATAATTTGGGATTGAACCCCTCAGGCACACAGCAAATCTCTCAGTATCTTCCCTAATCTTAAACATGGTTTAGGTTCCTGGATCTTTGGGTAAAGACTTCACCAACCTCATATAATATGTTGATAATTTCTGGTTTTGTAACAAGACAAACACAGTTTCCTTATAGATCCTCATTCTCCTCAAATTTATTGCTGACTAAGACCAGAAATCTCCAGATTTAAAAGCCAATGATTTCAGAAACGTGACTAATTTAGGAGATAAGAGATCTTACTCAAAGCTCACCTCAAATCATTTCCAGTTAGGGCTGGGAATATTGCTTAGTTGTAGTTCACTTGCATAGTATGAGGGAAGAAGAACCCCAGTTTAATTCCCAGCACAGAGGGTGAGATATAAGCTTTGTATTAAATGTGTCCTTCCTATTCTCACTAACAAGGCTTACAGAGGAACAGGGAGGTTTTATTCTTTTTACAATTGCCCAGTATAGCTCTTAATCCAGCTTAGCAGAAGAGCTCATACCAATACCAGGGATGAGGACACATCTATACCATATCCATATGTCCACAGAATCACTGTGATAAAGACATTTCTTATGTGCTAGATCAGCATATTTGACCAACAATCCCAAACAATGCAGACTTCCTCAACCAACTTTCTCCATCTTAATTCACTTGCCCAGTGAATAGTCCCACCCACCATGGGTATCAATTTCCCACGTCAATTAAATACACCCCAAGCTTGCCTCAACTCAACCACCAATTCTTTAAAAATGTGCCTACAGTTCAAACTGTCGACCATCAAGTTGACACCTGTATTTAACTATGACAATCTATAAGAAAATACAGCTCATGGGTAGCAGAGACAGTTACGGACAATTCCTAGAATAAGCCCCTCCCTGTCATCTTGTCTGGGCTACACTTTTAGTCTGTCTGTTATGTCTACTCCTCCTTGACAGACAGAGATTCCTCAGTTTCTCCACCCAATTACAGTTACAGTTACAGAAGTGATTTTGACACAAGATGACCTCTCAGACTCTTCCTCAGATAACCTGGGTTTGGTGTTTAGAAAGAAGTTTCAGAGGAAAGAATAACTGGCTGTGTTAAAACTTTTCTGCCTGAAGTGCTTGGGGCCCACTGTGAATCAGCCCAGGCTGCTGAGTGAATTGCTCTTCCTAGAGCTTATACCTTGGAAAGGAAACACTGTCAAACTGACTCCAAATACATCTTTGGAGTTTGGTCAGGAAGCTGCAACAATTCAGAAACTCCAGAGACTTCTGCTGATACAATTAATAGTGGCACATGACTGCTGCTCCAGTACAAGTTACTCACCTTCTGAACATTATTACCATTGATTCTATGACCCCAGGAAGAAACTACTCGTATATCCACAGGAAATGAAAGGTTAAAAGGTTCCAGTGAAGTCCACTGGGCTCAGATTATACTCTCTGTGATAGTTTTTGGTGCAATTTTGCACCTATTTATTATTTTCAGATTGTATGGCAGTAGCTAATGATTCACCAGCTGGGGAGATGGCTCAGGGGTCAAGACTCTGTCTCAAAAGCAAAAGGATCTGAGTTTGGATCCTGGATAAAATGCCAGGCAGAAATAGCAGTGCCCCTGCTTCTGGCCCTGGAAGACAGAGCTTGGGAAACCCCAGAGCAAAGCAAAAAGGGGATAGAAGGATGATTCCCAAAATCACTATTGGACCTCCAAAGGCACACACAGTGCTCTCTGATAGCATGGACACATGGACACACACACACACACACACACACACACAGAGAGAGAGAGAGAGAGAGAGAAAACCTGATGATCATATATCAGCTGAGAGAGTGGGGCCATGTGGTTAGGACCACATGCTTTTGAGACAGAGTCTTGACCCCTGAGCCATCTCCCCAGCTGGTGAATCATTAGCTACTGCCATACAATCTGAAAATAATAAATAGGTGCAAAATTGCACCAAAAACTATCACAGAGAGTATAATCTGAGCCCAGTGGACTTCACTGGAACCTTTTAACCTTTCAGCTTACATTATCTATAGTAAGAAGAAGTGTGTGGTGATGGTGATAATTTACTGAGACACTTGGGTTTGCCCTGAGTGCTCATCCACAAGAGCACCTGCACTGCAATCGAGTGAAAGGAAAAACCGTCTGAGTTCCTGTGAGTCAGGTCTTCAGGACAACTGTAAAGTCAGCCCTTCAGGTGATTGGTTGCCAGAGCCAGTTCCTCAGCCCCAGTCAGTGGGCGTCATGAAATACAGAGATGCGTCAGGAAATCCTTCTTTCACGTAGTTTTATTTCCAATTTATGTGTGGGGAATGCATGGATGTGTGCATGCATGTTTGCACGTGTGTGTGTGTGTGTGTGTGTGTGTGTGTGTGTGTGTGTGTGTATACATGGAAGTTGATGCTGGGTTTGTTCTTCCATTGAGGCAGGAACTCTCCATTGAACACAGAGCTCCCAGATTTGACTGGTGAAGCTAGCAGCCTGCTCCAGGATCCAGTCTCTGCTTCCTAAGCACTGGGATCACAGTCACTGCCACACACACCTGGCATTTAGTGGATTTTGGGAATTTGAACTCAGGTCCTAACACTTGAATGGCAAGTGCTTTGCCCACTGGGCCATCTCCCTGGACCCTACTTTTCTTTCTTTTTGAACCTCTCTCCCAGAGGAGAGCACAAGAGACTTTAAAGTTGTCCCCACCAGCCTCTCTCTTCATGGGATCACTCACTGATTTTTTTTTTTTCAGTTACATAAACCAGGTCACCCTCTGTCCTCCTGCCTCTGTCTTCTGAGTGCTGGGATTATAGCCGGCATGTCCAGTATGATCATTGTGTGTGCGTGTACGTGTGCGTGTGCGTGTGTGTGTGTGTGTGTGTGTGTGTGTGTGTGTGTGTGTGTTGGGGGAAGAGATGTACAAATTTGTTCTTTTCTTCTTATTCATTCTTACTCTAATTTACCTTCTTCTGTCTCTTTGAAAAGCCTGATTTTTTTTTCTACTTTCAGCTCCCTCCCTCCTTTGTGGGAAACTTCTAGGGAAGTTTCAGAAGGAGGAAATGAAAGCCCAGGACTCCACCCCATGCATGGCCCCCTTCAAAGGAAGCTAGTGGCTGGTGTTGGGCAAGGGCTTTCCTCTGCTGTCCCCAAACCCGCCTAAGTCCCGAGCTACCAAAGCAGCAAACACTCAGCTCAGGTTCCCTCCCTGTTCAGTTAACTGCCTCCTGTGACAGGGAGCCTGTCAGCATCCTTGGCAAATTGCCACATGCCTTCCCTATCTGTGGGGTTCAGCCCTGCAGGGAGAGTAACTTTCAAAGCATTTACAAACCTGCCTTTCTGCAAGCACAAAGGGTTTTTGTTTCAGGCTATTCTATGTTCTGCAAGTTATGGAATTCCTCTTAAAACCACTTCATATCCATAACATTCTATGGGTTCCCCCATAGAAAGGGTTGTGGGGTTTTCTCTGTGGCCCAGGCTTCTCAAGTCTTGGCCATCCTCCTGCCCCAGCCTCTCTGGTGGTAGGAACACCGGCCTGCATCACCATGCTGGGTCGGAGCAGCAGCTCTGAGAAGATGTCACTGAGCTGCTTTCATGGGTCCTGGAGGTCAAAACTATTTTCATGGAGTTTCTAGAATTTACATTGAGTTCATCTGTTGGCACCTTAGAGTGAGTCAAGGCTGTGGATCCAATAGGAGTTATGAGTTGTTTTCTTTACCATCACTTGCATGCCTTTAAACAAAATCCTGAGAAATTGGCCTTGAACTGAAGGACAATAACTGTGTGCTTAACTACTTTCTCTTATGGAACATCATCCCTAAGAGAGCCAATGACAGAGAAACTACAACCATTTAGATCTGGGTATTTAGAAGCACTTTTCTCAGAAAGAAACATGAGATTTCTCCTTTGTTGTATTTTTTCCTTGCTGTTACTATTGTTTTGAATTTGGTTGTGTGTGTGTGTGTGTGTGTGTGTGTGTGTGTGTGTGTATGGTGGTGATGGTGTTAGTGGTAGTGTATGTGTGGGCTTAAATAGGGTCTTGTGATCTGTATTCCCAGCTAGTCTGATACTCATAGCTAACTTCTTGCCATGCTTGTCTTATATTGTAGGTTTTAAATTTTTATTAGTTTGTGTGTGATGTGCAAGGGCATGCACACACACACATATCATAATGTGTGAATGTCAAAGAAAAACTACATGGAGTCAGTTCTCTGGGTTTACATTTTCTTGTGGGTTCCAGGGATAGAACTCAGGTACCCAGGCCTGTGTCATTGTGGGTGAGCTATCTTGTCAGGCCATGTGCTAATTTTTAATATATTTGATAGATAACGTAAATGTAACTTGCGTGAAATCTCTACTGAGTCACTAATCACCAAGAGCATACTGAGGATTTCTAACTGCTTCTGGCAAGGACACAGGGAGAAAGTGTGGTGAACAGCACTGGTTAAGGGAGAAGCTGGTGCTGGTAAAGTCCCTGGCCTCAGGTTCTGTCTCCAGGGCTGGAGTAGGGAAGCCACAGGCGGGTGATTCCCCCTCACCCTTGGGTTTCATATTTCAGGCTCACAACCTTGGTCAGATGTCAGGTCCTTCTGCCTGGATACAAGTTTTCATTTTTATTCCAAGTCTAAATTTTGGAGTAAGCCAATCAGAGTTTCCGCGGTGCCTCCACACACCCACTGTGCTATAAAATCCACAGACAACTCCAAGATCTCCACTTCTTCGGAACCTACAAACACAGTAATGAGGATCCTGGAGCCACACATTCTCCTGCTGCTGCTGTCGGCCCTGACCCTGAGACAGATCGGGGCTGGTGAGTGCGGGATCCAGGAGGGAAACGGTTTCTGGAGGGGAGCTGGAGCGAGGGAGCTGGGGTGCAGAACCAAGGAAGCAGCTTTTCCACTCTGGCCGACCCAGAGCCTACGCTCTGCCCAAGCTTGGAGGCCCCTGCCCTGCGTCCCTCTGTGTCCCGAGCCTGCAGGAAGGAGGGCAGCAGGTCTTATCCCGCGCCGCCCGCAGGTTCCCACCACTCTCTGAGGTATGCTATCATAGTCATGTCCCGGCCCGGCCTCGGGGAGCCGCGGTATATTAAAGCCGGCTACGCCGACGACACGCAGTTCGTGCGCTTCGACAGCGACGCGGAGACACCGAGGATGGAGCCGCGGGCTCCGTGGATGGCTCAGGAGGATCCGAAGTTCTGGGAGCGGCAGACACAGAGAGTCAAGCGCAACGCACAGGGGTCCCTAAGGGACTTGCATTTAGCCATCCAAATCCACAACCACAGCGAGCACAGTGAGTGACCCCGAGTCCGTGTCAGAGGTGTCAGAGGTCACAACCCGCCACATCCCCCACAGAGTCGCCCTGTGTCCCCAGGTCCATAGTGTGATCCGTGCCGCGGGACCCATGGGGACCCTCGACCTGGAGTAGCCATAGCGACCATGGCCAGGTTTCAATTTAGATCCAAATCCCGTGGGTGGGAGGAGCGGGACTGACTGCAGGGTGGGGGCCAGGCCCTCATACTTTGCAGTGTGTATTTGGTTGCGAAGTGGGGCCAGATGGGCGCTTCCGACGGGGGATTGTGAAGCATGCATACGATGGCCACGATTACATCTTCCTGAATGAGGACCTGAAATCTTGGACTGTGGCAGATGAGGCAGCTCAGATCATCAGGGCCAAATGGGAGAAGGATGGTATGGCAGAGTATAGAAGGACCTTCATGGAGGGCGAGTGTGTGGACACACTGAACAGATTCCTGGTGACTGGGAAGGAGACGCTGCAGCGTACAGGTATGAGGGGCCATGAGCAACTGCTCCATCTGGATTGAGCTACTTTCTCCCAGGGAGGGAGGAAAACGGGATTCGGCTTTGCTGCCTCTCTCTAGCATCGGGAGCAGGAGCAGGAAGAGTGCTCCTGAGCTTCCTGGTGGAACATCACAGAGTGACTCTCAGAGTTCCGAGTCTGAAGGAGAGAAGATCCCTGAAATAACCAGCCAGCAGTTCCCTTCAGTCTACAGCCTACAGTGAACCACGGCCTCTCTCAGGCCAGGTTCTCTGCCCAGCCCAGTGGCTTTGGAGGTCTGACTCCAGTGATGCTGAGTCTCCCTGCACCTACCTGGAAGGACTGGGATTCCCAGAGCATCCTATCCTGCGTGGGCTCACTTAGAACTTTCAACAAAGTATATTATCACAAATGGCTGAGTCTAGATAGTTGTGTGGGGTTTGCAACTCTCCCACATCACAGCCTGTTCCAGGATGGTCACACAAGCACTGCTGGTGGCCCAGGGGAAAAATATACTAAGCATCAATTTTCCAACTCTCTCCTTCAGACACACCCAAGGCACATATGACCCATCACCCTGGGCATGAAGGGAAGGTCACCCTGAAGTGCTGGGCCCTGGACTTCTACCCTGCAGACATCACCCTGACCTGGCAGAGGGATGAGGTGGACCTGACCCAGGATATGGAGGTTGTGGAGACCAGGCCTGCAGGGGATGGAAACTTCCAGAAGTGGGCAGCTGTGGTGGTGCCTTCTGGGGAGGAGCAGAGATACACCTGCCATGTGCTGCATGAGGGGCTGCCTGAGCCCCTTATCCTGAGATGGGGTAAGGAAGAATGTGGGCACAGGAAAGAAGGTCTTGTGGAGACCTGGGTGGGTCAGGCCTGAGAGGTGGATTTCAAGGCTTTCCCCCAGCATACTCCTCTTTTCCCACCTTACCAGAGCCACCAACCCAGCTCACCATGCCCCTCGTGGGGATCATTGCTGGTGTGCTTCTCCTTGGAGTCTTGATCACTATGGCTGCCGTTGTGATGAGGATGAAGAGGAGAACAGGTATGGAAGGGGTCGTGTTTCAGCTTTTTGTCTCACAGGGAAATTTCAAGTCATAGATGGAAAAATGCCCATTTCCTGCTCTGTTACTGTGAGGCACATTTATATGTTTATGCTTACTCACTCTAGGGCCCTGATTTTTTAATTTTCTTTTTTTAACTTCATTATTTCAAACCGTGTGTGTGTGTGTGTGTGTGTGTGTGAGAGAGAGAGAGAGAGAGAGAGAGAGAGAGAGAGAGAGAGAGAAAAGGCGCTGTGTGTCCCTGTGAAGGATCAAGGGTGACTTCAGAAATCATTCTGGATTGCTTCTACCTCCTTTTTGCTTGGGTCTGGGATTTCCCAGGTTTCACCCACCAGGGCTGCAAGTGCAGACCACTGCCTTTTACATGGGACCTAGGATCCAACTCAGGATTTTCTGTTTGTAAGGCAGTCTTAACCCCTGAGCCTTCTTTCCAGCTCTTAAATTTGTGTGTGTGTGTGTGTGTGCATGTGTGTGTGTGTGTGTGTGTGTGTGTGTGTGTGTGTGTGTGTGTATGGCTGGTGAATGTATGAGCGCACTGAATACGACTGTGGAAGCTCAAGGGTGATACTAAGGAATCATCCTTA
Source organism: Typhlomys cinereus (assembly GCA_023101885.1). Lineage (NCBI taxonomy): Eukaryota > Metazoa > Chordata > Mammalia > Rodentia > Platacanthomyidae > Typhlomys > Typhlomys cinereus. The sequence goes on along the minus strand of JALPQD010000414.1, from coordinate 275,622 downwards.
ATCACTCTTATACCTTATTGTTGTGAGTCTAGATCTCTAATTAAATCCAGAGCACAGCATTATGGGCTAGTCTGGCAATCCATGTTGCTCTGGGGATTCCCAGGCTTGCCTTTGGGGGGGGCACTCACCTGACAGCTTTATGAGGGATCTGAGGATCCGAACTGAGGTTCCTTTACTTGTAAGAGAAAGACTAACCACTGAGCTATTTCCCCAACCTACCTCTGTATTTAAATGTTAGCTCTTCCTAAACACTTGTTTAAATAACAACACTTCGTGTTAATTATGCTGCTAGTGTGGACATGATTCTTAGCAAGCAAAAGAAAGGGTGGTTTTCTTTCTGCATTCACACATCTCCTTGTATAGTGCTTCACAGTCTGTTCTAGGTCTGTAGACATACTTCTGGAAACTTCCCTGAGACTCAAAACTGGGATTTCTCTAGAATATCATAATTCTGAATTCTCCTTAGATTGACATGATCATAAATGTACTTACAATTGATAATTTCTCCAGGAATTGACATTCCTCATTCTTTTTGCACCCTTGAGCCACATGTCCCAGAACTTAAATTCTTTATACATTAGGAAAATAACCTGCCTAGAGTCTAGAAAGGAGACAAAGATCATTACCCTCCATTCTCCCAAACATTTCTGAGTCAACTCCACAGTTGAAGGACCATGTGCTGATAAGGAAAACCTGGACCTGCCTGGAGCACATTTTGTCAGGGGTGACATGACCGTGTCCAGTTCCATGAGCAGCAGGAAGTTGCCCCACAACCTTGACCAGCACTGGGTGTCAGCAGTGTGAGCACTGACCTCTGTGCCCAGTGGCAGGAGAGGTGGGTCCTGTGTGGACCTGGTGTAGGTGGGCCAGGGGTCTGTTTCTGGCTGTGAAATAGCTTGGTTCTTTGGCTGTTTCCAAAACAATCTCCAGTATCCTCTAAAAAATCTTTATGCTTAAATAGTAAGAATTTGAGTTCTCTTTGTATCCCCCTCTAAGAGAAAACAAGAAATCATTGTAGGGTTTTTTTTTTTTTTTTGGTATGTGTATGTGTGGATCACAGGGCATTGTGTGACCCTGTGTGACTCCAGAAATCACCCTGGTTTGCTTCTACCTCCTATTTGCTTTGCTTTGAAGTTTCCCAGGTTCCCAAGACTAGACGTACAGACCATTTCCACCTGGAGTTTTTACATGAGTCCTGAGATCCGAATTCAGGACCTTCTGCTTTCAAGGCAGAGGCTTAATCCCTGAGCCATCTCTCTGATCCATTCTAGGGATAATTAGTTTTCAGAGACCTGTCATGTGAAATGTCCCCTAATTTCTATCTTAGACTTTAATCCATGAGTGAGAAAGCCTGCGTTCTAGCATGACAACTCAGGACTAATGACACATATCCTCCCTTTATATGAGGGAAAACAAATGCCCACATGAGGTTCTACTACTAACATCAGTGATAACAAACCTCATTCACAATATTCAGGCCTGGATCCATCATCTTAAGGTATTGTTGTTGGAGGTCAGAAATCACTTCTCTCTCTTTTTGAGACAGGTCCCACACTGCACCTCAGGCTGGCTTGGAACTCTTTAAGTAGCTGTGGTGGTCAACCTTCATCGTCACCTTGACCAGCTCTAGAATCTCCCGGGCATGTCTTTGAGGGTGTTCAGAGAGCATTAACTGAGAAAGAAAGACCCAAGCTGGATTTTGGTGGCACTATCCCCGAGTCTGGGTACCGAAACCAAATAAAAAGAAAACCTGATGAGTTGGTTATCCCATCTTGGCTTCTGACCCAGCAAGATGTGGTGTGCTAGCCACATGCTCCTGCAGCCTTAATCTATCTCCATACCACCTTCCCCACTGTTGTGAACTCCACCCTCTCACATTTTGAGCCCAAATAAATCTCTTTCCTTGATGCTGTCACAGCACTGAGAAAAATAAGTCAGCACTGGCCTCAAACTCTTGGTAATCGCTCTGCCTCTGCCCGTGATTACAAGTGTGAGCAACCACGGCTGGACCTAGGTACCACCTACATGACAACTGTGAGTGTGATGCAGCCCAGGGACTCTTGGTCTACATTCTTGCTGCTGTGTGAACAGAAGACCAGCAGTCCCAGCACCGAACATCTTATAATGCCTAATACTACGCCTTTTACCAGACTCTCCAAATCTTAATGAAATGTCCAAAGAATTCCAGTATGCTGGAAGTTGGGACTTTGCTCTTTGGGCCTGCTGGACTCAGCCCCACAACTGCTCAGTCTGTTCTGGGTGTGACTCTGATTTGACCACCTAGTACTTAAGAGCCAGGGATTCTCTTTCTCTTCTACAGTCACTCACTCCTTTGGTGATTGTTTTTCATTTGCAGCTTTTTAAAATTTTTTTATTTATTATTTATTCAATTGTGCATGTATGTGTGTGCACGTGTGTGTATGTATGTGTGTGTGTGTAGAACCATGGACGAATTCGAGAACACCATGGACGCCTCCACCTCCTCCTTGTTTACTCCGCCCCGGGATTCACAGGCTCCGCCCTACCAGGATCAGAAACGCAGGCCGCGCCCGCTTCCGCCTGGCGTCTATACGTGGGGTCTAGAATCCAAACTCAAGACCTTCTGCCTGCAAGGCAGAGGCTTAACCCCTGAGCCACCTCTCCAGCCCCTCATCTGCAGTTTTTTAAAATCGGTTTTTATTCTTTGGTTCTTTCATTCATAAATATAATGAATTCATGTGTTTTTATCCCTTACTACCCAATCCCGTCCCCTTTCCCACTTGATACTTTCTTTAAACGTCATTTAACATCACGTCCAAAAATCCATTTTTCATGCATTAGCTAGTATTATGTATATTAGGTATGTGGGGGTGCACTTGTGCCATAGTGGACATGTGGTGGTCATAGGATAACTTTGGGGAGTCAGTTCTTTCCTTCCACCTTTATGTGGGTTCCAGAGCTCAAACTCAGCTCATCAGGTTTGGTGGCAGCTGCCTTCATCCACGGAGCCATCTCACCAGCTCCAAATCTACTTCATCTGTCCAACATTTCTCCCAAGTGTCTCCAGACCCCCTGTCTGCTGCCACCTGACTGCCTCTCGTGCCTGTCCTCACTCACACGCAGTCCTGGAATTCTAGTGTCCTTATTCTGTCCTTATACTCAGCTCAATCCAGCAAGAAATGTCCCAATGGCCATACTTAATAGATTCAAAATCCAATAGTTTATGACTTCTTTCTGAGTGTGCCCTCAGGGAAAACAGCCAACATCCAGCCTGACACTGAACAGCTGCTCCTGCCCTCCCTGCACCCTGCTGCCCGCCAGCTCCCTGCCTATCAGCTCAGCTCTCAGCTTGGTAAGCAGAAGGAAGAGCCTAGACACAGAACACATCTTGCACTATCAAAGCTCTATGGAATGGCAGAGATCTGGCCATGCTCAGGCTAAGGGCCGCCCTGGGCTATGCTCAGGCGAAGGGGCATCCTACAGCAGAGAGAGCCAGGCACTGGCTTGTCAGGGATCAAACACGATGTCCATAGGTCAGCAAGTTTTCATTTCTCTGGTTCTCTACTCAGCAGCTATGAAGTTCCTCTTTCCCAACTTTTTGATATTAAGAAAAAACTGAATTGAAAATAATAGTTTTCATTCAGCTTAGTTATTAATCTCTCCTTGAATTCATGTTTGTTTTCTGATTTTCATCAAGTTCTGAAGGCATGGGCCTCCAAAGGCTGGGTTTTGCTTAGCCTTAGAACAACAGATCCAAAGTTCGGGAAGAGATGCTTCAGTGACTGATACGCTGAAATGTGACTCTGGAAACTCCTATGAGCAGCTGCTACGCTTCCTGCTTTCTGTCACTTTGCCTCCTGCTTGCCAGACTGCAAGTCTTTCCATTGTACAGCACTTTCACGTACCTCCCCACAACCCTCCCACGTGTTGCCTGGTGGTGAGTGACCGACGCCATCTGCACACAGCAAGAGTCTCAAACTTCTCACACAAGCAAGTTATATGGTGGTTTTCTAGTAAAGACATGAAATTACTAATTGAGGTAAAAGACTAGAACTATAGAGATATTATCAAGAAAGTTTAAAGGTTTGCGATCAGGATGAACAAAAGACTCTGGCAGAAGAAAAATTCCTTATTCATTGTTACTGCCCAACTGGGGAAGGCAGCAGCACATACTGCTGACCCTGGAAGTGGCCACGACCTCCTCAAACACCATGGGAGGTTGCTCTTGCTTTATAAGCAAGGAAAATGAATGCTAAGAAGGATAAACAATTTCAACAAATACAAAGTGACTAAAAACAGCTAAAGATCCACAGCTCAGCGGACAGAAGCATTTGCATGCAAAGCTGGGGATTCTGGTTCTGTCCCCAGAGTCCACATGTTGGAAAGTAGAGAACCAACCTCTGAGAATTGTCCTCTCTCTCAAAATAAACCAAAAATAACTAAGCAAGTTTTCAAGTTCTGAAGTACCTTACAGCTCTTCCTACATGTGACATGGGTGGGCTGAACCCTGGGAAAGACATTCCAAAAAGGAAAAATCTCGTGAGGGGATGACTCGTCACACAAGCTGCAGCTCTACTAATCTTTCATTTTTCCTAGTTGACTTCTCAGAAAGGGTGGCACAGCCAAGAACCTCTTCTGATAAGGTCTTATGACCCTACACACTTCCTCTCCATATTGGGACTTCTCTATAAGGATATCCACTTTGATGCGGCTGGTGTTTCGAGGTTGGAACAGTGGATAGGCAGTGATCCTCTCAAACTCTTTTGTCTCTCTGACGGTCGGGGGCCTCTCGGGTGGCAGCGGCAGCGGGCTTGGGCTCTTCCGCAGGACTCTTCTCTGCAGCTTCTCCTCTATGAGCTTCCTCCCTCGGGCCAAGCGGGCCTGGTGACCCTGGATCTGCAGCCACTCCCTCCTGTGAGCCTGCTTCCTCCTCTGGGCCTCGGACACACTTTGCTTTTCGGACATAATCTTCTGCAGCACCACTTCACTGGAGAGCTGTGGCTGTCTGGAAGGTTTGCTCCTAAACTCCCTGGCCTGGCACATCCGATGTATGTGCCGTTCTATCTGTTGCTTCTCTCTCTCGGGCACACAGGAGCACTGTTTCTGACCTCTGCTTTTCGTCGCTTTGCCCTCCATCTCTGTCTTTGCTCTGTGGTCTAGCTCTTCTTTCCTCCTCATCTCCACTAGCTTTTTATTATAGTAAGACTCTGCTCTGGCGAGCCAGTGGTCAAGGGAACGGGCTTGCTCCTTACACAGTGTTTTATGCTCCTCTTGGTATGACTGAGTTATCAGATGTCTCGCTGCTGCCGTGTGCACACCACCCAGATCCTGTCCAAACGAGAGGGTCCAAATTTTGTAATGCAATCATTGTTTTCCTTTGAACATTTCGGAGCCTGCCCTCACTATTATTAAGACGCTTTCTTATTTATCTTAATGATTTAAATTTTACTCCCCACCCTCCTAGGAATGCTGAAAATATGAAATACCTACCACCAGTTGATAACTAGTATAGAAACATACAGTTTTGGGAGTTAGTGTTATTTGGGAGTTAGTATTGTGTATGTACATTAGGTATGTCTGGGTGCCATGTGCACCATAGTGGGCATGTGGTGGTCATAGGATAACTTTGGGGAGTCAGTTCTTTCCTCCCACCTTTATGTGGGTTCCAGAGCTCAAACTCAGTTCATCAGGTTAGTGACAACTGCCTTCACCCACGGAGCCATCTCACCAGCCCCAAATCTGCTTCACCCATCCAACATTTCTTCCAAGTGTCTTCAGACCCTCTGTCTGCTGCCACCTGACTGCCTCTCGTGACTGTCATCCATCACTCACACACAGTCCTGGAATTCTGGTGTCCTTGTTCTGTCCTTATACTCAGCTCAATCCAGTAAGAAATGTCCCAATGACCATATTTAATAGATTTGAAATCCAACTGTTTACGACAACTTCTTTCTGAGTGCGCCCTCAGGGAAAGCAGCCAACATCCAGGCTGACACTGGACAGCCGCTCTTGCCCTTCCCGTACCCTGCTGCCCATTTGCTCCCTGCCTGTCAGCTCAGCTTTCAGCTCAGCAACGAGAAGGAACAGTCCAGACACAGAACACGTCTTTCACTGATGAAGCTCTATGGAATGTCAGAGATCCGGCCATGCTCAGGCTAAGGGGCATCCTGCAGCACAGAGAGCTGGGCACTGGGCTTGTCAGGGGTCAAACAGGATGTCCATAGGTCAGCAAGTTTTCATTTCTCTGTTTCTTTACACAGCAATTACGAAGTTCCTCTTTCCCAACTTTTTCATATTAAGAAATGAACTGAATCGAAAATAATAGTTTTCATTTGACTTAGTTATTAAATTCTCCTGCATTCATGTTTGTTTTCTGATTTTCATCAAATTCTGAAGGCACATGCTTGCAAAGGTTGGGTTTTGCTTACCCTTAGAACAGATCCAAAGTTCGGGAAGATGTGCTTCAGAGACTGATATGCTGAAATGTGAAGCTGGAAACTCCAGGAGAAAGGGCCATATTCCCCTGTGTCTAGTGGCAGGGGTGGTGGGTGGGTCCTGTGTGGACCTGGTGCCGATGGTCTTGGGGGTTCTGTTCCTGGCCGTGAAGTCCCCAGTTTGACTCTTTAGCTGTTGTCAAAACAAACTAAGCTCTGAGTAAAATTCCTTTAAGTTTAAACAAGAAGAATTTGGATTTTATAATTTTATACCTAAAAGTTAGAAATTGGTCTAAATAATTTTCAGAAAGCAAGCATTCAGAGATGTTCATTGTGTAAATTGCCCCCTAAATCTTTCTTCTGAGGATAGACCCCTTCACTCAGGATTGATGATACCTGTCCTTGCTTTCTCAGAGAAATAAAAATGTATATACATTTGAAACTGTCTCCATTTTGGGTGCTGCTCTGATCACTGGTACCAGTGGTCACAAGTCTCAGTTCAAATCCTCAGTTATTTTCCCAGACCCACAGCTGTCGATCATTGAACCTGGAACACAGGTATTACTTTTTAAATTATTTTTATTAACTTTTTTTTATAGGGCCTCACATTGTAAATCAAACTGGCTTGTAACTCTCTATGTGACTATGATGGTTAATCATTATCTTCAACTTTACTGGATTTAGTTTAGAATGTCCTAGGAGATGCAGTTCTGGGGATGTCTGTGAAGATATTTTCAAAGAGACTGACTGAGGAGGGAAGACCCATCCTGAATGTGGGCGCACCAATCTAGTCTGAAGAAAAGGCCAGTGGATGGCAGTACTCCTTACTCTCAGCTCCATGCCCCCTTGAGCATGTTCCTGCTGTCATGACCTCTGCTGTGACCTTTCCTGTCATGATGTACTGTGCCCTCCTACATGCTGAACCAAAATAAACCATCCTTCCCTTAAGTTGCCTCTTTCAGGTACCTTATCATTTCAATGAGAAAAATAACTAATACAAATAACCTAGGCTGGTCTTGTAGTTTCAAAAATCCTCCTGTCTTCATCTTAATAAGAATTGTGATTACAAGTGTGAGTCAACACACCCGGATCCAGAAGTGACTCCTGCAGTAGCTTCAAGTGAGGCTCATGCATTCCCCTGGCACCTGTGGTTGGCATCCTTGCAACTACATGCCCTAAAGACCAGCAGCCACAGTCTAAGCTTATTACACAGAACCTATGCTGTACAACAGACTTCATGAATCCTGCTGAGATATTCAGAGGTCTCCTGTGCATAGGAAAGTTGGAACTGTCTGTTCAACCTCACAACTGTGTGTTTGTCAGGTGTGGTCTGAATGTGATATGTCCCCCACTGGCTCAAATGTTTGAACAGTTGATTCTCAGCTGGTGGAACTGATTGAAAACTGAGGAAAATTGAGGCACTAGATCACTAAGACTAAGCCTTGAAGGTGTGGTGAAGTTTTTTTGTGTGTGTGTTTTGTTTTGTTTTGTCAAATCAAGCAAAATTTATTTTATAAACTTCCTTGCAATTTTATTTAACAATCACACATTTACTTCATTATTATGATGTTTTAATCCTTGGTTGATGTCTGTGAGGTTTTGGACACTTCAGGAAGTAAAGCCTTGCTGGAGGAAGGCAGGGGGTGGTCTTGAGGTTGGTTAGCCCCCCTGCTAACCTTTATGTTTTCTTTATTTATTTGAGAAAGAGAGCATATATGTGTGTCACAGCACATGTATGGATATCAGAAAACAACATTTGGAAGTCAGTTCATTCCTTCTACCATGTGGGCTCTAGGATCAACTATACTTCCAGATTTGTGGTCAGGACCTTTCCCTGCTGAGACATAGGTAACTAAGCAGCCAAGGTGGGGTCTCTGCCACTGTCTCAACTCCAGCAAAGTCATTCTCCTGCAGGATGTCTGTTAGCCACAGCCAGTCCATTTTGTAAAAGCCCTCCATCTTCGTTGAAGGTGGCAGTGCCTGAGACTGATCATATTGGTTACAAAACCATACCTGAAATTAAACCAAGTTATCTCTGGGATTTCTGCTCCCAACCCTACTGTCCCTATTACTCTTTCTGCTGCTGTGAGACAACACTCAAACTCAACTTAAGGGAAAAAGGGAGACTTATGTGGCTTCCAGTTCCAGAGGGAAGATACAGAAGCTGGCAGAAGCTGGAGGAGGCTTAGGTCACATCCATCATCAAAGCTGAGAGGAAGCAAACACTGCCAACAGAGAGAGCAGGCTGCTAGTACAAGCAGGATCGGGCTGACCAACCTCAAGACCCATCCCCTGTGACATGCCTTCCTCCAGCAAGGCTCTACTTCCCCAAGTTTATAAAACTTCACAAACAAGAACCAGGGATTCAAACATGAGCTTATAAGAGACAACTCATGTTCATTCCAGGACAATATTCTATCTTGAGAAAGGGCAATCTCGCTTTTATTAATAACACTTTTTTTAGTCAGGGTCTTATGTAGCCCAGGCTAGCATCAAAATCATGGCAAGTCTCCTGCCTCAGCCTAATTTCCCATTTTTTAAAGAGAATTACAGCAATGAGTCATCATCAACCACATTTTTGTTTTTAATATGGTAAATGCTATTAGATGTAACCACACAAAATACATTTCTGTGGTCCTCCATAATATCTTTTTTTAAAGCATTTGGTGGTGTGTGTGTGTGTGTGTGTGTGTGTGTGTGTGTGTGCGCGTGTGTATCAGAAGGCACTGTGTGTCTTTGTGAAGGCCCAAAGATGACTTTCTGGATTGCTTCTACTTCCTTTTTGCTTCTCTCTTGGATTTCCTAGGCTCTGGCCCCTGGTTGGAAGTGTAGGCTATTGCCCTTTCAGCATGACTTTTTTTTTTTAACATGGGACCTGGCATCCTAACTCAGGACCTTCTGCTTGAGAGACAGAGTCTTAACCCCTGAGCCATCTCTCCAGCCCATCCATACTTTCTAAGAGTATATGGGGGATTCTGAAGTAAGAACTCACGAAACTGACCAAAATCTCTATGCACAGGAAGAAAGGCAGCGTGTGTGAATTCGGAGAAAACCACTGAGGGATGAGAGTGGTCTATCCTCCCACAATCACGGAGCTATAAAATCCACAGAGGGGACAAGAACTTAATCACTCCAAACTGCAGACTCTGAGAATGGGGATCTAGGTTCGAGGGATGCTCCTGGCCAGGCTAGCAGCCACTCTGGCCCTACTGCAGACCAAGGCTGGTGAGTTCGAGGTGGGGAGGGAAATGATTGTGTGCTATGGAGCAAAGGGGCTGCAGGGCCAAATCATCTCTTTGGGTGATCCTTCCCCTGGGCCTGGCTCCAGGGCGTCTGGGGAGGAGGATCATGCTGAGGCTCAGCGCCTTAACTCCGCATGCTGAGGTATTTTATACTCACCATGTCTAGGCCTGACCACCAAGATCCTGCTTTATCTACATTGGGACGGCATGGTGTTTCTGCGCTTCCACAGTGAAGATTCGACTCCCAGGATCCAGTTGCTGGCGCCTTGGATGGAGCAGATGGAGGCTTTGGAAGGAGAATGCACACAGAGTCAAGAACATCTCAACAGCTGTCTCGGGTTTATTCTCAAAACGCAATCCAGAGTGAGGACTGTGAGTGACTCGGAGGCAGGTCCAGGCTCCACACTATCCAGGAGCAGTGTGGTGCTGTGCAAAGTGGGTCGGGACCCTCTCCTTCTCTGAGGATACAATCAGCTCGCCTATGATGGTCAAGATTACCTACCCCTGAACGAGGAACTGCGCTCCTGGACCGCGGTGGACACCAAAGCTCAGATCACTGGGAGCCAATGGGTGACGGCTGGGGTGGCTGAACATAAGACGGCCTTCCTGCAGGGCGCATGCATGGAGAGGCTGCTCTAGATACCTGGACAAAGGGAAGGAGACGCTACAGCACGCTGGTAACTGGGAATCGTGGTGCGACTACTTCATCTGCCCTCTGACTGCAGCTCAGATCTCCCCAGGACTGAGAAAAACCTCTCAGGTCTCCCCAGGACTGAGGAAAGTCAGATCCAGCTGGAAAACTGCCTCCCTTGCTTTGAGAGTGGTCAAGAGTGCTCCTAGGTTTCCTGATCCAACATGACAGAGTGACTCTCCTGAGGGTTCGCCCTTCCCTAGGACAGTTCAGAGGCTGTCTCAGGGAAAAAGATCCCTAAAATACCCAACCAGCAATTCTCTTCAGTCTGCAGCCCACGGTGAGCCATGGCCTCTCTCAGGGTGGACTCTTTGCCGACATCTGTGGAGTATCTGTGGAGGTTTCACTCCAAGGATGCAAATCTCTCACCCCTCACCCAATCAGGCAGGACCAAGAGTTTCTTTTTCCCCTTGGGATACCTGGAGTGCAGATGCCCACATGTTTGTATCCCATTGATTCTCCCATTCATTCCTGGCCAGGTGACAGGAATGCTGTTAGAAGTCTCCAGGAAGAGTGTGAAATATCTTAAATTTCCAACTCTCATCTTTTAGGTTCACCAAAAACACATATAACCCGTCACCACAGACTTGAAAGAGATGTCACCCTAAAGTGCTGGGCTTTGGGCTTCTATCCTGCGGACATCACTCTGATCTGGCAGCTGCATGGGGAGGACCTAACCTAGGACATGGAGGTTGTGGACACCAGGCCTGCAGGGGATGGAAACTTCCAGAAGTGGGTAGCTGTGGTGGTCCTCCTTCTGGGGAGGAGCAGAGATACACCTGCCATGTGCTGCATGAGGGGCTGCCTGAGCCTCTGGCCCTGAGATGGGATGAGGAGGGGAGTGTGATCAGAGCCTGTGCCAGAGGGAGGCGTCTTGAACACAGAAGCAGGGTCAGGGATGAGAGCTGAGAGTCAGGGCCCTCATCTTCCTTTCCCTTTTCAGAATGGCCTCAACCAGCCTTGCTTATCATGGGAATCACTGCTGGCCTGGATCTCCTGGGATTTGTCACTGGAGCTGCTGTTTTGATGTGGAGGAAGAGAAGCTCAGATGTGGAAAGGATAAGGATTGGAGATTTTGTCTCACTGGGAGATCTCAGCCCCTACATGGAAATATGCTCATCTATTTTGTTACTATGGGGCATATCCATATACACGCTTGCCACATGTGTTACCCTGTGTATTAACACTAGTTTACTATAAAGCATTTCTGAAAAAGGGAACATGTATTTTGTGATGATAGTTCTGGTGATATACATGTGATTGATTCCTGTCAGTCAGAAATGAAGACAGCTAAGAGGAAAACATTGAGAGGTCACCTGGTCCTCTTCCTGAACAAAAACATCTGGTCCCATGTTTCCTGACCCTGTTCTATGTTTGTCCCTCTGTTTGGGAAAATTTGCTAGAGGGTCCAGGATTTGGTCCACAATGGTCCCTCAACACTCTGATTCCTTCTTGGTCTTTACTCAGGTAACTTTCACAATTCTGTCTCCATTTCTAGGCCATATGTCCCAGCACTTTAACTTCTTTCACATACAAGAGGAATATCATACTTAGCATGTAGAAAAGACCAAGTCTCTGTCACTTTCTCAAGCATTCTTTCAGCTGGGTACAGTAGAAGTCCTCATCTCTACCAGTTGAGTGCTGGACCTAGGCTCAACACACGCTGATAGAGAAAACCTGGAAACTTCATAGAATGCACTTTGGCAAGGGTGACATTGCCAGATCCAGTTCCAGGAACAGCAGGGAAACTACCCTAGCCACAGTGACCACCACGGTTGTCTGTGGTGTGAGTAGCACCTGTGCCCAGGAGCCAGATGATGGGTTCTATGTGGACCTGATGTGAAGTGAGCTTGTAGATTCTAATTCCAATTAGACATGTTGAACCTGGATCTTTGCTTTTTTGAGTACAAAATAAGCTTTAGCATTTCTAAAATCTCCTTATTAAGTGATAAGAATCTAGGTTCCATTATTCTTACCAAAAAGTAAGAAATCAGTCTAGAGCATTTTCAGATGACAACCATTCAGAGACTTTTGTGATATGAACTACTTCATAAATCTTCTATCTTGACTATACTCCATAGAAACAGAGTCATATATATTTCTCAATATGAAAACTCAGAACCGATCATATATAGCCTTCCTTAATTTCTCAGGTTAAAAAAATATATTTATTTCAATTTCTTCTCCATTGTGTGTGCTGCTGTGATCACTGACAACAGTGGCATCTTAAAATACTCAGAACTCTTCCTAGATCTAATATTGTAGATCAATAAGTAGAAAATATTTTGTCCTTTCTTGTATGTGTGTTGGAAGAGGGTTTGTATGTGGGAGGGGTATTGAAGAGGGCACTATGTAGACCCGTGGAGGCCCAAAGGTGACTTTGGGAATCATTCTGCATTGTTCTACCTCTCTTTGCTTTGCTCTGGGGTTTCCCAGGCTGCACATTCCAGGGTCACTTGGAATTTTTCTGTGGGATCTGGAATCCAAACTTTTGCTTTCGAAGCAAAGGCTTAATCTCTGAGTCATCTTTCCCATCCCTCTTTTTGTTTTTTTGTTTCTGTTTTTGAGACAGGTTCTAACACTGTATCCCAGACTGGCTTGGAACTCAATATGTAGCTTCCATGGTTCATCTTCATTATCAACCTGACTGGATTTAGAATCTCCTGAGGGAAGCATCCGTGGTGTACCCATGACCTAAAGAAGGAAGACTTACATGGAAAATTGGCTGGTATCCCATGGACTTATAAGTTGAGGCCCCATACTGAATATTTGAGAGAAAAAGAGAAATCAAGATGAATGCCAGCATCGCTACTCCTTGCTTCCTGATGTGTGAAGACATGAGTTCCGCTTCCATGAACTTTATCATGTCTTGGCATGACAGACAGTACCCTCTTAAATCATAAGCCTAAATAAATTCTTCCCTCAAATTATTTCTGTCTGGTATTTTTTACAACAAGAAAAGGAACTAATACAATATCTAGGGTAACATTGACCTCCAAATATTCCTCTTACTTCTCTGCCTGTTAAGTGTTATGATTAACGGTACAAGCCATACCTGGTTACAGAAGTTAATTATGTAGCAAGCCATATAAGTGAGACTGCTGCATATCGGAGCAGATCATTTACATCCTTATATCTGTATAATCTGAACATCAGCAGCCTTAGTATCAAGCTTGTTGTAAGTATAGTATCTCATGTGCTATACCACATTGAATCTTAGCTGTCCAAGGGACTCTATGCACAAGAATATTGGAACTGTCTGTTCGATGTGCTTTCTAGAAACAGCCCCAGAACTGCCCATTGTGTTCTAGGAGTCTGATTTCATGAGATCACTGGAGAGCTTATGTTTCTTTCTCCTCTATAGTCAATTTATTTTATTTTATTTTATTTTATTATTTTATTTTGTGTGTGAGTGGAGGACCAAGGGTGACTTTGGGAATCATCCTGGATTACTTCTACCTCCTTTTTGCTTTACTGTGAGGTTTCCCAGCCTCTGCCCACCAGGGCCAGAAGTGCAGGCTGCCTGGTGTTTTTTACATGGAACATGGGATCCTAACTCAAGACCTTCTGCTTGTGAGACAAAGTCTTAACCCCTGAGCCATCTCTCCAGCCATTAAATATCATTTATAGCAATTATTCCCCAATCTGTTTCTCCAACTCAAGCATTTTTCCCAGTATCTCATCTGTCTACCGCTGACCTGACTGCTTCATGGGCATTTCCTGCCTCTGCAAAAGTAACTCATCCATTTACTTACATAGTCCTAATTTGTAGTTCTCCTTATTTTGTTCTTGCATTCAGTTTAAACAAGCAGTAAAAATGGGCACATCCATGTTTAAAATAAATTCAATACCCAATTATTTGCCACTATTTCTGGAATACAGAAATGTCTGATAGGTTTTCCCACTGCCTTACTTGCTTCTTGCCAATCAGTGAAGCACAAAGCAGAGCAACCAGAATGATTCCCTTTTACTCAAGCATTTATTTACTCATCATGTGTGTGTGCCTATACATGCATGCCCACTGGAAACATGCAGAGGTCAAAGGATAGCTTGTGGAAGTCAGATCTCTGGGCCCCAGGAGTCATCTAACTCAGATAATCAGGCTTGGCAGGAAGTGCCTTTATGTAGTGTGCCACCTGGAGGGAAGTGGTGGTTAGGATGCCACCTTGACATTATCCAGGGAATTAAGCAGAAGGCTGATTTCTCCTAATGCCACAGACTGGTTGTCTAAGCAGGCTTTCCTGTCTCTCCTGTCCACTAATCACAAGTGCTTCACTCAAGCTTGCAACCTGATCCCCTGCTCCTGTTTACATTCCTGTATAAAATAAAGTTTCAGGAAGTGGGTGGTGGGAGACACCTCACTGAGACAGACAGTGATGTCCCCACCCACCCAGCTGCTGATCTTATCTGTCTTGTCTCCTATGAATTATTTCTTCTTCCTCTGTGTTTCTGATCACCCTGGGATTTATCTATGAGTATCATCCTGAGATAAATTTTATTGATATTGTTTAAGACAGAATATATGGGGCTGGAGAGACAGGTCAGGGGTTAAGCAAACGGAATTCGGATTCCAGATCCCACATAAACAATGCCAGGCAGAAATGGCAGCAACTTATACTTCCAACCCCAGAAGATAGAGCCTGGGAAACTCCAGAGCAAAACAAATAAATGATAGAAGCAATCCAGGGTGATTCCTATTATCTTTGGAATCTCCACAGGCCCACAATGTGTCCTCTGATACAAACACACACACACACACATTAAAAAATAAAAAAGACAGAATAGATAAGCATTTGACAAACTTATACTTTCATGCAATAAATCATTTTTCCCAGTCCTAGAATGATCCTTTAAATTTTAAAAATTTAGATTATATTAAAGTGTTCATGTAACTCAGGCTGCTGTATGCAGCTGATGGTGAACCTGACTCTTTATCTGGCTCCCAGGTGTTGGTATTGCAGATGAATGCCATAATGCTTAGCTCATTGTTGTTTTTTTTTTTTTTTGAGTTCTGCATGTAGGTTAAATATTAAGTCCCTGTTAGATGTATAGTGGTAGAAATTTTCTCCTGTTCTGTGGGAGAAATTGTTAACTGTTGTTTTCTTTACTGTCTAAAAGTTTTTTAATTTCAGGCAATCATATTTGTTAGTCTTTCCTATTATTTCCTGAGTTATCTTTATCCTTGTCTAAACTTATTTTTATTTAATTATTTATTTGTGCAAAGGAGGGGGAGAGAGAGAGAGAGAGAGGAGAGAGAAAGAGAGAGAGAGAAGTCACAGTGAACCAGTGAAAGTCAGAGAACAACTTTCAGAAGTCAGTTCTCTCTTCATCATGTGGCTTTTAGGGATTGCACTTGGATCGCCAGGTTTGAGAACAGGCCCTTTACCTGCTGAGCTATCTCACAGGCTCCAGCAACTTTTTCTTCTATGTTTTGAATTGATTCTGTAAGTTTAGTTTCCATGTATTGGAATAAATTCCTTACTTTTATTGGAATCCTCTATTTGGACTATTTTTTTAAAAAAATAGGACTTAAAATCAGACAGGTTTGTCAACCTCTTAGACAAAAAAAAAAAAAAAAAGGCTCTCAGGAAATCTGTTTTAGAGACTTTAGAATAGTGTAATGCCTGCTTAAGATACAAATGTGCATGGGGTTCCTTCAGCCATTGTCCACTCTCAAAAATGCCACCCTGTACTCTGGGATAGATTCTCGATGGCTCATAGAAGCTGCCCCTCTGAAGGGAGGCAGCTACACCTTATACTACCCAGCACCTTCCCTGAACTTGAAGACTCCCAACCCACAGCAGCCCCACCACAGAGTGGCACAATGGGATTAGCTCCCTGAATCTCCACTTTATTTTATCTAGAACCTTCACTGACTCATTTGATGAACTCAGAGACTCCATTTCTCTAAGGATCTCCTCAAGAGTCTATAAACACAAGGAATTTCCTTGGTTCTGCTTCTTTCACCCATGGTCAGGGATTCTTTCCCAGTTTCTCCTGGCATGAGGTCAGCATTATTAAAGCACCTGATCACAAAAATATATCTCAGCACCTGTCTACTCTGAACCAGCTCTCCAGCTTACTCTTCCCATACCTCACATTTATTTCCTACAGTATGCTGCGTGTCTCAGCTGAATTGCTGAGTTATGCCAATGGAAGCCAAGGAAAGTCCAGAGTGGGATCCCAAGGACAAAACCCCCCTGAATCATCGAGCTCTGTCAACACTGGACAGGACTTTTTATGTCTGACATTTTGCCAGCAAACCTTTCAGAGAGAAATCTGTTATAAAACATTAATATGCTTTGTGATATGAGAAGGAACTACCCCTGTTTCTAAAACCTCAGAAAAAACCTCAACCTACCCTCTTGCCATTATGGAAATCTATCTGGATTTAAAACCCTCTGAAGAGAAGCATGTCTTAGAGAAGTCTCACCCAGCTTGGGCTTCACGCTCACGGTCACGTGAGGCTGGACAGCCACTGACCACAGAACCTTAAGCAGTTCCTTTCTCTTTAGCAGCACACCATTGTCTCTCACACAACACAGGAGAGAGAACCTAGAATAAATCCCCCTTTCAGCTGGATGTTCTCCCTTCTTTACCCCGTAGAACCACCTTATCAGAAAAGAAAGAAGGAAAATTGAATTCAGAAATCAAATCCATCTGTTTGCACAAGAATTAAGTGCTATAATTTTTTTCATGATGATTTATTCTCTTGACAATGATCAGCCTCTACCCATCTTTGGTATAGATTCTGACTGACACATACTCTCAGTATTTACACTAAGAGGAAGATAATTAACTTCTACCTCAAACCTTGGGCATGCAAGGAGTCTCCTGCAGTGTTTTCTCCAGTCTTTAAACATGATTTAGATCCCAGAGTCCTTTCCTAAGGCTCCAGCCTTGTATAGTATATTGATAAATTATCACTGGACAGGACTTTTTATGTCTGACATTTTGCCACATGGGCATCCTTACAGATTCTCATTCTCTGAACTTTCTTGCTAAGTAAGGACATGAAGTCTCCGGATCTAAAATTCAATGGTTGTGAAAACCTGCCTGATTTAGGGCAGGAGACTCCTTGGTGCACTCCAGAGCTCATCTCTAAATGCCTTCGGTCAGGCTGTGAGTATAGTTCATGGTAGAGCACTTGCCCAGTTCATGTTAGACCCTACATTTAATTCTCAGCATCAAAAAGTTTCAAAACACTTTAAGCTGGGGCTGGAGAGGTGGCTCAGGGGTTAAGCCTCTGCCTTGCAGGCAGAAGGTCCTGAGTTCGGTTCCTGGACCCCACGTATAGATGCCAGCGGAAGTGGGGATGGCCTGCGTTTATGGCCCTGGTAGGGCAGAGCCTGTGAATCTCGGGGCAGAGTAAACAAGGAGGTGGAGGCGTCCATGGTGGTTCCCCAATTCGTCCGTGGTTCTACATACACATACATACACGCACACACGCACACTGAATAAATAATAAAATAATTAAAAAAAATAAAAAGCTTTAACTTGATTTTCCCTTTCTGTTCCCCAAAACAAAGAAGCTTTTCTAGGGCACTTGGCTGCCATCACTAATGGATCCCTTATGTTACTGGCTCAGCCATTTTCCTACCTCCATTACTGCAGCCCCTGACTTAGATCCTTTGAAACCCTGCACTTGGTGTTGCCCACACCCAGCTTCCCTAATATGTAATGAGATTGTTATGGGCAACCGTGGGAAGCCAATGGACCTCAGATCCGTCCAGTGGTGTGTTTTTCATGTTGGCTGGACCCTCTGACAGTAGTGGGAAGGACTATTACCCTAGTGACAAAGTCAGCCTGTCACTCTGATGTTCTTACCTTACAAGTTTTATTTTTCTTTCCATGGCGTGGGATTCAGAGATAGAGTTGGGCATGCAGGTGTGATCACAGCAGAGATGGCCAAAGAGTTGGTGGGGGATGATACTACACATAGTTAGTTGATAAGTGTTGCCCACTGTGTTGGAAGATTTATGTGGTGCTGTAATCCTCATAGCCAGGAACAATTGATTTAGTTGGGTTTCTGGATGGTGTGTGGAGTCCCATTGTATTTCTTTCTTGGCGTGTTGTGGAATGCTCTGTGATGTTTTGTTTCTGTTTATGGCTTGGAATTTTGCTTTCTACACGATGTTGTGCACTCTACTCCTATTTTGAGGTTTTCTTTGAAGTAATAATTTTTTTAAAGTGTGAAAAAGACATCACACATGAATTCATGGCATTTTCACCCCTAATTACCAATCACAACTCCCTGACTTCTCCTATTACACACTTTCTTCTTTCCTATCTGTCTCTCTCCTGATCTCATGTCCATTTGTGTTAAATTCCATCTGGGTTACTGCTAATGACATTGTCTGGACATTTGCTGGAGCAAGGATGATTGCCAGTGAACATATCAGTTAGGGAAAGAGACTCTGGTCCTTCATCCAGCATTAACCTTCTGTAGTATTGGAGGGAGAGGTGGTGCCCAGTGAGGTTTGTTTGTTTGTTTGACCTTTCTTGGTGTGGTACTGATAAGCTAATCTTCCTGCAGTCTCCTGAGAGTAGATACAGCTGCAGCAGATCTGTCTGTGCCCCTCCCTGCTTTCATTATTTGTCCTTGTGTGGTGTGTTCCTCTGAACAACAGTCATTATTTTGCCCAAGACTATTATGATTACACTTGCTGACTGTTGATTTTCCTTCAAAGAGGGACTGAGAGGGACTGGAATGCACATGCTGCCCAAATGCCCTCACACATGCCTGCATAGGTGGAGACTGAGAGGGTTTTAGGATGCACATGTGGGGGCCCTGCACACATGCCCAGACACCTGAGGGTGGGAGAAGCCCTGGAGCATATACATATACACTGAGTAAGATTAGTTGAGGGAGTTCCACCTAGGCAGCTACAAGGAAAGCATGAGCCCTGCTGTGCTGAGCTGCTCCCTCCTATCAGTAACGCTCACCCAGGCTCCTGTAAGTAAGCCAGATAAACTCCTTGGTTCAAGTCAGAGTTTGGTGTGATCCTGTCTTTGGTCTATTGTGGAATTCCTATCTGGGACTGGAAGATGTGTGGCATCTCCCCAGGAAAACAAGTCACACAACAATTGCATGATCTTTGGAGCCAGCAAGAAGTTAGCACAACATGGAAATCCCACAAAAGTCTTGCCACTGTTGCATAAATGGGCATCTTACCTGGAAGTGTGGCATTGTAACATGCAGTGTTCAGCTCTGGGTAACACCCTGATGTCCTGCTCCCCCCTCCACCTCCTATTCCACCTAGCCCTTCCCCCATACCCACCTTCAGCAGTGTAAAAACTAGCCAGAAGAAAGGAAGTTTCCTAGTCAATTCCAGCTTGATTTCTGAATGTCCTGTCATGCAAGACAGCGATGTCTTCAGTGTTAGAGCAGCAAGGAAAGAACAAGGACGTGTGCGTTCCTCTACACTGGACACAGAATCCTCTGGCTGGCAGGATAAGAGCTTGCTCTTCACTGCATTCTTTCACCTAATTTTAGTGGGGAGTTTCTAGTCATCTTTCTCACACAGAAGTCTTGTTTCTGTTTTTAATGTTGCACAGAACCATAGAAGTAGCTCACATACATCTCCACGGGGTCCTCACTAATCTGCAAGAACATATTGGGGATATCTAACTGCTCTTGACCACTTCTCAGGGAGAAAGTGTGATAAGTGGCTTTGGGTGAAGGAGAAGCTGATGGTAGTAAAGTCCCTGTCCTAGGGTTCTGTTTCCAAGCCTGGCATCAAGAGTGAGGAAGCCACAGGCCGGTGATTCCCTGTTCCTCTTGGGTTTTTTTTTCTCCAGCTCACAAAACCTGCGTGAGCTGTCAGGTCCTTCTGCCTGGATACACTGGATGTCCTTCTTACTGAGTCACCCTGAGTCACCGTGGTCTCTCCACACACACGCAACGCTATAAAGTCCACAACAGGAACAAGGCTCACTCTATCCAGACTCTCCAAACGGGGAACATGAGGACCCTGGCGCCCCGTGCTCTCCTGACAATGCTGGCCTCTGCCCTGGCTCTACTGCAAACCCAAGCGGGTGAGTACGTGATTCTGAGGCAAACACACCTTGCTGGGAGGAGCAAGGGGGCCGCCTGGCGCATGGGCAGCACCAAGGAAGCCACGAGTCCGCCCTGGCTGGCCATACCCTCCTTGGCGCTCTCACTGGGTGGTACCTGCCTGCCCTATACCCTTCTAAGTTCTGCTCAGTCCTGAGCCACTCTGCGTCCTGCATCTGGCTTCCAGCTCCATTCTGAGCCCGCGCCCCTCTGCGTCCGGAGCCTTGCAGCTCCCTCTCGGTTCCAAGACCTGCGCCCCGCAGCATCCAGAGGGTGAAAGTCTCGCCGCTCGCCATCAGCAGGCTCCCACCACACGCTGCTTTATGTCGACACCACCCTGTCCCGGCCCGGCTTTGGAGAACCCCGGTACCTCGCCGCCTGCTTCGTGGACGACACGCAGATCATGCGCTTCGACAGCGACGCGGAGATGCCGAGGATGGAGCCCCTGGAGCCGTGGGCAGTGCAGCTGGGCCCCAAGTACTGGGAGAAGGAGACCGAGGTCGCCAAAGGAAACATAAAGGATGGGCGACTGAACTTGCGGATGGCGGTTCGCGTCTACAACCAGAGCGACAGTGGTGAGTGATCGGGACGCAGCGGTGAGTGATTGAGACCCGGATTGGAGGTCACGAACCTCCACATCTCAGGAAGAGACTTGAGGCTGCGAAGACCACAGACATGGAAAGAGCCTCTGGGACCCAGACTCTGTTCTGGTTCAGTTTAGGTCCAATTCCCACAGTGAGGCGACCGATCGCCAGGAAAGGGCAGGCCTTGATGTTTTCAGTCTTTCTGGGGAATTTCAAGCTTTGGATCTAAGTGTGTCCATTTCCTGTTCTGTTACGGTGGGACCAGATTCTCACATCTTCCAGTGTGTGTATGGTTGTGAGGTGGGGCCGGACGGGCGCTTCCTCCGCGGATTCGAGCAGCACGCATTTAATGGCAAAGATTACCTGTCCCTGAACGAGGACCTGCACTCCTGGACCGCTGCGGACGAAGCAGCTCAGATCACTATGCATGAGTGGGAGAAGGCTGACATGGCAGGAAGCAGCAGAGCTTACCTGGAGGGCGAGTGCGTGGAATCGCTCCGTAGATACCTGGAGATAGGAAAAGAGAGACTGCAGCGCTCAGGTACGCGTGACCTCTGGGCCATTCCTCCCTCCCTGTGCTCCGTCTTCTGTAAAATGGGATGTAGATTTTGAATCAGGTACATCCCACTTCAGAGAGCACCTCTCCTGAGGGTTCATCCTTCTCTCGGACAGTTCAGAATCTGTCTCAGGATGGAAGGAGAGAAGATCCCAGAAATAATCAAGCAGCAGTTCCCTTCAGTCTGCAGCCCACTGTGAGCCATGGCCCCTCTCAGAAGGGGCTCTGCCCACACCCAGTGTCTTTGGAGGTGTGACTCAGGTGATGCTGAGTCTCCCTGCCCCCACCCAGTCAGCACCTGAAGTCCCTTCTTTACTGGGAAGACCTGGTTTTTTACTCCGGACTGGCTGACCTTGACTCTAAAACTTTGCAAGGAGATTACCCACATACCTGAGTCTATGCCAAGGTGTAGGGTCTGCACCCCTCTGGAATCTCACATCTCTTCATTCCCAGGATTATCACATGAACACTGCTAGGTCATCTGTGAAAATATAAAATATTTGAACTTTCCAACTGTCCCCCTCAGACCCACCAAAGACACATATGACCTGTCACTCTGGACCTGAGGGTGACTTCACCCTGAAGTGCTGGGCCCTGGGCTTCTACCCTGCCGAGATCAGCCTGACCTGGCAGCGAGATGGGGAAGACCTGACCCAGGACATGGAGCTTGTGGAGACCAGGCCTGCAGGGGATGGAACCTTCCAGAAGTGGGCAGCTGTGGTGGTACCTTCTGGAGAGGAACGGAGATATACCTGCCATGTGCAGCATGAGGGGCTACCTGAGTCTCTCACACTCAGATGGGGTAAGGGGAGTGTGGGCACAGAGCCTGTGTTCAGGAAGAGCAGGATCTCTTGGAGACCCTCTTTACCTTTTCCTCCCATCATCTCTCTACACAGGGCCACCTCCTTGGTCCACTGTCCACATCATGGGAATGATTGCTGGCCTAGTTCTTCTTGGAATTTTGGTCACCGGAGCTGTAGTTGCTGTGATGAGGAAGAAGAAGAGAACAGGTAGGAAAGGTGTGGTGCTCCAGGTTTTTTGTCTTACTGGGAAATTTGTAGAAATAAATGTCCCATTTCCTTTTTTGTTATTATAGGGCACATTGATGTATGCATGCTAATCCAATACAAGATCCTATGTGTTGACACTAGCTCTGTAAAGCACTTATGATTACGAAGTTTTGGGAGTGGAGAGATGGCTCAGGGGTTAAGACTCTGCCTGGAAAGTAGAGGATCCTGAGTTCTTGCACTTCCTACCCTACTAGGTTGAGTCTGGGAAATCCCAGAACAAAGCAAAAAGGAGGTAGAAGCAATCCACGATGATTGGTCCCTTCAAAGTGACCAATGCCAAGAAAGCAAAAGGTTCTGAGTTAGAATCCAAGGTCCCACTTTAAAAAAATGCCAGGCAGAACTGGTGGCAGTCCGAATTTCTGGGCCTGGTGAGTGGAGCCTGGGGAAACCCAGAGCCAAAGGAAAAAGATAGAAGCAATCCAAGATAACTCCTGACATCACCTTTAGTCCTTCACAGGGACACAGAGTACCCTTTGACACATGCATATATACACAAGCAAAATAAATAAATAAAGCTTTTTTTTTAAAAAAGCTCCAAGTGACTTACCTCTCTAACTTGTAAAATGTCAGTTCTGGGAGGTGACACTCAGAAGTGGCAGCTGTGGTGGTACCTTCCGGAGAGGAATAGACCCCTGGAGGAAAACATAGTGTCCCCTCTCTCTCTCTCTTTCTCTTTCTCTCTCACTCACACACACACACACACCAAACAAACTAACAAACAAACAAACAAACAAAGAAGTAAGTAAATAAATAAATACTTAAAAGGAAATTTCAATATTTCTTGTTGACAATTCTGGTGATTCGGACATGATTCCCAGCAGTCATAAGAGGGCAATAAGTCAGCCAATGGTAAATCTTCCAGGAGTCTTCTGGTTTTTACTTGAACTCATTTTCATGTTTTCTGATTCTCCTGTACACCCTCTTAGTTTTGGAAACATCCCTGAGGTTCAGGACTGAAGTGGAGGTTGTCCCTGTTTCTTTTCTTCCCACATGGAAGGATGTGCTTGCACTCAAATGATCTCCTCCAGGAGTGACACTCATCTTATGATTCCACTTTACCAGTTAAAGTTTGAGAAGTAACTCACTTAGGGCTTTAAAAAAAAACTTTATTTCTTTTGTTTGGGTATATGTGTATGTGTCAGAGAGTAATGTGTGTCCCTGTGGAGGATTAAGGGTCACTTTGGGAATTACCCTGATTGCTTCTACCTCCCTTTTACCTTAACTCTGGGATTTCCCAAGGTCTACCCACCAAGGCTGAAAATTAAGGCTGCCACTATTTCTGCCTGGCATTTTTTATGTGGGACCTGGGTTCCTTCTTTGGACCTTCTACTTACTGGGCAGAGTCTTAACCCCTAAGCCATCTTTGTAGCCCCTCACTTAGGGTTTAGAAAGGAGGCAGAGACCCAGTCCCTCTGTCATTCCTCCAAGCATTCCTGTATCTGGACATAGCAGGAGTGAGTTCTCAGCTCCACAGTTGAAGAACCAGATACTGTACCTTAACTCAGAGCTGCTGATAAGAAAAACCTAGACCTGCCTGGAACATATTTTATCAAAGGCAACATGGCTGTGTCCAGCTCCAGGAGTAGCAGGGAAATTGCCCCAACACAGTGACCAGTGACTGTATTAAAATTCCTTTATGTTTAAATAACCAGTTTGGATTCTGATATTTATATCTGAAAGAGATAGTTCTAGAGAATTTTCAGGTAGCAAGCATTCAGAAACATTTCATAGTGTAAGATGCTTTCTGAATCTTCCTCTCCCAATAGAAGAGAAAACAATATGCTTCTCTCTTCACATGGCAATTCAGGAACCATGGTGTGTGCTTCCTTTGCCTTTCTTGAGGAAAATTGAACAGCCCATATAAGACCCCTTATTGCTTGTGCCATTAAGATCACTGACAGCAGCAGCCACAAACCTTATTCCAAAATATCTCTGACCTCTTCCCTCACTGTCACTTAGATTGCTGAGCCTGGATTCCAGGAATCACTTTTCCTCCTTTTCTTTGAGACAGGTCTCACACCACCATCTCAATCGCACAGGCTGGCTTGAAATTCATTGTGTAGCTGTAATCGTTCACCTCCATTTCCAACTGGACTGAATTTAGAGTTTCCTAGAAGAGGCATGCTTGGAAGGGTGTCTCCAGGGAGAACCCATCCTGAATTTGATTGGTAACTATTTCCATGGTTGGGGCTCCAGAATGAAGTAAACCAGAAAAGGAGTAATTGACATGCATTCCGTTTCCTGATCCCCTGGACCATGGAGTCTCAGCCATGTGTTCTCATGCCATGAACTCCACTCTGCCTTTCATGCCAAGATGCACTTATGCACTGTCTCAAATCATGAACTACAATAAATCCTCCTTCTTCTCTTTTTCTCCATTCTTTTCTTTATTTTTTAATGTTGCATTCATGAATATTGTGAATTCATAAGATTTGCAATTTTCACCCCTTAATCCCACGTCCTATCACTCTTCCTTTTCCTCTTACAATCTTTCATCTCCCCTGCAAAAATCCCTCCTGTTTTCAAATATTTTTACTTGTGTGGCCCACTGTGTTTCATCTAGTTTGTCTTTGATAACATATGCCTGACATGCTCTATGCTCCAGCAAGTATCACAGGCCAGTGGGTAAGCATCCTCCTTTTTAATTCCATCAAGATTAGTCCTCATCAGTCTCTCAGAGAGAAAGGTAGATCTCTTTGAAATCTTTCTGTTTTCATGGTGAGATGCTGAGACAGGTCATAAGTACACACATCTGCCATGAAGTCTTGTATATCACAATTCTGTCATGTCCAGGAGATAATCAGGTTGCTTTTGTCAAGTATTCTGTCACAGAAAGAAATGTTACTAATACTCTAGCCCAGTGTGGACGTGAGCTCCCAGTAAGCCTCCTGCCACAGTGTCCCCACTGCTGGGATTAGAACACGAGTCACCACACCTGGTGCTGTTAATGACTCACAGGCTGGAGTGGTACAGCACCTACTGGCAAGCCTGGACGACCTTGTCCCTCTCCTTTCCCCAGCTAACCACTGCCTTGGCAATCTATTCATCTCTCAGGTTTTAGACATGTATTTAACATCATTGCCTCAATCTGTTTCTCTAATCCACACATTTCTTACAAATATCTGAAGACTCATCTGTCCGACTTAAGGTTTCCTGGGAAATTCCCTGAGGCTGTGGATGGCAGTTCCATCCTGCCCCTACCCTGTCCTGAATTTTGGTGTCATCTTTACTTAATTTGTATATTTCTGATTTAATCCAATGCACATGTTGTAAGCCCATATTCAAAATCAGTCCAACTTCTTCCCACTATTTTCTCTGCTTGCACTTTAGGAGGAAGCACCCAATTTCTCCCACGTGGCTATGACATAAACTTCCCCATGGCCTTGGTGCTCCTCACAAGCCTCTCAGCTCCAGATCTGAATGAGTCTTCTTTTCTTTGCTTTGTGTGTGTGTGTGTGTGTGTGTGTGTGTGTGTGTGTGTGTGTGTATCAGAAGGCACTGTGTGTCCCTGTGTCATATTTGGTAACTTTAGGCATTATCCTGGATTGTTTCTACCTCCTTTTTGCTTTGCTCTGAGATTTCTCGTGCTCTGCCTTCCAGAGCTGGAAGTGTAGGCTACTGTCATTTTCTGTGTGTTTTTACCTGGAATATGGGATCCTAACCTAGATCCTTCTACTTGTGAAGCAGCATCTTAACCCCTAAGCCCCCCAAAAGGAGTTTTAAAGCACAGATCAACTTGTATTCTCTCTTATCTTTTGGCTGAGCTATTTCACTGGCCCAGATTTCTTCTTTTAATTCTAACAGGAAAACAATGACCAGAACAGTTACACAAACTTGCATGGCTGTAAATAGCCCTGTGGCTACTCAGGGGGGGTTTGTGTTATGATCAAGGTTAAATGCTGGTAGTGTATTCCTGACAGTTCTGCTAAAATCTCATCTGCTTTGCATGATCTACAAAATCACATTGAAATTACCTGAGATGTTAACATCTTTTTTTACAGATAGCTTTGGAATCGAATCTCCAGCTTATTTCTGTCTGGTTGCTTGACAGGCTGTCCTGTATCTATGACTCACCTTGAGCTCAATGTGCAGCTGATTCTGGGAATATATATCATTTCATATTTGGTTCAGGGAATAGAACCTAGGGCTTCGGGCAAGCTATGCAAGCGCTTTACTAGCTGAGATGCATCTCCAGCTCCATCTTAGATTTTCATAGTTCTACCTGTTTCCCTCTCAGTAGTGATTCTATTGTCATTTGGACCCAGTGTGCTGTGTAAATTTCTTGTCCTCACCTTTACAGTTCAATGTTGCCATGTGGCAATTTTATTCCATACATCTGAGTTCCCTTGATCATTTTCCAAAGTCTGAAAGTCAGCAAGAATAGAGGAGACCTTAACTTTGTGTGTGTGTGTGTGTGTGTGTGTGTGTGTGTGTGTGTGTGTGTGTGTAGAAGAGGGCACTTGAGTGTGTGTGCCTGTGGAGACCCAAGGATGACTTTGGGAATGATGCTGGACTGTTCTATCTCTACATTGCTTTGATCTGGGTTGTCCCAAGCTCCACCATGTGGGACCAGAAGTACAGGCCGCTACCATTTCCACCTGGCATTTTTACGTGGGATCTGGGATCCCATCTCAGGTCTTTTTGCTTCCAAGGAAGAGGTTTAACTCCTGAGCCATCTCTCCAGCCCCCTTAAACTTTTCTATGCCAAGTTTTGACCAGACCCAGGGTGACTCAATGCTTCCCTTCTACATGAATTTAGGGTCTCAACCCGTAAGGGAGACCTGTCATGTTCCTAGTCACATATGAGCAGGAGGAGAGGACACTGGAGCTGGACCCTCCCTCATGGCCAACAGCTTGTGAAACAAGGGCCAGAACTGCAGGGTTCTAGTTCCCAGTGAAAGGAATGGAGCGTGGGTAAGACCCTTGCCCTCAGAGGATGTGACATCCAGATTTCCTGGAAGTCCCTTAATTAAGAACTGTCCGGGATTCAATTGACCAAGTGGCTGCCTCACCGACACCTCCAGCAGGATCCGGTTGAGGAGGAAATGGAGGTGGCAACTGCTGGGCTCATTTTCCTTGATCCCCAGGTGTTCTCTCACAAAGGGCTCCAGGTTTATCTGAACAGGCTGGACTTCTATGAAAGAGGAGGGAATGGACGACCTACATTTTTAATTGGTACACCCTCACGCATTGCTAAAGGAGTCGACCGTACCAAAATGAGTCTGCATGGTGCTAGTGGGGAACATGAGCAATCAAGAGATAGACAAAGGTCAATGACAGATCACGAGATTCATCTCATGAAAGAACAGAGTCTCAGCTCACTCCTTGCATTAGAAATGTTACTTCACCAACATGACAGCACTATATGGAAATAAAAAAAGATCATAGTTCTCTAGTCCAAGCAGTCCTCATCCTCAGAAAGTTTCCCGGACCAGTTCTGTGAGCAGCAAGGGGAACAGCAGCAGAAACAGTAGTCAGTCAAGTTCCGATGGCAGCTGTAAGACAGTGGGGGAGATGGTGTTTGTGTACAAAAGTGCCAAGTAAGGGGCTCGCAGTGTGTGGACCGCAGAGCGGGTGATGCTCATAACACTAGATTTGTTGTAGACCCGTCCATTTTTACTGCACAGTCAAATACGATGTTGGGCAGAATGTTTGGATCTGGTCGAGAACATAACTCCACACGTCCCAATGAGAAGGGAGAGTATGAGGTGGCAGAAGGAATTGGCTCCACTATGTTCCGGGCTATTCTGTATTACTATAAAAGGAATAATCCGCTGTCCTGATGGCATATCTATTCCCGAGCTGTGAGAAGCATGTGATTATCTTTGCATCTCTTTCAAATATAGTACAATTAAATGTAGAGATCTCAGTACCCTAATGCAAATGATGGTGCTCGTAGACAGTTTGAATTCTATTTGGAAGAAATGATCCTCTCTCTTATGGTGGCCAGTGCCAAGAGTGGGGAGTGGGAGTGCCATATAGTGGTGCTTACAGATAACTACGTCATTGACTGAGATGAGGAGTACCCACCATAGAGTGGCAAAGAGTACTCACAAATTATTTATAGCACAAAATTATATAGATTTTTTCAAGTATATTGAAAACAGAGATGTCGCCAAGTCATTTTTGAAGGAGAGGGGTCTTAAGAAGATTAGACTGGGAATAGAAGATTATCCTACCTACAAAGAAAAAGTAAAGAAAAGGCCAGGGGGCAACCCTGAAGTCATTTCACTATGTCCAAAGACCCTTTATTCGAATGTCCTGGGAAAGAAAGAAGGAAAGAGTCGGCATGTAGACTTTCAGTGTGTGAAGAGTAAATCCATCACCAACCTGCCAGCAGCTGCCATGGACATTCCCCAGGACCAGTTGGTCGTCCTGCATCCAACTCCATAAGTGGACGAGCTGGACATCCTCCCCATCCAGTCCCCTCCCGGCAACAACGATCTATATCCTGATGCACAGAATCCAATGCTGCAATGCTGACTGTGCGGAAACCGTAGCATGCTCCTCTTCAGTGATGCCGTGCTCCTCATGCTGCCCTGCAAGCCACTTTTCTTCATTGTGAGATGCACATGTTTAGGGTACTGCAGTGTAAGCTTTTTGAAAGACCAAAGGTAGCTGAACTTTTTTTTTTTTAAACAAGTACAATTTTAGCATCCTGAGGTTCTAGTTATATAAATGTATTTGTTTACCAATAGGTTTGTGAAATAGGTTCTTTGTATGGGGGACAGTCCTTTTTCACACATCTAAGTCTTTTCGGAAGTGGGGATTTGGCAGTGTGGTACATTCAGTGTAGTTTGGTACTTTTCATGCCCCAGGTAAATGCAGACGATATTGTAGTTGCACTTTGTAAATGCTGGTGAAGTGGAACTGTTCAAGCCCTGCAGAGCTGTGGCATGCGGTGTAGCGTAAGTGCTTCTGTTGGAGTATTCCTCAGTAAAATGTGTGTAGTTTGCCCGTGACGAGCAAAAAACTGTTTCTCTTGGGTTTCTTTGAATGACTAGGATGAGATCTGAGACTCTAATGTATGGGCTGACTGATTTACACTAAAGTGTGGGTTCACTTGTTTCTAGAGCCTTTTCACCCTTTAGCATGGGTCACATGCAAGAGTGTGGGCATCTGAAGTGGCTGATATCCAATCTGCCTTACCCTTAATCTATTCACAAGTATTTATTTACTAATGCATTTTTCTTAAGAGTTATGGGATAGGAAAATGAAGTGTTTACCCTTCATTTATTAAATGATTGTAAACTCGACTTTTTCATCAACATAAAATTCCATTGTTTAAAAAAAAAAAAGAACTATCCTAACTTGATTCCAGAAACCCTGAAACGTAAAAGATTTGTACAAGGTTCTGATGAAGACGTACGGTTGCCTCTTCCCATTTTGATCAAGGCAAACAGCCCTCTCAACCATTTGAACAAAAGGACTGTCAGGAAATCTGATACTAGAGACTTCAGAAACAGGGCAATGTCTGCCTGAGATACACACTGGGCACCTGGCTCTGTTGACCATGGCCCACTCTCAATCTCCAGAATGCAGTCATCTGGTCTGTGATAAGCTCTGCTGATTTCTACACTGCTCTGTGTGTGTCCACTGCATTTATTCATAGAGATCAGCATGAGATCCAGTAAGATCACCCAGAGACTTCGGCCCTCTCAACTCTTACCAGGGCTTTTCAGTTTCTGACACCTCACAGCAACCCCATCAGGGAGAAATCCATTATTAAAGTTTGATGTTGCTATGTAATGTAGTAGGGAATCACTTCTGCTTCCAAAATCTCAGACCAAACCTCAAACTTCCTGTTTTCTTATCTTTAGCAAACCTGTCTGGATTTTAAGCCTTTTGAAGAGAAAGACATGTTGGGGAAGTCTCATCCAGCTCTGGGCTTCAGGCACACATGAGGCTGGACAGCCCCTGCCCACAGAGCCCACAGGCATTGCCTGGAAACGGAACAAACCCTTCCCTTAGAAGCCCAATGCTGCCTCTCACGAGATGGAGAAGGATGTCTGTCTACACTTCCTCTTTCTGTAGCCTCAATCTTGTCAGTAAAGGAAGAAGGAACATTGGACTTAGGAATCAAATCCATTGATCAATACAAGATTTAGGTTGCATAAAATATTTTATTTCCCTATGAAGATTTGCCCTGATTTATAATCTGCTCTCTCTCTCTCTCTCTCTCGATCCCCTCATACCCTCCCTTGCCATTTCACCTTATTTTTTGATTCAGAGGGGGATAATTAATTTGGGATTTCACCATCAAGAACACAGTGAATCTCCTTTGGAATCTTCCATAATCTTAATCATGGTGTAGGTCCCTGGAACCTTGGATAAAGGTTAGCAGCATGTTGATAATTTCTAGTTTGTAATAAGACAAGCATGGTGTCATCACAGACCCTCATTCTGGAATGTATTGCTGAATGAGACCAGAAATCTTCAGATGTAAAAGGTCAATGATTACAGAAACCTGCCCTAATTCAGGACATAGACACCTTACTTCAGGGATCCAATCTCTGCTTCCAGGATTGCAGGTGAACTGCCACACTCCCTGCTAGTGGATATTGGGAATTTGAACTCAGATCCTGACATGCTTTTGTTTTTTGTTTTTTTTTTTTGTTTTTTTTTTTCTGACATGCTTTTGTATGTGTGTGTGTGTGCGTGCACGCATGTGTTTCTGTATCAGAGGGCACTGTGTGTGCATGTGGAGGCCCAAGGGTTACTATGGGAAGCATACTGGATTGCGCTACCTCCTTATTGCTTTGCTCTAGAGTTTCCCACCTTCCAGACTGGAAGTACATTTCTGCCTGGTGTTTTTTAGGTGGGATCCGAGATCTGGACTGAGGTCTTTCTGTTTGCAAGGTAAAGGCTTTACCACTGAGCTATCTCTCCAGCCCAGGTTCTGGCACTTGTAAAGCAAGTGTTTTGCCTACTAGGCCATCTCCATGGTCTCTTCTTTTCTTTTCTTTTTTCTTTTCTTTTCTATTCTTTTCTTTTCTTCCTTCCTTCTTCCTTCCTTCCTTGCTTGCTTTTTTCTTTTCTTTCCTCTTTCTTTCTTTCCTCTTTCTTTCTTTCTTTCTTTCTTTCTTTCTTTCTCTTTCTTTCTTTCTTTCTTTTTTTTCTTTCTTTCTTTTTCTTTCTCTCTCCCAAAAGAGAACATAAGACCTTTAAGCTGTCCTCTCCAGCCGTCCCATACGTGGGGGTCACTCACTGATTCTTTTCTTAATTTTTCCAGCTATATAAACTGGGCTGGCCTTAGTTCTCCTGCCTCTGTCTTCTGCGAGCTGGCATTAAACACTCTCACCGCCATGCCCAGTATTGATCTGGGTATGGGGTATGGAGGGGTGGTACAGGAGGAAGAGATATTTAAATTGGTTCCTTTCTTCTTATTCTAATTTACCTTCTTTCGTCTCTTTGAAAATTTTGTCATTTGTTTATGAGCCTGATTTTTTTTTCTGTCCTCAGCCCCCACCTTCTAGGGAAGTCTCAGAATGAGGAAATGAGAGTCCAGGACTCCCGCCCCAACACATGGCACACTAGCAGGATGGTTATTTCAACTAGCAGCTGGTGCTGGGCAAGGGCTTCCTCTGCTCTCCCCTAAGCAGCCAACGTCCTGAGTCACGAAAGCAGCCAACACTCAGCTCTGACTCTCTCCCTGTGCTGTCAACTGCCTCGTGTGGCAGGGAGCCTGTCAGCATCCTGGACAGTTTGCCCCGAAGCTTCATTATCTGTTGAGTCTCATTCAGTGCTGCAGAGAGGAGCTGTCTAAACATTTACCGGTCAGTCTTTCTGTGGGCCCAACAGTCTTTGTTCCAGCACATTCTATGTTCTGCAAGCTATGGAATGCCTCTAAAAACCACTTCATATCTGTGACATTCTGCATGTTCTTGCCCCCCACAGCAAGAGGTGTGGAGGCTTCCATGTGACCCAGGCTGCTCCTCAATCATAACCATTCTCCTCCCCCAGCCTCACTGGCGGTGGGAATACAGGCATGTGCCCCCATGCTCTGACCTGAGCAGAAGCTCTGAGAAGATGTTCTCTGGAGTCACTAGGACATTTTCATGGCCCAAAACTTCTTCATAAGATGTTTAGAACTGATCGTGAGCTGATGTGTCGACGTGGCAGTATAACTCAAGACCATGCAGCCAAAAGGCAACAGGGGTATTTAATTAATGTTTTTCTCGGTGCCTGTATTAGTCAGGGTTCTCTGAAGAAACAGAATCTATAGAATGTAATATATATAAATAAGTTTATTAAAATAATTCACAATAAAAATAGTGTCATTCAAAGTAGCTGCCCACAGTCGCGTCATTCCTGTCCAGAATGTTCCACAAAACCAAAAGATCCCCAGAAGGTCTCAAGCCTTTACTTCTCTGAAGAGTTGAAGACGCTGGGTTCTGACATTAGTGAAGAACAGCTGGGCTCTGACATCAGCGATGAACAGTGAACAGCAGCAAGGCCTAGAGGCCAGGCTCCAAAGTCAGCGGGAACAGCAACAACGTGGTAGAAAAGGTGAAGCTCCAAGTCAGCCAAGGATGGGGGCAGCAGCAGCAGCAACAAAGAAGGCCACAATGCTCTAAAAGTGTATGATGTGCACAGAGTGGACTTCACAGCAAATGGACCCAGGTAAGAGAAGAGCAAGTCCCTCCTCTTTGCAACTCCTATTATCTGGTCCACCAATGGAAAATACCACCTACTATGGGATGGGTTTTCCACAGCAATCAATCAAGTACTTTCAGACTTGTTCAGGGGCCATTACAACCATTAACCCTCCACAGCTGCCCCCAAACAGTCTGCAACTGTCAAGTTGACACCAAAATGCAACCATAACATTCCATCCCTTGTCAATTTGACACAAACACATAACTATTACACTATGACCTTCCAACCCTTATTCCACAGATATTATATTCAAAAAGATGTTCAATTCAACATCAAAAATTCTCAAATTCTGATATTATACAAAGTTTGAAATCTCTCAAATATAAAATATATAAAAAATAAAAAATAAATATAATAAAATATATAAATATTTTATATATTTATATAAATATAATATTAATATTAGTACAAGCTAAATAATTTAACACAGAATAAATAAAATAGAAACATATCACAATAAATAAATATCAATTCAAAATTAAAAAAGCATCATCTAAAAACATATACATCAAATTCTATAGTTCACTGTCACTCATTATATATTCAGGACAAATCAAAGAATTCTAGACAGTTCCATTTGTACTTTACAAGTAGAACAGAAGTGCTCTGGGTAGTTATAAGTCACGTTTCTGTAGCTGGTCACATGGTCTTCATTGGTATTTAGAACTTCCTTCTTCCACTACCCATTCTGTATTTCCTGTACACTCAGCAAATACTTCAGCAGGTCTTGGTTCTTTTCCTGGGGGTGTCATCCATACTTTCATTTCTGAAGGATCTGGGTAGTTCATGATCCTGCTGGCATTGGGGTGTTGCAGTCTTTCATTAACCTTAATCACAGGACATGGTAACACCAAGATTCGCCCTACTGGATCTCTTGCACTCCATTTATACTCTTCCTTGCCTCCATTGTGCAGAAGCAATCCAATTTCCCTTTGATAGTCTGGATCAATCACACCTTCTAACAGAGTTATTCCTTTCTTAGTCTTGTTGATTCAAAGGCATCAGGAGCCCAAAATAGTCAGGAGGAAGCTTTAACTTTCAGTTCAATGGAATGCTTATCGTTTCTCCTGGCATAAGCATCCCCTGCTCTGGAACCAAAACTTTTAAGCCAGCAGAGTACAGACTTGCAGGTATGGGAAGCAAAAATTTTCCTAATGGATTACTAGGTGTGACAGTAAGAATCACCATTCCAGCCTTCACCCCTTGGTTCATGGACCCATGAATTCTGGCTATAGGAGATACAGTAACATATATTGGGTGTTGATTCAAAGCACACACACTGCATCCTGAAGTACTCTACCTCAACCCTCTAGACTATCACTACATAACTGGCACCGTAATTGTGTCTTTAAAAGGCTTTCCACTGTTCTATCAAACCAGCTATTTCAGGATGGTAGGGAACATGGTAAGACAAATGAATTACACGGGCATAAGCCCATTGCCTCACTTCCTTAGCTGTAAAATGTGTTCCCTGTTCAGAAGCAATGCTGTGTGGAATAACATGATGGTGCACAAGACATTCTGTGAGTCCACGAATGGTAGTTTTAGCAGAAGCAGAATGTGCAGGAAAGGCAAATCCATACCCAAAATAAGTATCTATGCCGGTAAGAATAAAGCGCTGCCCTTTTCATCTTGGAAGTAGTTTGATGTAGTCAACCCGTCACCATGTTGCCTTCACCATTGCTAATAAATGACCATCAGACAGCTTAAAGGAACAAGAGATTTATTTTTTTACTGATAGTCCAGTTATAGTCTGTAGTCCAGCTTGATGGGGGACCATGTCCAAACACCAGACACAGGGAATTGGTCACACCATCTCTACATAATAGCTGAGAGAAGGATGATCCTTACTTGCCAAACCAGCATGTCTGGCCAAGTATACATAAGGATGCCAACTTCGCCGGCTCTCAGTACTTCTTTATTCATCTGTTCAGGGTCTAGTTCTGCCCACCATCGACTGGGTCTTCCCCATCAGCTAAACAATCTTCTTCAGGTTTGCTCTGGGATAACCCAACCATTAATTCTCCATAAATGTGCTCAGAGCTCAAACCCTCAACTGTCAAGTTGACACCTGTGCCTAACTAGGACACTCCATCCCTTGTCAACTTGACACAAAAACATAGCATGTTTAAACTGTAACTTCAATCCTTGTCCCCACAGATGTTAAAAGTTATCTTAAAAATATAAATACACTTCATAGACAAATTTGAAATGTTCTCTCATTAAAACTTCAGTTCCAACATTTTAAAAGTTCAAAATTCTTTAACCTTAAAAGTGTATTAAATCAGAATAAGTTAAATGCTTTAAGACAAATAAAACACTAAAACAGAAAGATGTTGAACAATAAGATAATATTAAAAAGATCAAAGTCCAGAAAATCAAATACTACATCCTGTACTTCAATGTCCATCTCTGTTGCTCATCACATAGTCAAGGTGGCCAAAGATTCCAGGCATTCTCAGTCCCTGTTTGCCCTCGAAGTTGTAAAAACAGAGTTCCTCTGAACCAGGCTGAATCTCCACTTGCAGTTGTCCTCAGCATACATCTCACGGTTCTGGCATCTCCAACAATACCCTGGGTTCGCCTCTGCAGCTATAAGCTTCACCTTCTCTTGCAGGACTCTACGCCTGCCGTTTGGTGGCAAACTTTTGCTGCTCTCCATTAACCCCATAATCTTACACCAAAAGCAGTACCACCTGGGAGACACTGCCAGATTCCAGTAGCTTGTTCCAGTAGCCAGATTCCAGATAGTAGTAGCTTGGTCCACTCAAGCTACAGCTCTACCAAGTTTTGTGCACTGATGCTGGAAAAGCCTCTTTTTAGGCAGCCAAATCTCCAAAGGGCAAGAAACAGCTTTAACTTGTGTTTTTGCCCCTGAAGGAATCCGGTTTTTCAAACCACTGAATCACCATATGGTGGTTTTCATGTCTTCCACTGTTCCGGTGCAAGTCACTAGGTTTTCCTTCACTGATGTTCATTTCTGAAACAACAACATATGTTCTGCTGTCTGCCCTTTCTGCATCCAGTGCTTCACAGCCACCAACACAGCTCTCATGTGTCAAGCAAACCAGTCTATCATCTTTAAATTCACTTTCATCAAAGTCCTTGTTCCCCTCATCAGAAACTGGGTCCAAACAATTCACAACTCTCTCAGCATCACTATTTTTCCAAATGGCCCACCAAATTCTGCAGAATGGTATTGGTAATCTACAAAGTGAAAATCTTCAAACATTTCAAAGTTTGTCCAGCAAAACCATTCAAAAATCACAAAATCCACATAGTCAGACTTATCAGCAACACCCCACTTCCTGGGTACCAAATTCTGTATTAGTCAGGGTTCTCTGAAGAAACAGAATCTATAGAATGTAATATATACAAATAAATTTATTAAAATAACTCACAATAAAAATAGTGTCCTTCAAAGTAACTGCCCACAATCACTTCATTCCTAACTGGAATGTTCCACAAAGCCAAAAGATCCCCAGAAGGTCTCAAGCCTTTACATCTCTGGAGGGTCAAAGATGCTGGGTTCCGATCTTGGTGAAGAACAGTTGGGCTTCGACTTCAGTGATGAACAGTGATCAGCAACAAGATCTAGAGAACAGGTTCCAAAAGCAGCAGGAACAGCAACAACATGGCAGATAGGGTGAAGTTCCAAGTCAGCCCAGGATGAAGGCAGCAGCAGCATCAACAAAGAAGGCCACAGTGCTCTAAAAGCAAAGGACATGTGCAGAGTAGACTCCACAGCAAATGGACACCAGATAAGGGAGGAGCAAGTCCCTCCTCCTTGCACTTCCTATTGTCTGGTCCTCCATTGGAAAGTACCACCCAATATGGTGGGCTGGGTTTTCCACAGCAATCAATCAAGAACCTGCAGACTTGTTCAGGGAACATTCTAACCATTAACCTTCCACAGCTTATGCCCCAGTCTACAACTGTCAAGTTGATATCAAAACGCAACCATAACATTGCCATTTACTTGCATGCCTTGAGAAAGGATGGCCTCAAACTAAGGAAAGAATGTCACTGTTGCAGTCAGCCTTCATGGTTGCTGATAAATGACCATCACACAGCTTAGGGAACAAGGAGCTTATTTTCTTATGACAGTCTGGTGACAGCTCTCAGTCCAGCTTGACAGGAGAGCATGCACCAACCCCAGGGTTGAGGGAACTGGCCAGACCATCACCACATACTAGTTGAAAGACGGATCCTTACTTGCCAGACCAGCATGTCTGGCCAAGTGAACAGAAGAATGCCAACTCTCTCAATCAGCTCTCTGTGATTTATCCAGAGCCTAATCCCACCCACCATAGGCTGGGTCTTCCCCAGCAGCTAGATAATCTCCTTCAGGTTTGCTCTGAGCTTAACTCAACCATCAACTCTCTACAACTGTGCCCAGAGCTCAAACCCTCAACAATCAAGTTGACACCTGTGGTTAACTATGACACTCCACCCCTTGTCAACTTGACACAAAAACAGTAGCACTTTTAAACTGTAACCTTTCCTTTTCCCCACAGATGTTAAAAGTTATCTTTAAAAATATAAATACGTTTCAGGACAAATTTAAAATGTTCTCTCATTAAAAGTTCAGTTCCAACATTTTAAAAGTTCAAAGTTCTTAACCCTCTTAAATTAGAATGAGTTAAATACTTTAAAACAGATAAAACATTAAAACAGAAAGATTTTAAACAATAAGAAAACATTAAAAAGATCAAAGTCCAGAAAATCAAATACCACATCCTTTACTTCAATGTCCGTCTTCTGTTTGCTCATCACGTAGTCAAGGTGGCTCAAAGATTCTAAGCATTTCCGGTCCCTGTTTGCAGCTCGAAGTTGTAAGAGTAGAGTTCCTTTGACCTAGGCTGAATCTCCACTCACAACCATCCTCAGCATACATCCCACGGTTCCAGCATCTCGAACAGTACTCTGGGTTCCTATGCAGCTATATGCTTCACCTTCTATCGCAGGAACTCTATGCCTGCCACTTGGTGCCAAGCTTTTGCTGCTCTCCAAGAACCCTTCAGTAGTACACTAAAACCAGTATCACCTGAGGGACGCTGCCTGATTCGGAAGTGAGGTTGAAATGTAGCTTAGTCCACTGGAGCTACAGCTGTACCAGCTTTAACACGCTGACATTGGAAAAGTCGCTTTTCTAGGCAGCCAAATTTGCAAAGGGTAAGAAACAGCTTTAACTTGGGCTTTCAGCCCCTGAAGGAATCTGGGTTTTCAAACCACGAACTTGCCATACAGTGGTTTTCACGTCTTCTACTGTCCCAGTGCAAGTCAGGCTGCCAACACAGCTCTCCTCTGTCAAGCAAACCAGTCCATCTTCTCTAAATTCAGCTTTACCAAAGTCCTTGTTCCTCTCATCATAAATTGGGCCCAAACCATCTCTCTCAGCAATTGGCCCACTAAACTCTGAAGAATGGTATTTGTAAATTCATAAAGTGAAAATTCTCAAGCATTTCCAACTTTGTCCAGCAGAACCGTTCAAAAGCCACAAAATCCACATAGTCAGATTTATCAGCAACACCCCACTCCCAGTACCAAATCAGCCTGCCTGGTTGCTGATAAATGACATCACACAGCTTAAGGGAACAAGGAATTTACTTTCTTATGACAGTTCTCAGTCCAGCTTGACAGGAGAGCATGCACCAACACCAGGGCCGAGGGAACTGCCCAGACCATCACCTTACTTGCCAGACCAGCATGTCTGGCCAAGTATACAGAAGGATGCTAACTCTCTCAACCAGCTCTCTGATTTATCCAGGGCCTAATCCCACCCATCATGGTTGGGTCTTTCTCATCAGCTAGACAATCTCCTTCAGGTTTGCTCTGGGCTTAACTCAACCATCGACTCTCTACAATTATGCCCAGAGCTCAAACTCTCAAGAGTCAAGTTACACCTGTGCTTAACTATGACAGTCACCTACTTGAAAAAGTGAATGATGGAAGCCAACAAGACAGCTCAACAGGTAAGGCACCTGCTCACAACCTTGGTCTTCAGTCCCAGGAAGTCTGCAAGTTGTCCTCTGACTTCCACCCATGCACCATGGTGTTAGGACCCCCCCCCAAACCCCCTTCTCGCCTCTCAAATAAATAAATAAATAAATAAATAAATAAATAAATAAATAAATAATTTTAAAAAAATGAATAACAGAGAAAGTGTGATTATTTATATTTGACTATTTAAAAACACTTGTTTCATAAATGAACATGAGATTTCCCCTTCCAGAAAATCAATTGATAGCATCTGTTTCCAATGATAAAGTGTAGAACTCTCAGGAAAAAAGAATTTAGAATTGTAAACCATGCATCTAATAGCTTATATTTATTAACCAGACGTTTTGGGTGGAATTCATTGAAATATTAATAAACATGATTTCCTGATAATTGAATGTGGGAGGAGATATGAAACGGAGCAGTTCTATTAATACAAGCAAGAAATTTACAAAAATATTTATTATGCTTTTATTTTCATTTTGGAAAATAGCTCTTTGCATATTTTGCTATACAATTGGGTTATAAATATTCTAAATGAGCAAATACTTTTTCATTTTTGAGACTGTGTTTCACTTGGATCCTCCAGCATCAGCCTTACAAGAGTTATAAGTGTAACCACACCAGGCTTAAGCATTGCTTTATTTTTATGGTATGTTTGTAGGGATTTTTTCCTTCTTACTTGTTCCCCCTTTCTCCATATTTCTCTCCTCCCTTCCTCCCTTCCTCCCTTCCTCCCTCCCTCCCTCCCTCCCTCCTTCTTTCCCTCTCTCCTTCTTTCTTTCTTTCTTTCTTTCTTTCTTTCTTTCTTTCTTTCTTTCTTTCTGTTTTTATCTTCCTTTGGCTATTATTCTTATTAGTTGGTGTGTGTATGTGGAGGGAATCAAGACCCTGTCTTAATATGTGTCCCATGTTGGCCTGGAACTCATTGTAAACCTCTTGCCTCAGCCTCATAAGAGATGAAAGGCATGGACTACCATATCTGATTTTTGTTTCATTATGTGTTATATGTGTACATGTGTACATGGGGAGGGGACCTGCCCTGTGAGCATGTATGTGTGTGGGGGGGGGTCTGTCAGTTCTCTGGCCATCTCTAGGGAGATTCCAGGGATGGAGCCCTGGTCCTCAGGCTTGTGCAGCAAGCACCTTTACTGCTGAGTCATCTTCTCTGACCATCCTCTAGTTTTGAATATAGCACACAACAATAGATGCAACTCACATGAATTCTCTATGGGGTCTTCTATAATCTCTATGAGCATGCTAAGACCCTGAAACCAAAATTTTCTGGAATTTTTTTATTTAATTATTTTCTTTTTTT
Source organism: Typhlomys cinereus (assembly GCA_023101885.1). NCBI lineage: Eukaryota > Metazoa > Chordata > Mammalia > Rodentia > Platacanthomyidae > Typhlomys > Typhlomys cinereus. The sequence goes on along the minus strand of JALPQD010000414.1, from coordinate 235,032 downwards.
CATTATGTGTGAATGGGATGCATGCATTTGAACACACAAGTGTGTACATGTATATGTGCACAAATGCTCTTGAGTGTGCATGTGTGGAGGTCTGAAGGTGATATTGAAATTATTCTCCATAACTCTGTGCTATAGTTAGCCTACATGTTGCCAATAAATTCATGACCAAACAGCTTAAGAGAACAAAGGATTCTATTTTGGCTTTCGGTTCTTGGTTGCAGTTCCTTGTTCAGCTTGGCAGGAGAGCTCATACCAGAGAGAACTGGCCACACCATATCCACAGAACTGCTAAGAGGGTAAATCCTCACTTGCCAGACCAGCATGTCTATTCAAGTATACAGAAGAATACCAGCTTCCTCATCCAGCTCCCTTCATCATGTTCACCTGCCCAGGGACTAGCCCCACCCACCATGGGCTGGGCCTTTCCAATCAATCAGACAATCTCCTGCAGACTTAACTCAACCACAGATTCTTAACAAATATGTTCAGAGCTCCAAACCTTCAACTGTCAAGTTGACACCTGTATCTAACATAACACTTTCACCTTGCTGATGTGAATCTGGGTCTCTAATTAAACCCAGAGCACAAAATTAGTTATTCTGGCTAGCCAGTTTTGCTTTAGTGATTACTATGCTCTGCCTTTTGGGGCTGGACTCATGGCAAGCTGTCACATCCACTGGCATTTCCCCCCTGGGACCTGAACTCAGGCCCCTTTGCTTCAGTGGAAAGCACTTTCAAACTCAGACACCCCAACCAACGTTTCTAGAATTTCTAACTGACAGAGCTCTGTGACGAGCAGCACTGGTTAACCGTGAAGTTGGTGCTGATAATGTCCCTGGCCTCAGAATCTGTCTCCAAGGCTGAAGTGGGGACGTCAGGGAGCCGGGGATTCTCTGTGCATCACCCTTGATTTCACTTAACCACGTGTGGGTAGTCAGTCCAGTCCTTCTGCCTGGACACAGGCTCTTATTCTTACTGCACCTCCGAATTCTGGAAAGAGCCAATCAGAGTCACCGCGGTCTCCCCACATACCCACAATGCTACAAAGCCCACAAGAGAAACCAGGATCACTTTCTCCAGACGCTCAAACTGAGAGCATGAAAGCCCCAGCGCTCATGGCCTTCCTGGCGCTACTGGTGGCAGCCTTTGCCCTGCCACAGACCCAGGCGGGTGAGTGCCAGGTCGGGGAGTCGGGTGGGGGTGGGGGGATTGTCCTCTTCTGGGTGAGCAAGGGAGCAGAGCCAGGAAAGCCTTGTCTGGGCCCTGGCTGGCCCAGAGCCTCCCCTCTGCCCCTGCTGGGCGCACCTGCCTGGCGCCCCACTCCAACCCAAGCACAGCTGCATTGGGTGCCTCTCTGTGTCTCCAGCTCGCTGGGAGGAGAGTGGTGTGTCTCACCGCGCGCTTCTCTCCAGGCTCCCACTCGCGGCGGTTTTTTTCCACCGCCGTATCTCGGCCCTGGCCTCGGAGAGCCACGGTTCATCTCCGTGGGTTACGTGGACGACACGCAGTTTGTGCGCTTTGACAGCGACGCGGAGATGCTGAGGTACGAGCCATGGGCACCTTGGATGGTGCAGGAGGAGCCAGAGTACTGGGAGCTGAACATGCGGATCGCCAGGGATAACACACAGAAGGCGCGACTAAACTTGTTATTTGCGATCCATTTCTACAATCACAGTGAGAACAGTGAGTGACCCTGCAACTGGATTCCTATTTCCTCAGTCCTAGGAGACTGGAGCCCAGTAGTGGATGGAGTTGCTCTGGGCCCCTCTTACTAGCACGTTGCCCATCCGCATGGGCGCCTCCTCCGTGGGCATGAGCAGCACGCCTATGATGGCCAGGATTACATCACCCTGAACTGTGCTCCTGAACCGCGGCGGACACGGTGGCTCAGATCACCCGGAGCAAGTGGGAGGCCTCTGGTGAGGCAGAGCGCAGCAGGGCCTACCTGGAGGTCACCTGCGTGGAGTCTCTTCTCAAGCACTTGGAAATCGGGAAGGAAACATTGCAACGTGACCAAAATTCTTATAGCATCTTATCTAGTTGTGGAAAACTCTTGATTCTAGAACTTTACAAGGAATAGACTATCCTAGGTCCTTAAGTCAAGGTTGCTGTGTGGGGTTTGTAACTCTCCTACATTCCAGTTCCCCTATTTATTCTAGGATGGTCACAGGAGCACTACTGGAGTCCTAGGAAGAATACAAGATACATGAACTTTCTGCATCTCCCTCTTAGAACCTCCAAAGACACATGTGACCCATCACCCCATACTTGGAGAGGATGTCACTCTGAGGTGCTGGGCCCTGGGATTCTACCCTGTGGACATCACTCTGACCTGGCAGCGAGATGGGGAGGACCTGACCCAAGACATGGAGCTTGTGGAGACCAGGCCTGCAGGGGATGGAACCTTCCAGAAGTGGGCAGCTGTGGTGGTGCCTTCTGGGGAGGAGCAGAGATACACCTGCCATGTGCTGCATGAGGGGCTGCTTGAGCCCCTCACTCTGAGATGAGGTGAGGAGAAATGGGGCCAAAGAGAGTGGGGTGAGAAGGGGGCTCTTGGAGATTCCTCCCCCCTCCCCGTAGTTCAGGACCACTTCTCTATATTCTTTCATCCTGTCCTCTTCCCTACACAGAGGTACCTCCTTGGCTCACCAGTCCCCTGGTTGGGATCACTGCTAGTCTGGTTCTCTTTGGCCTTTTGGTCACTGGAGCTGTGGCTGCCCTTGTGGTGAGGAGGAAGAAGAACACAGGTAGGGTAGGGGTGTTTGAGGGGTTTGTCCCAATGGGAGAGCTCAATACCTAAGTGGATGTACCCATTTCCTATCCTGTTAATGTGAGACACATTAATATGTATTTTTCAGTGGCATGATTATCTTACTTCCATTTTATCCCATCCACAGGGCTTGAGGTTACCATTTGACATCTTGAACCTCTCACTAAGTACCTCAAAAAGGGTGTAAATGACACATGAGAAATTTTTTATTTGAACATCAAAATTATGAGGAAACCCAACATATAAACTTGCCTAGCTGTAAATAGCCCCATGGCCATTCAGGGGGTGTTTGTGCTTTGATCAAGGTCAAATGCTGGTCGTGTATTCATGACAATTCTGCTGACATCCTATTTGTCTTACATAATCTACAAAATAGATTCAAAGCACCTGAGATGCTAACATCTCCTTTTTTGCAGAGAGCTTTGGAGTTGGATGTCCAGATATTCTCTTCATTTGTTTGACTCTGAGAGAGACTGTCGTATATAGCTGAATTCAATGTATAGCTGAGGAGGAACTTAAAGTTCTGGCCCTTCTGCCTCCACCTCCCAAGTGCTGAGATTATAGGGGTGCCAATACACCCCATTTTATGTGGTTCAGAGAACCCAGGGCCTCAGGCAAGCTAGGCAAGCACTGTATCAACTAATATACATCTCCAGCCCCATTTCACCCTTGGATTCAGTGTTCAGCCTTAATTTCCTGTCATCATCTTAGCAGCTCAATGTTGCCCTGTGGGAATTTTATTCCCTATATCTGAGCCTTCTTGATTGTTCCCTGAGGACTGAAAGTAAACAGGAGTGGAGACCTTAAACTTTTCTATGCCTGGTTTCAACCACAGGCACTCAGAGTAACTCAATGGTCATCTCTGAGATGAATTTAGGGTCTCAGTCCTTGAGGGGACCCTGTCACATGCCTAGTCAGGGGTGAGCAGGAGGAGGGGATGCTGGAGCTAGACCCTCCCTCATGGCCAACATGAGGAAGCAGAGGTGATTCTGTATTACATTGTGAATGTGAAACAAGGACCAGAACTGCAGGGTTCTAGTTCCCAGTGAGAGGAATGGAGCGTGGGTCAGACCCTCGCCTCAGAGGATATGACATCCTGCTTGCCTGGAAGCCCCCTAATAGAGAACTATCTTATCCCGGTTCCAGAAGCCCTGAAACTTTAAGATTCTCACAAGGTTCTGATTGATAAAGAGCAGATACACTTTTGTTTCTTCATCATGAAATCAAACCAAAGAGGCCTCTCAACTGTTTTAACAAAGACCTTTCAGGAAATCTGGTCACTCTAGAAACTACCTATTTACTTACTTATTTATTCTTGGGCTCACAAAATTATGAGTTTCCCTTTAAGGTACAATAGGAATCCAGAACAATACTATATGAACCCCTGCCCAGGCAGTGCAGAAATGTCTAGAGACTTTAGAAATAGAGTAATGTCTGCCTAGGAGGTAAATAGGTGCCTGATTCCTTTGGCTACGGCCCACTCTCAACCTCCAGAGTGCTATCATCTAGTCTATGATAAGCTCTGCTGATTTCCTACACTGCTCTGTATGTGTCCACTGCATTTATTCATAGAGACCAGCATGAGATCCAGTAGTAAGATCACCCAGAGACATCAGGCCCCTCAACTCTCACCAGGGCTTCTCAGTTTCTGACACCTCACCAGCAACCTCATCAGGGAGAAATCCATTATGAAAGTATGATGTTGCTATGTAATGTAATGCAGAATCATTTCTGCTTCCAAAACCTCAGACAAACCTCAAACTTCTTGCTTTCTTACCTTTTGGGGGCCCTGTCTGGATTTTAAGCCTTTTGAAGAGAAAGACATGTTGGGGAAGTCTCATCCAGCTCTGGGCTTCAGGCACACATGAGGCTGGACAGCCCCTGCCCACAGAGCCCACAGGCATTGCCTGGAAATGGAACAAACCCTTCTCTTAGAAGCCCAAGCTGCCTCTCACAAGATGGAAGATGATGTCTTTCTGCACTTTCTTATTCTGTAGCCCCAATCTTGTCACTACAGAAGGAATGCTGGGTCTGGAGAGACGGTCCAGGTGTTAAGACACTGGTTCACAAGCAGAAGATCCTGAGTTCAGATCCAGTGTCCCACATAAAAATGCCAGGTGGTAATGGCTGCAACCTGCACTTCCGACCCTGGTGGGTGAAGAAAGGAGGTAGAAGCAATCCAGGATGATTCCAGAAGTTACCCCTGGTCCTCCACAGAGACACCCTGCCCTGTGATACACACATACACGTACACACACACACACACACACACACACACACACACACACACTAAATAAATATTTTAAAAATAAAATCAAACTGGTTTTAAAAAGAATTGGAGTCAGAAATCAAATCTATTGATTGGTATAAGAACATACAAGATTTAAGTCATATAATATTTTGGATTCCCTCATGGTGAATTAGTGATCACTCTGCTCATTGTTTGAGTTTTTTACATCCTAATTTCCCATTTCATCTAATTTCATTCAGAGGGAAATAAAAATAATTTGGGATTGAACCCCTCAGACACACAGTGAATCTCTCAATATCTTCCCTAATCTTAAACATCATTTAGATTCCTGGAGCCGTGAGTAAAAGCTCCACTGACCTCATATAATATGTTAGTAATTTCTGGTTTTGTAACAAACAAACAGTGTCCGTATAGACCCTCATTCTCCTGAAAATTATTGCTGACTAAGATTAGAAATTTCCAGATCTAAAAGTCAATGGTTTCAGAAGCATGACTAATTTGGAAAATAAGACATCTTACTCAAAGCTCACCTTCCAGTTAGGGCTGGGACTATTGCTTAGTTGTAGTTTACTTGCATAGGATGAGAGAGAACCTCTTTTAATTCCCAGCACAGAGGGGAGATATAAGCTTTATATTAAATGTGTCCTTCCTATTCCCACTAACAAGGCTTACAGGGGAACAGGGAGGTTTTATTCTTTTTACAATTGTCCAGTTATAGCTCTTAATCCAGCTTAGCAGAAGAGCTCATACCAACACCAGGGACTGAGGACACTTCTATACCACATGCATATGTCCACAGAATCACTGTGATAAAGACAATTCTTATGCACTAGACCAGCATATTTGACCAACAATCCCAAACAGTGCAGACTTCCTCAACCAACTTCCTCCATCTTAATTCGCTTGCCCAGGGAATAGTCCCACCCACCATGGGTATGGATTTCCCCTATCAATTAGACACCACCCCAGGCTTGCCTGGGGCACATCTCGGCTACCAATTCTTTACAAATATGGCCACAGCTCAAATTCTCAAGTTGACACCTGTATTTAACTATGACAACCTGTAAGAAAATACAGCACATGGGTAGCAGCAGACACTTAGGAACAACTCCTAGAATATGCCCCTCCTGCCATCTTGTATGGGCTTCACTTTTAGTCTGTCTGTTATGTCTACTCATCCTTGACAGACAGAGATTCCCTAGTTCTCTCCATCTAATTATGGTTACAGTTACAGAAGTGATTTTGACACAAGATGACCTCTCAAACACTTCCTCAGATAACTTGGGTTTGGTGTTTTGGAAAAAAGTTTCAGAGGAAAGAGTAACTGGTTGTGTTAAAACTTTTCTGCCTGAAATGCTTGGGGCCCCGCTGTGAATCAGCCCAGGCTGCTGAGCTAATTGTTCTTCCTAGAGCTTATACCTTGCAAAGGAAACACTCTCAAACTGACTCCAAATACATCTTTAGAGTTTGGTCAGGAAGCTGAAGCAATTAAGAAACCCCAAAGACTCTTCTGCTGATACAATTAACAGTGGCACATGATTGCTGCTCCACTACAAGTTACTTACCTTCTGAACATTGTTATGTTTGTTCTCTGACTCCAGCAAGAAGCTACTGCTGTATCCACAGGAAGTGACAGGATGGTCCTAACCACATGGCCCCACCCTCTTGGCATCTAATTTGAAAATCTGCTTTATCCCTGACTGATATACTGATATTTGATCATCAGGCTCTCTCTCTCTCTCGCTCTCTCTCTCTCTCTCTCTCTCTCTCTCTCTCTGTGTGTGTGTATGTGTGTGTGTGTGTGTGTGTGTGTGTGTGTGTGTGTATGTGCGCACGCTCCCATGTGTCCATGTTATCAGAAAGCACTGTGTGTACCTTTGGAGGCCCAATAGTGATTTCGGGAATCATCCTTCTTTCTCCTTTTTGCTTTGCTCTGGAGTTTCCCAAGTTCTGCCTTCCAGGGCCAAAGCAGGGGCCACTGCTATTTCTGCCTGGCATTTTAAGTTACATGAGATCCAGGATCCAAACTCAGATCCTTTTGCTTTTGAGAAAGTCTTGACTCCTGGGCCATCTTTCCAGCCCATAAATCTTCAGCTACTGCCCTACAATCTGAAAATAATAAATGGGTGCAAAATTGCACCAAAAACTATCAGATGAGCTATAACACAAGCCCAGTGAACTTCATTGGAGCCTTTTAACTTCTCAGCTTGCATTATCTATAGTAAGAAAGAATGTGTGATGATGGTGATAGTTAACTGAGACACTTGGGTCTGCCCTGAGACTACATCTACAAGAGCTTTGTGAAGTGTTGTTAGCTACCTGCCCTGCCATCAAATGAAAGGAAAAGCCTCCTGAATTCCTGTGAGTCCAGCCTTTAGGACAACTGTAAAGCCAGCCCTGAAAGTCACCAGCTGCCTGGCTATTGAAGCTAGGAGCCTGCTCCAGGATCCAGTCTCTGCTTGCTGAGCACTGGGATCGCAGGTCACTGCCACACACACCTGATATTTAGTGGATGTTGAGAATTTGAACTCAGGTCTTAACACTTGAATGGCAAGTGCTTTGCCCACTGGGCCATCTCCTTGGACCCCGCTTTTCTTTCTTTTTGAGCCTCTCTCCAAGGGAGAATATAAGATACTTTAAAGTTGTCCTCACCAGCCTCTCTCTTCATGGGGTCACTCACTGATTCTTTTTTTTTTTTCCAATTACATAAACCAGGTCAGCCTCAGTCCTTTTACCTCTGTCTTCTGAGTGCTGGGATTATAGCCAGCATTCCATTATGATCACTGTGTGTGTGTGTGTGTGTGTGTGTGTGTGTGTGTGTGTTTGGGGAAGATGTATAAATTTGTTCTTCTTATTCATTCTTATTCTAATTCACCTTCTTTTGCCTCTTTGAAAATTTATGTCATTTGTTTATAAGCCTGAATATTTTTTTCTATTTTCAGTTCCCTCCTTTGTGGGAAACTTCTAAGGAAGTTTCAGAACGAGGAAATGAAAGCCCAGGACTCCCACCCAATGCATGGCCCTCTGCCATGCTGGTTATTTCAAAGGACACTAGTGGCTGGTCTTGGGCAAGGGCTTTCCTCTGCTGTCCCCAAACCTACCTAAGTCCTGAATTACCAAAGCAGCAAACACTAGGATCTGGTCTCCTCCTTGTTCGGTTTACTGCCTCATGTGACAGAGAGCCTGTCAGCATCCTGGGCAAGTTGCCACATGCCTTCCCTATCTGTTCGGTTCTTATGCAGCCCTGCAGGGAGAGTAACTGTCAAAGCATTTACAAGCCAACCTTTCTGCAGGCACAAAAGGTTTTTGTTTCAGGCTATTCTATGTTCTGCAAGTTATGGAATTCCTTTTAAAACCACTTCATATCCATAACATTCTGCATGTCCCCCCTTAGAAAGACTTGTGGGGTCTTCTATGTGGCCCAGGCTTCTCAAGTCTTGGCCATCCTCCTGCCCCAGCCTCTTTGGTGGTGGGAACATGGGCCTATGTCACCTTGCCCAGGTTGGAGCAACAGCTCTGAGAAGATGTTCTCTGGAGTCACTGAACTACTTTCATGGGTCCTGGAGGTCAAAGCTATTTTCATGGAGTTTCTAGAATTCACACCAAGTTCATCTGTTGGCACCTTAGAGTGAGTCAAGTTTGTGGATCCAATAGGAGTTATGAGTTTTTTCCTTTACCATCACTTGCATGCCTTTAAAAAAAAATTCCTGAGAAAGGGTGGTCTCGAACCAAAGGACAATAACTGTGTGCTTAACTATCTTCTCTTATGGAACATCAATCACTTCCCTAAGAGAGCCAATGACAGAGAAACTACAACCATTTAGATCTGAGTATTTAGAAGCACTTTTCTCAGAAAGAAACATGAGATTTCTCCTTTGTTGTATTTTTTTTCTTGTTGTTACTATTGTCTTGAATTTTGCTTTTGGTTTTGTGTGTGTGTGTGTGTTGTGTGTGTGTTTGTGTGGTGGTAGTGTTAGTGGTGGTGGTGGTGCATGTGGTGCTTAAATAGGGTCTTGTGATATGTATTCCAAGCTAGTCTGGTACTCATAGCTAACTAACTTCTTGCCATGCTTGTCTTATATTTTAGGTTTTAAATTTGTATTAATTTGTGTGTGATATGTAAGGGCATGCGCACACATACCATAGTGTGTGGATGTCAAAGAAAAACTACATGGAGTCAGTTCTCTCTGTCTACTTTTTTTTTTTTTTTTTTTTTTTTGTGGATTCCAGGGATAGAACGCAGGTACTCAGGCTTGTGTGGCAAGTGTCAATGTGGGCTGAACCATCTTGTCAGGCCATGTGCTAATTTTTAATATATTTAATAGATAACATAGATGTAACGTGCATGAAATCTCTCTGGGGTCCTCACTAATGGCCAAGAGCATACTGAGGATTTCTACCTGCTTCTGGCAAGGTCACAGGGAGAAAGTATGGTGAACAGCACTGGTTAAGGGAGAAGCTGGTGCTGGTAAAGTCCCTGGTCTCAGGTTCTATCTCCAGGGCTGGAGTAGGGAAGACACAGGCAGGTGATTCCTCCTCACCCTTGGGTTTCATTTCCCAGGCTTGGTCAGGTGTCAGGTGCTTCTGCCTGGATACAGGTTTTCACTTTCATTCCAAGTCTAAATTCTGGAGAAAGCCAATCAGAGGCTCTGCGGTGCCTCCACACATCCAGTGCGCTATAAAATCCACAGACAACTCCAAGATCTCAACTTCTTCGGAACCTACGAACACAATAATGAGGGTCCCGGATCCACACATTCTCCTGCTGCTGCTGTTGGCCCTGGCCCTGCCGCACACGCGGGCTGGTGAGTGCGGGATGGGGAGGGAAATGGCTTCTGGAGTGGGGGGTGGGGGGAGCGAGGGCGCGGGGAGAGGGGGTGTGTGCAACATCAAGGAAGACGCGTCTCTGCCCTGGCCGACCCAGCGCCTCCACACTGGCGCCCTACTGAGTCCGAAGCCTCTGGGAGAAGGGCAGCGGGTCTCACCATGCGCCGCCCGCAGGTTCCCACCACTCGCTGACGTATGTTATCACTATCATGACCCGGCCTGACCTCGGAAAACCGCGGTTCATTGACGTGGGCTACGTGGACGACACGCAGTTCGTGCGCTTCGACAGCGACGCGGAGACGCCGAGGATGGAGCCGCGGGCGCCGTGGATGGCGCTGGAGGGGCCGGAGTACTGGGAGCACTGGACGCGGGATACCAAGATCAACGCACAGGCGTCCCAAAGTAACTTGCATTTAGCCATTCAAATCCACAACCACAGCGAGCACAGTAAGTGACCCCGGGGCCAGGCCTGTGGCAGAGGTCACAACCCGCCACATCCCCCACAGAGTCGCCCTGTGTCCCCAGGTCCATAGTGTGATCCGTGGCCACGGGACCCACGGAGACCCTGGACCCGGAAGAGTCATAGAGACTATGGCCAGTTTTCAATTTAGATCCATATCCCACGGGTGGGCTCAGCGGGACTGACTGTGGGGTGGGGGCCAGGCCCTCATACTTTGCAGTGTGTATTTGGTTGCGAAGTGGGGCCAGATGGACACTTCCAACGCGGGATTGTGAAGCACGCTTACGACGGCCGTGATTACATCATCCTGAACGAGGACCTGAAATCTTGGACTGTGGGGGATGAAGCAGCTCAGATCATCAGGGACAAGTGGGAGAAGGATAGTATGGCAGAGAAAAGAAGGATCTTCCTGGAGGGCGAGTGTGTGCACTCACTGAACAGATTCCTGGTGACTGGGAAGGAGATTCTGCAGCGCACAGGTATGAGGGGCCCAGGGGAAACTGCTCCATCCTTTCTGGATTGAGCTACTGTCTCCCAAGGAGGGAAGAAAATGGGATTTGGTTTTGCTGACTCTCTCTAGCATCGGGAGCAGGATCAGGAAGAGTGCCCCAGAGCTTCCTGGTGGAACATCACAGAAAGACTCTCAGAGTTCAGAATTTAACCAGCCAGCAGTACCCTTCAGTCTACAGCCCACCGTGAACCACGGCCTCTCTCAGACCACGTTCTCTGCCCACACCCAGCGTCTTTGGAGGTCTGACTCCAGTGATGCTGACTCTCCCTGCAGCTACCTGGAAGGACTGGGATTCCCAGAGTTTCCTATCCTGGGTGGGCTCACTTAGAACTTTCAACAAGGTATATTATCACAGATGGCTGAGTCTAGATAGTTGCAACTCTCCCATATCACAGCCTCTTCCAGGATAGTCGCATAAGCACTGCTGGAGTCCCAGGGGAAAAATATAATAAGCATCAATTTTCCAACTCTGTCCCTCAGATGCACCCAAGGCACATGTGACCCATCACCCTGGGCATGAAGGGAAGGTCACTCTGAAGTGCTGGGCCCTGGACTTCTACCCTGCTGAGATTACTCTCACCTGGCATCGAGATGGGGAAGACTTGACCCAGGACATGGAGGTTGTGGACACCAGGCCTGCAGGAGATGGAAACTTCCAGAAGTGGGCAGCTGTGGTGGTGCCTTCTGGGGAGGAACAGAGATACACCTGCCATGTGCTACATGAGGGGCTGCCTGAGCCCCTTATCCTGAGATGGGGTAAGGAAGGGTATGGGCACAGGAAAGCAGGGGCCTTGTGGAAACCTAGGCGGGTCAGGCCTGAGAGGTGGGTTTCAAGACTCTCCCCTGGCATACTCCTCTGTTTCCACCTTACCAGAGCCACCAACCCAGCCCATCATGCCTGGCATGGGGATCATTGCTGGTGTGCTTCTCCTTGGAGTCTTGATCACTGTGGCTGCTGTTGTGATGAGGATGAAGAAGAGAACAGGTATGGAAAGGGTTCTGTTTCAGGTTTTTGTCTCACAGGGAAATTTCAAGTCATGGATGGAAATATGCCCATTTCCTGCTCTATTACTGTGAGGCACATTTATATGTCTATTCTTAATCTAGGGACCTGATTTCAAAGTGTGTGTGTGTGTGTGTGTGTGTGTATGTGTGTGTGTGTGTGTGTGTGTGTGTGTGTAAGGGCACTATGTGTCCTTGTGAAGGACGAAGGATGACTTCGGGAATCATCCTGGATTGCTTCTACCTCCTTTTTGCTTAGGTCTGGGATTTCCCAGGTTCCACCCACCAGGGCTGCAAGTTCCGGCCACCGCCTTTTACATGGGACCTAGGATCCGAACTCAGGATCATCTGTTTGCAAGGCAATCTTAACCACTGAGCCATCTCTCCAGCTCTTAAATTTTCTTGGTGTGTGTGTGTGTGTGTGTGTGTGTGTGTGTGTGTGTGTGTACTTAAATGTGATTGTGAAAGCTCAAGGGTGATATTAAGGATTCATCCTTAATCACTTTTATACCTTATTGTTGTGAGTCTAGATCTCTAATTAAACCCAGAGAATACCATTATGGGCTAGTCTGGCAATCCATGTTGCTCTTTGATATTCTCAGGCTTGCCTTTAAGGGGGGCACACTCGCCTGATAGTTTTATGTGGGCTCTGAGGATCTGAACTGAGTTTCCTTTGCTTGTCAGAGAAAGAGCAACCACTGAGCTTTCTTCCCAGCCCACCCTGTGTTTAAACATTAGCTCTTCCTAAACACTTGTTTAAATAACACTTTGTGTTAATGATGCTGCTGGTGAGGACATGATTCTTAGCAAGCATAAGAAGGGACTGACTGAGGGGAGGCCATTTAGAGGGCTCTTGGTTTCTGCACTCACACCTCTCCTGTATAGTGTCTCATAGTCTGTTCTAGGTTTGTAGACATACTTCTAGAAGCTTCCCCAAGACCTGGAACTGGGATTTCTCTAGAATCTCATAATTTTGAATTCTCCTTAGCTTGACATGATCACAGATTGAAAGGAAGTACTTACAACTGATAATTTCTCCAGGAATTGATATTCCTCATTCTTTTTGCACCCTTGAGCCATATGTCCCAGAGCTTAAATTCTTTATACATTAGGAAAATAACCTGCCTAGAGTCTAGAAAGGAGGCAAAGATCATTACACTCCATTCTCCCAAACATTTCTGAGTCTTTAATTCCACAGTTGAAGGACCACGTGCTGATAAGGAAAACCTGGATCTGCCTGGAGCACATGTTGTCAGGGGTGACATGGGCATGTCCAGTTCCATAAACAGCAGGAAGTTGCCCAACCACAGTGACCAGCACTGGGTGTCAGCATGTGAGAAGTGACCTCTGTGCCCACTGGCAGGAGAGGTGGGTCCTGTGTGGACCTGGTATAGATGGGCCAGAGATCTGTTTCAGCTTGGTTCTTTGGCTGTTTCCAAAACAAAATAATCTCCAATATCCTCTAAAAGATTCATTATGCTTAAATGGTAAGAATTTGAGTTTTCTTTGTATCCTCCTCCAAGAGAAAACAAGAAATCATTGTAGGTTTTATTTATTTTTTTTGCTATGTGTCTGTCTCTCTCACAGGGCATTGTGTGATCTGGTGACTCCAGGAATCACCCTTGATTGCTTCTCCCTCCTATTTGCTTTGCTCTGGAATTTCCCAGGCTCCCAGGACTAGAAGTACAGGCCATTTCCACCTGGAGTTTTTATATGGGACCTGAGATCTGAACTCAGGACCTTCTGCTTTCAAGGCAGAGGCTTAACCCCTGAGCCATCTCTCTGAGCCATTCTAGAGAGCAAGAAACAAGTTTTCAGAGACCTGTCATGTGAAATGTCCCCTAATTTCTATCTTGGGCTTTAATCCATGACTGAGAAAGCCTGCATTCCAGCATGACAACTCAGGACTAATGACAGATGTCCTCCCTTTATATGAGGGAAAATAAACCACATGAGGTTCTTCTGCCACTAACATCAGTGATGACAAACCTCATTCCCAGAATTCAGGCCTTTTCCTGGATCCATCATCTTAAAGTATTGTGGTTGGAAGTCAGAAATCACCTCTCTCTCTCTCTCTCTCTCTCTCTCTCTCTGACAGAGTCCCACACTGCACCTCAGGCTTGGAACTCAATATGTAGCTGTGGCAGTCAACCTTCATCGTCACCTTGACCAGCTCTAGAATCTCCCGGGCATGTCTGAGGGTGTTCAGAGAGGATTAACTGAGAAAGGAAGACTCGACCTGGATTTTGGTGGCACCATCCCTGAGTCTGGTTATCGCAACCAAGTAAAAAGAAAACCAGATGAGTTGGTTATCCCGTCTTGGCTTCTGACCCAGCAAGATGTGGTGTGCTAGCCACATGCTCCTGTTGTGAACTCCACCCTCTCACATTTTGAGCCCAAATAAATCTTTCCTTGATTCTGCTGGATATTTTGTCACAGCGAAGAGAAAAATGTCAGCACTGGCCTCGAACTCTTGGTAATCGCTCTGCCTCTGCCCATGATTACAAGTGTGAATAACCAGGCTTGGCCCCAGGCACCACCTACGACAACTGAGTGTGATGCAGCCAAGGGACTCTTGGTCTACATTCTTGCTGCGGTGTGAACAGAATACCAGCAGCCCCAGCACCGAACACCTTATAATACCTGATACCACGCCCTATACCAGGCTTTGCAAATGTCCAAAGAACTCTAGTATGCTGGAAGTTGGGACTTTGCTCTTTGGGCCTGCTGGACTTAGCCCCACAACTGCTCAGTCTGTTCTGGGTGTGTACTCTGATGTGATCACCTAGTACTTAAGAGCCGGGGATTCTTTCTCTTCTACGGTCACTCACTCCTTTGGTGATTTTTTTTTTCCATTTGCAGTTTTTTAAAATTGGTTTTTATTCTTTGGTTCTTTCATTCATAAATACAATGAATTCATATGTTTTATCCTTTATAACCCAATCCCGTCCCCTTTCCCACTTCATACTTTCTTTAAATGTCATTTAACATCACCTCCAAAAATCCATTTTTCACACATTAGCTAGTATTGTGTATATTAGGTGTGTGGGGGTGCACTTGCGCATAGTGGGCATGTGGTGGTCATGGGATAGCTCTGCGGAGTCAGTTCTTTCCTCCCACTTTTATGTGGGTTCCAGAGCTCAAACTCAGCTCATAAGGTTTGATGGCAGCTGCCTTCACCCACGGAGCCATCTCATCAGCCCCAAATCTACTTCATCTGTCCAACATTTCTCCCAAGTGTCTCCAGACCCTCTATCTGCTGCTACCTGACTGCCTTGCGTGCCTGTCCTCACTCATGCGCAGTCCTGGAATTCTGGTGTCCTTATTCTGTCCTTATACTCAGCTCAATCCAGGAAGAAATGTCTCAATGACCATACTTCATAGATTCGAAATCCAATTGTTTATGACTTCTGAGTGTGCCCTCAGGGAAAGCAGCCAACATCCAGCCTGACACTGGACAGCTGCTCCTGCCCTCCTGCACCTTGCTGCCCGCCAGCTCCCTGCCTATCAGCTCTGCTCTCAGCTCAGCAAGCAGAAGGAACAGCCCAGACACAGAACACGTCTTTCACTGCTGAAGCTCTATGGAATGGCAGAGATCCGGCCATGCTCAGACTAAGGGGCACCCTGGGCCATGCTCAGGCTAAGGGGCATCCTGCAGCAGAGAGAGCCAGGCACTGAGCTTGTCAGGAGTCAAACATGATGTCCGTAAGCCAGCAAGTTTTCATTTCTCTTGTTCTCTACTCAGCAACTATGAAGTTCCTCTTTCCCAACTTTTTGATATTAAGAAAGAACTGAATTGAAAATAATAGTTTCCATTCAGCTTAGTTATTAAATTCTCCTTGAATTCATGTTTGTTTTCTGATTTTCATCGAGTTCTGAAGGCATGCGCTTGCAAAGCCTGGGTTTGGCTTAGCCTTAGAAGAGATCCAAACTTTGGGAAGACATCCTTCAATGACCGACATGCTGAAATGTGACACTGGAAACTCCTATGAGAAGCTGCTACGCTTCCTGCTTTCTGTCACTTTGCCTCCTGCTTGCCAGACTGCAACAGTCTTTCCATTGTACAGCACTTTCACGTACCTCCCCACAACCCTCCCACGTGTTGCCTGGTGGTGAGTGACCCACGCCATCTGCACACAGCAAGAGTCTCAAACTTCTCACACAAGCAAATTATATGGTGGTTTTCTAGGAAAGACATGAAATTACTAATTGAGGTAAAAGACTAGAACTATAGAGATATTATCAAGAAAGCTTAAAGGTTTGCGACCAGGATGAACAAAAGACTCTGGCAGAAGAAAAATTCCTTATTTGTTACTGCCCAACTGGGGAAGGCAGCAGCACATACTTCTAACCCTGGAAGTGGCCACATCCTCCTCAAACACCATGGGAGGTTGCTCTTGCTTTATAAGCAAGGAAAATGAATGCTAAGAAGGATAAACAATTTCAACAAATACAAAGTAAAACAGCTAAAGACCCACAGCTCAGCAGACAGAAGCACTTGCATGCAAAGCTGGGGATTCTGGTTTTGTCCCCAGAGCCCACAGGTTGGAAAGGAGAGAACCAACCTCTGAGAATTGTCCTCTCTCTCAAAATAAACCAAAAATAACTAAGCAAGTTTTCAAGTTCTGAAGTATCTTACAGCTCTTCCTACATGTGACATGGGTGGGCTGAACCCTGGGAAAGACATTCCAAAAAGGAAAAATCTCGTGAGGGATGACTCGTCACACAAGCTGCAGCTCTACTAATCTTTCATTTTTCCTAGTTGACTTCTCAGAAAGGGTGGCACAGCCAAGAACCTCTTCTGATAAGGTCTGATGACTCTACACACTTCCTCTCCATATTGGGACTTCTCTATAAGGATATCCACTTTGATGCGGCTGGTGTTTCGAGGTTGGAACAGTGGATAGGCAGTGATCCTCTCAAACTCTTTTGTCTCTCTGACGGTCGGGGGCCTCTCGGGTGGCGGCGGCAGCGGGCTTGGGCTCTTCCGCAGGACTCTTCTCTGCAGCTTCTCCTCTATGAGCTTCCTCCCTCGGTCCATGCGGGCCTGGTGACCCTGGATCTGCAGCCACTCCCTCCTGTGAGCCTGCTTCCTCCTCTGGGCCTCGGACACACTTTGCTTTTCGGACATAATCTTCGGCAGCACCACTTCACTGGAGAGCTGTGGCTGTCTGGAGGGTTTGCTCCTAAACTCCCTGGCCTGGCACGTCCGATGTATGTGCCGTTCTATCTGTTGCTTCTCTCTCTCGGGCACACAGGAGCACTGTTTCTGACCTCTGCTTTTCGTCGCTTTGCCCTCCATCTCTGTCTTTGCTCTGTGGTCTAGCTCTTCTTTCCTCCTTATCTCCGCTAGCTTTTTATTATAGTAAGACTCTGCTCTGGCGAGCCAGTGGTCAAGGGAACGGGCTTGCTCCTTACACAGTGTTTTATGCTCCTCTTGGTATGACTGAGTTATCAGATGTCTCGCTGCTGCTGTGTGCACACCACCCAGATCCTGTCAAAATGAGAGGGTCCAAATTTTGTAATGCAATCATTTTTTTCCTTTGAACACATTTTGGAGCCTGCCCTTGCTATTATTAAGATGCTTTCTTATTTACATTAATGATTTAAATTTTACTCCCCACCCTCCTAGGCAAGCCTAGGAATTCTGAAAGTGTGAAATACCTGCCACCAATTGATAACTAGTTTAGAGACATACATTCTAGGAGTTAGTGTTAGGCTACTTTGTCCACAACTGTGGAAATGACTGGGGAAATTTGCGAGGATATCAATAGTATCTCAAAGTGTCACCTAGGGATAGAGGGGTGGCTCAGCTGACAGATCCATAGCATGCATGAGGCCCTGGGTCTGTCGTAGGGATGGAACTCAGCTGATAGAGGGCTTCCCTGGCATGCATAAAGCCCAGGGTTTGATCCTCAGCACCACAATGGTGTAAACTTATGTCAGCACTCAGAAGGTAGAGGCAAAGGGAGCAGAACTTTAAGGTCATCCTCAGCTATAGTAAGTCCTCGGCCAGTCTGGGCTACGTGAAATCCTGTCTCATAAAAAGTGAAAAAGAAAAAAGTGTCTCTTGAGCAGAAGGATTCTCTGAGTAGTTCCAAATGTATGATATGAAGATATTTGATTTACCAAGATCCTTTTCTCCAGTGGGGACTGCTGACCTACTGCAATTCTAGGGTCCGTAGATGCTTTTGCCCAAGCTAGTCTGGAAGATAAAAAGGCAAAAGTAGATTAGGATGAGGGAATGCGCATGTCTGCTCACCTGGTGTCCCGAAGAACTGAATTATTCTGGCCAGGAGTAAGGGCCATCTCCCTCAAGAAAAGACTGTGTTCCCCAAGAACAAGGAGCCTGCTGTGTTCCTCAAGAACAAGGGCCATTTCCCCTGCTAGAGACCCCGTGTGTTCCCCACAGTGGAGAACAGCAAGTGCCGTTTTTTCTAGCAGGAGACTTCCACATGAACTAAAGGCATACTTCTTCTGTGGGTTCAATGAGAGCCACTCTGAATCTTGTATTTCTTCCCTCTGCTTGGTGAGGGGTTGCCCAGTGACACCCAGGAGAGATAGCTCAGGGTCCAGGCCTTCCCCCTTGTCTTCTGACACACTTCTCGAGCCCCGCTTCAGCAGTCCATTTTCCTTCTGTGCCAGCCAGGCCCTCTGCGCCTCGATCAGCACATACAGCATCTCTGTCCTGTTGGTACCGAAGCTCTTCTCTGGCTGAACTGCCTGCCGCTCTGCTGGGCCACCATCTGCTGCCAATCACCCTTTGTCCTACACTCACTGTGAGGCTACTTCCCCCTCCAGGCTGGGTGGGCTCCTCTTTGTCGAGAGCCAGGCTGATGGCACCACAGTGAAGACCACCAAGCTCTCCATGTGTCATTGATGTTTAACTTGAACTTACTGTGAGGTCGTATATAAGCCAGTGAGGAGGCCTGACGCTCAACTCTGTGGCTTTCACACCATTTACAGCCAAGAGCAGTCTTTGAGCATTGAAAGGGATAAGTCTGAGCCCTAATTTCACTATTTCTTTGGTGTATGACTTGGGGCAAGAATTAACTTCTCTATCAGTTCCCTCATTTATGAGATGGACATATGAGAGAAAATCTGTCTCAGTCATAAAGTACAAATATGAACTAGATGTGAAGAGATGGTACGGGGAGTTCTTGGTACATGTCAGCCACCTGCCTTCAAGCAAGACCCTCACTGTCACTGTCTTCCTAAATGACATGGGCGCTGTGACATTACCTTCCTCTAAATACGTTTTGAGTTTCTACAACTCACTTAAGTCAAGGATTTTTTACATTGTGATGTCTATATCCACATACAACTTTGAACATTTTGAGGTTGAAATTTACACTTATAAACATATGAGTTATAATGTACATTTACAAATGTAATTGATATTATTGAAAAGGATCTGATAGCTAATAATTGGTCTCACTGATTTCTTACTTGCCTATATATAGTTTAAGATTTAAAAATGACCACCCTAGAATCAGCCATAGTAGCTTAAGACTAATCTTGTCACTTGGGAGCTTGAGACAGGAGAATCTCCATGAGTTCAAGGCTACCCCAGCCTACACAGGCTAGCCTAGAATAGTGAGATCCTACCACCCTCCCCAAATTTCATTTTTTGCATAAGACATCTAGATCTAGTATCAAGCAGAACCTTAAAAGTCTCAAAATTATGATTCAAATGTCCGTATCACATAACGTCTAAGCATCTTTCTTACATGTATCAGTTATCTTAGAAACAGAGCTTCCAACCTAGCCTGAACTAGCTATGCAGCCCAACCTGGCTTGAAGCTCATGATCTTCCTGCCTCGGTTTCCCTAGTGTGATAGATATATACCAATATACTAGGCACATCTCTCCTTTAATTAAAGCAGGCTCCTGACCTCTGTGAAGTGTATTTGCTTTACACACCCAGCTCAGACTTTACACTGTCATTGTTTCTAATTATTCGTGTTAAATGAGGGAACGCAGATATCAACAGTGCAGTCCCAATCTCAGATCAAAGCCTAAATTCGATATTCATCGGACAGACCGTGGAAATGGTCTTCATATTTTACAAGTGTGTATTCCTTCATTGCATTAAAATTGTGTTCAAATCATGGTGGGTATTTGCTGAATGTCTGTCATGGCATAAAGTAAAAGTGGGTATAATTTCATCTCTTAATTTGAAATAAAGTAATGAAAATAAAAACGTTTCATACGACAGCCAGTTTCACCTGTCAGAGCAATCATGGGGCATGTCATCTGCAGCATCTTGTTCAGGGTTTTTAACTTCTCCACCTTGGTGTTGAAACATGAATTGCAAAGAATGAGGGCGTCTCTCCACAGCTTGCCTGCTTCAGAAGTTAGCGATGAATCCAGACCTTCTGCATAAAGGAGCTTGGCTGTTAAAAAAAAAAAAAAAAAAAAGGTCAGGAACTAGAACAAGTTTCTACTTACACCGCAGGCTGATGAAACGCCAAGTTTTCTAAGGATACTTACCCTAGTGTTGTGCCAAAGCTCAGAGGCAATTCAAGTGAAAAGCCAAAGCTAATTCTTAGGAAATCCCGGTAGGAGGCGCTCCTGTCTCACATTAGTCTCACTTACCTGGAGGGACTTAGGGGGGAAAGCGCCCTAATCTCACTGGTTTCACCATCTCAAAACCCTAAACTCCTTCACCTTCACGACTCGGTCCCCTAGGAAGCTGACTCACCCCTTCCAAGTCCCCAGAACTGCCCCTAAAAGGGCGAACGAGCCGGGTCCCTCCAGAACCCGCTCAAGAAGATTCAACCTGACTTTCGGCCACTGCGCAGTCACTAAAAGACCAAGGGAGTTGCAGGCTCTTAACCCTACGCGACCAGTATTGGGGAACACTTAGGGGACGCCCCGACTCCCCTTCGCCTTCTGGGTCTAGAGTGTGGATGCCAGACAAAAAGTAAGTAACTGTCCCAGGACTGGGGCCGAGCCGGAAAGGAAGACGGAGCAAGGCACTGGCTCCTCGTTTTTCTCCCACAGCGTCGCAGCACTGGGTCGAACGTGCCATGGAAATTTCCTTTCCCGAGAGAACAAGCTCTCTTCCTAAGGTTCTCTGGATGAGTGAGCCACTAGTTATGACGTCACAACTAGGTCGACGCTCGGAAGCGAGGACGCTCTAGCTGGCCAGTCACTCGCTGTACAGCTTCCCGCAGGCGGGCGCTCTAGCCCGCTCGGCGCACTCGCTGGTCGGCGCCCGGCCTCCCGGCGCTCTAGCCCGCCGGGTTCACTCTGTGCCCGATCCCTCGTGCCGGCGCTCTAGCCCGCAGCGACGCCGCGACTCTCGCCCGCTCCGCCCGGTGTCGGAGGCGCAGGGCCCCGCACCGCCGCGCTTCCACTCTCTCGCAGCTGCAGCAGGCAGGAGGCGCGCGTGAGAACAGAGGGCTGCGGCACCCGCGAGGCGGGAGAAGCGCCTCTTGCTAATAAACTCATTCTCCGCCCAGCTGCCATGGAGCTGGCGGCTCCCAGCTCCAGCTTTCAATCAGACTTGGATTTCTGCCCGGATTGCGGCTCGGTGCTCCCTCTGCCCGGGGTTCAGGATACGGTCCTCTGTCCTCGCTGTGGCTTCTCCATCAACGTGCGGGGTGAGGACCTCGGGTAGCAGGCCTCGGGAGACTCGAGGACCCCAATCCAGCTCTAGGACTTCTCTAGGGGAGAATTTCAAAGGTCCTACTTGGGAGTGCATTGCGGGAAGGGTTCCCCAGCTTATCTTTGCTTGTTTTTACTGCCTGTGCAGATTTCGAAGGGAAAGTCGTGAAGACCTCAGTTGTGTTTCACAAACTGGGGACAGTCATTCCTATGTCCACAGAAGAAGGACCTGAGACCCAGGGACCAGTGGTAAGTTAGTAAGGATTGGCTGCATCAGCCAGGAATGGGGGTGGAGGGTATAAAGTTGAGGGTGATTGCTGACATGTAGTGTTGGACTCAATTCCAAGAGAGTAGGGAAGGCTTTAGGTTTGGGGGTATCTGACAGGTGTGACCTGATTTCTATGGAAGAGAAGGACTTAGGACTAGGCCACAGTAACCCACCAGTTTCTTCCTAGGTCGACAGGCGCTGCTCTCGATGCGGTCATGAGGGAATGGCGTACCACACCCGGCAAATGCGCTCGGCCGACGAAGGGCAGACTGTCTTCTATACCTGTATCAAGTGCAAGTGGGTGTCCTTCCCTTCCCTCTGCCATTCCTCAGTATTTGCAAACAAAAAAAGCTAGTGACGACTTGCTCTGAGTAATTGATCCTAACAGGGAGAGTTGTAGTCTTTTAAATTTTATTTCATTTTTTTTAACATCAATATAATAATTGAACATATCTCAGTATTTTCAGTAACTTTTGAAGTTGGAGTTGGAGGATTCTTTGGGGGGAAAGCTAGCCCTCCAATGTCCTAAGGAAAAGTCCTTCCTTGGTTATTTTGAGCATCACATCCTACACTGCTCGAAAATTCTCCCTTTAGTTGACTATAACAAGTTTTCTTTTTGCATAGGTTTCAGGAAAAAGAAGACTCTTGATCCTTTTCTGGGCAACTTAGCAAGACCTTCTTTCTCTAAGAAGGTGAAGATGCTTCTTATGTGCCTTCTTCATCCATGCAGCTGCAGTGTTTTGCTGTCAGAGGAACAGAGCACTCTTTTTCCCTAGTTGAGTTTATTAAAGTTTTATTTTTTGTATGAAACTCTGACATGTATGATATAAATATATAATGTCTTACTCTGCTAGACTGATAGTATGTGCCCTTTAATCCCAGCACGTGGGAGGTGGAAGCAAGATCTCAAGTTTGAGGTCAGTTAAGCCCAACACCATAAAGAGACATCTCCAAACAACCAACTAAATAAATAAAACCTTTCTTGGCCCAAGAGGAATTTAAAGCTTGTACAGATGTCTGTAAAAACACTACACACACACAAAGACAAAATAAATCAAGATGATGCTAATATGAAGTCAGTCTTAAGTGTCCCTGTAGCTCTGGTTCCTTAGTGTAGGGAAACAAAATGTTGGGTGGATAGTGAGAGATTCACATAAAATCTAATCCACTTTAACTCTCCTTTATGAGAGAAAGGTACACACATGCACATCATAGCACAGGATAGAAATCAGCTTTCTTCCACAACGTGGGCTGGGGATCCCACTCAGAATGCCAAGTTTGGGAGCAGGTCTCTTTACCTGTTGAGCTACCATGCTAGACCCTAGGCTCTTCCTGACCCCAGACTGGTCTTAAATTCATTATATTGTCCCTTGGCCTTGCCTTAAGGTCCTACTGCGTTTTAGCCTAGCTAGTGCTGGGATTTCAGGCATCCACACCTATTGTGCTTTCATAAACAACCTGTATTGCAATTTCTAGATGACTTTTTAATTTGTTCTTTGCCACTCCGGAGAGTCATCAGTACGTAAGCTCAACTTCAAGGACCAGATTTACCTACGTTAACATCATGTCTCGATTCTGAACATGCATGTCTTCTCAGACTGGGATCTGAAAGGCAGGGTATGAGTATCATGCACCTCATCTCCAAGGCCTACCGCAGCTGGAAAAGTCCAAGTTGAAGGCACGTTAAATGGCAGGCTCCCATGCAAGCAGGCACAGGACGAGGCCCAGAACTGCTTGATTCTTACTGGCGCTCCTCACTAACTGCTCCCACTGAAGAAACCCTAACACAGGGAAATGGAAGTTGTGAGTGGAGGGTCCCCACCGCGCCTCTCCTAGGCCTAGGCTGTGGCTGGATCCGTCTGGGGTGGGTGTGTCGCCCCCACTATGTTCCCTGGCGTCGGCCAGAGCTGGAGTATACTGTGGGTTGCCCGGTCCCGTCCTCCGTGACGTCACTTCCGCCCCATGAGTGGCGCCTGCGCACTGTGTCATTACGGCGGAACTAATCTGACGATGCCTGCGCTTTAACGCTGATGGTGCCGGGCAAGGGGACTAGGGGACTGCAGGATGCGTCACACCCGGAAGTGAAAGGCCGGAAGTGGGGTTGGCCAGGTTATCCCCAGGGGTGGGGAAGCAGAGGCCCTGCAGGAGAGGGAGAAAAAGAAGGCCGACTATCCTGACTACTGCTCCGAGTCGGACACCGATTCTCGTAGCACTCAAAGACGCAGAAGTCGGGAAGGGCGTCTCATTCCGCTTCCTCCCTTCCCCATCCTTAACCATGGCCGAGGCAGGGCCCGGGCTGAGTGAGACCGTCACTGAGACAACGGTTACCGTGACAACTGAGCCCGTGAGAAAGGCGGGGTGGGAGGGAAAGGCGGTACTGTTTAGGGGTCTGGGAGGTCCTGGGAAGAAGGGGCCCGAGTTTGGGAAAGTTGGAGGACCTGGGCCTGGGGATCTGGGAGGGGTGGGGTTGGCTCTGGCCCGAGGACCGTAAGGGGCTGGGAATATTTGGAGTGACAGATGGAGCGGGCGGCTGGTCCGGGAGCATAGATCGGGCGCTGCAGCTGGGGTGTAGGTGTTGATGCTGGGGGCGGTGGTCTGTAAGTAATGAAAGGGAAGGTGCTGAGAGTGACCGGAAGAAAGCATGTAAAGGAATTGACAGAGTGTTTATCAATAGATAGCGATGGAGTGGATGAATGAAAATTGGAGAGACCAAGGAGAAGCAAACGGGAAAAAACAGGTTTTTGCAAAAACAAGTTGCTTTCAAAGGGGGACAGGTGCTCTTGGGTTTGTCTCTGGACTGAAGGAGTTTAGTAGTTTAATAACAATTGTCACCAGAGATGCCAGGATGCCAGGACCTAAGTGGATAAGGAGTTGAGAGCACTAGCTTTGAAAACCTAAGAATGTGGAGGCTTTCTTTGGAGTAGAGAGTCTCGATTTTTTTCTTGTTTGTGTGTGTGAACTCACGTGTGCGGAGGTCAGAGGTCACACTCCAATATTGTTCCTCAGGCACCATCCACCTTTTTGTTGAGTTCACCAATTAGGCCAAGCTAGCTTGCCAGTGAGCGCTAGCAATTTGCCTGCTTCTACCTCCCCAGCACAGGAGTTACAAGTACCACTCCCAGCTTTTTTCTCATAGTTTCTAGGGATATAATTCAGGTCCTCATGCTGGAGAAAAGCTCTTTACCCACAGAACCTTGCTGCTTTTTTTTTTTTTTTTTTTTTTTTTTTTTAATCAGCCTTACTGAGTTGTCTGGGCCGGCTGGGTACTAATGCTAGATCCTTGTCCCATGCTGTGATTACAGGCCTGCACCACCACAGTCTGCAAGGGTTTTTTGTTTTTGAGGAAAAATTAATAAGAGGTCTGGAAAAAGAAAGACCCATGACTAGTCACTAGAGATGGAGAACACTACTTTCCTGTATTAAGACGTGAAGGATGATATGGGAGAAAGAGGGAGAAACCACAGAGATTATTTTTCCCCTGGAAGACTTGCTGGCATGTTCCCTGGGTTAGGAACTGTGTCTGTCTTACATGCCAGTGCTCAAGAAGAACAGAAAGACTTACTCCTCGGGGACTCCCTGAGGTTAAGGACCTGTTGTGTCTTCTCCCAGCGTCCAGCTTCTGTGGTACTGACTGCACCTGGGAAAGAGAAGAGACGGTCCCTTGGGAGTGAATAGAAAAGGTCAGGAGGAGACTAGACTGTGCGCCCATGCCTCTCCTCTTGCAGGAGAACCGGAGCCTAACCATTAAACTTCGAAAACGGAAGCCAGAGAAGAAGGTGGAATGGACAAGTGACACTGTGGACAATGAGCACATGGGACGCCGCTCATCAAAATGTGAGTATATGTGGCCTCACGTCCCTGGAGTACTGTCTCCTCCCAATTCCCTGTCCTCTCCCTCCCCATACCCTTTACTTCCCCACGTTCTCTGTCCCAGATACCAGTTTTCTCACTTCCTTATTAGTTCTCAGAGAAAAGAGGTGGGGGAGGGAACTTTCATTCCAGGGGCCTGATAGCAAGCCATGACAGAAATGAGAGAAGTAGGGCTTTCAGTTCTTGACTCTAAAGGAACAAGAGGAGTGGTTGCCTGAGGCCTCGGGGTCAGAGCCTCCTGGAAGGTAGAAAGACAGAGGTGGAAATTAGAATTTTCTTACAGGTCCAGTGATAATAGAACAACCAAATATGTTATTCTTCCTGGTTTTTTTGTTTTATTCTTTGTTTTGTTTTTAATGAGGCTCCTCCTTTCGTATCCAGGCTGCTGTATTTATGAGAAACCTCGGGCCTTTGGCGAGAGCTCCACCGAGAGTGAGGAGGAGGAAGAGGAAGGCTGTGGTCATAAGCACTGTGTACGGGGCCACCGCAAAGGACGGAGTCATGCAACCCCGGGACCAACTCCAACAACTCCTCCCCAACCTCCTGACCCTTCCCCACCTCCTCCAGGACCAATGCAGCACTAAACCCTCTCCCACCATCCCTGTGTCTGCCTGGCCCCAAATGTATCCATCTGGCTACGAGGGGACTCAACCCATGGTCTTATCCCTCCTTCAGCCCCCTCCGTCTCCTCCAACTGGTAGAGAAGAGGAAGAGGAAGGTGGACAGAGACCCTTGCTGCTGTCCCAGAACCCAGGCTTCTGGGTCCCCCAGCCTCATCTTCCCACCGTTTCCCCCCTTGCAAGGAATCCAGGCATCTCGGTCCCAGTCTGTTCCTTTTGTTCTCACTGCCAAACTACCTGTCCTGGGATCCAGTTACCTTGGCCGCCTGCACCCTCAGCTTGAGTCCCAAGCATTTAAATTGGGTTTCAACAGTCCCAGCCTTCACTGCCAGGGTCCCAGTCAGATTCCAGGCAAGCTCATACCCCCAGCTCATACCTGCAGCGTGTTAATCCTGGCTTGCAGTTCTTACACTTACACAGGTATATGATCCTGTCTAGTCCTTGCCTGTGGGATATATGGTCTCATGGAGATGATAGGGCTCCTGCCTTTCTCTCATTTCTACCCTTCCTGCCCTCTAAAGGAGTTAGGAATGGTCTTTGGCATTCATACCTCTAGTGGAAAGTGGAACAAAACATGGTCATGCCCTCAGTTCTCACCCTTTTGCTTGGGTGTTTTCTAACAAGGCAGGTTTAAGATTAGCCACTGAGACCTAACCTTCTGCCTTTAGTCTTTCGGCTTCAGTGCCGTTGTCCCACGGACCTGGGCCCCTGGGAGAGGAAAGAAGGAAAAAGCCGTGATGGGGAAGTACCTACAGTACACTCCTGCCCCTTCTTCCTTGGTTTTGGTGTCTCCACCAATCCAGGCACCCTGGCCCCCCACGCCCACCCCCCTTACTGTGAGCTCCACAGTTCTCCAATCTCCTGCGTGCACGGTGCATAGATCAGGCAAATCCATACCACCACTGAGAGATCATTTATTGCCACAGATGCACAAAATAAATAACCCAACATCACAAGATGTGTTAAATACGGGCCCGTTTATACACGTGGGAAGGACGAGAGACTGTACCAAGTGTCTGGGAGGTCTGGGTTGCTCCCACTTGAAAAGGGGAGGTAGCACCGATCTTTTATGTGGAAGACAAAGTTTTAAGGGGGTCTTTACTAGAATAGGCTGTGCCACAGAAAATGTGTGTGTGTGGGGGTGCTGGCTTGTAGGCACCCACCAAGAGGTCTGTAGTCTTAAGTCAGACTTCTCAGTGTGAGATGCTGTTTCCCCTGAGAATCTTCAGAATGGGTTGGAGCAGGAAGCGCAGATCTCCCCACCTTGGAGCAAACAATGAGCACTTTGGGGGTCAATAGGCTTGGTTGCTCTGCAGTGAGCGCTGCCAATACTGATGGTGCAGAGCACAGAGGGGACAACTCGGCTGAGAAACGGTGGGGTGAGACTCGGGAGACAGAACTGGCCTCCGCCTAACTTGTGTGCATGGACACCCACAGGTCACTTGAGGTCTTGATTTGGCAGACAGCATGGGGTCGATGAGGGGTGTCTATTAGTACTCCTGCGATGGGCGCTGAAATGGGTGGGAGTTTCCGCACCCAAGGAGAGTCGGCCAAACTGGGGCGAGAGCGGGGCCCTCAGCCCTCTCCGGGAACGATGCGCAGCGGGGCGCGGGGATCACTTGTACAGAGCAGCGGGAACACGCGCTCCCCCAGCGGGCCGGGCGCCTGGAAGGCGAACAGCAGGTCCAGGGAGCGGCCGTCGTAGAAGGCCACGCGGCCCCGTTCCCAGTCCAAATCCACGCGAATGCGCTGCGGCGGCGGCCCGGCGCCAGCCAGCAACGTGGGCTCAGGGGCCGTGAGCGCCCACAGGCGGCCGCCGCGGCCCTCCACGGCCCACACGGCCTCCGCGGGGCACAGCCTGACGCGGCCCTTGCGAGGCACAGACTCCCCGGCGGCGCCCACGGCGTAGCAGCAATCTTCGGGGGGCTCGGCGGGGTCTCTGTAGCACGGGGCCTCGGCGGTTTCCACCTCCCAGCAGTGGCGGCCGGCTGCGAAGCCCTGCGCGCCCAGCACCGCCGGGAGCTGATCGAAGCGCGCGGGGCTGTCCAGGGGCGCAGGCGTTCCGGGCGGTGCCAGGCTCACCCCTCGGCAATCCGAGGAGACCAGCAGGCGCCGATGTGCCGTGCGGGGGTCCAGCGTCAGATCCGCTGCAGAGGAAGAAGGGGACGAGAACCCAAGATGTTTCTGAGTCAGAAGGCGGCGAAGAGGCAGCGTGGTGCGTTGCATAGGCGCTGAAGACCCAGCTACCCCGCCCCAGTGCGCGGACAGAGACCCGCGAAGAGCGAACCAAGGCAGACCGCCCTGTGCGCCAGTGCGCCACATTCGTTGACCTCGACTTGGGGAAGGAACGGACTGTCCCGAGTTTGTGCTGTTAGCAGAGGAAGAGAAGCTGGCTGGATTTGTGGAGAAAAATGAGGAATACTGCTCGGATCTCAGCATCTAGGGTGGGGTGGGGCTGGGAGCCCAAGTCAGCAGGGAAGGTGGATCTGCAGAGAAAGAATAACACCTGATACCAGAACCCAGCTGAAAGAAGGAGAGGCAAGAAGAATCCAAGGTATCCAGCAAAACCAGCCCACCCACCCTTGGTTGGCACAGGTGGGTTGGACAGGTTTCTGTATTTCTTCAAAGAGGTGTGTCCAGATACAGATAGCCAAATGGACCAGAAAGAGCCTTTGACTTTGCAGGTATGGGATGCTTTGAGAAAAGACTTCTGGAGTAAGGGTGCCAGAGACACCAGATGAAGTGTGATGATGGATGGCAAAGCAGTGGAGCTTTTAAGAAGGGTGGAGTGCAAAGGACCATCCAGATGCCTCGGTGGTCGAGGTAACTGCTCAAAGATGACAACTTGAGTTCGATCCCCAGAAACCCACGGGGTGGAAGGAGAGAACTTACTTGTGAAAGTCCTCTGACTGTGACATAGCATGCAATTCTTTCTCTCCCTCCCTGTCTTTCACTCACTCACTCTCCCCCACGAGCGCCTCCCTCAATATCTCTGAATTTACCTTATTTAGAAGAGGTTTTAATAGAGGTAATCAAATAAAAAATGAAATATTACTGCGGTCCCCAAGTGTGTGACAGCACCCTCAGGGGGATGGGGCTTGGGCAGAGACAGACACACAGGAGAGAAGCTGAGACCATCTGTAAACCAAGGAATTGAGAGGCTACCAGAAACCTGGCGGCCTGGACAGAGGCCTGGAGCCAGTCCCTCCTCAGCCTTCAGAAGGAAGGAACCAAATTTCAGACTTCAACTCCTAGGCCGTGGTACCCAGCTTATGTCTCATCACTGCAGTCCTGGGAAAGTGATACAAACATCAAAAAGGACTTGGCCGTTTTTGAGAGCTAAAAAGTCCTAAGCTCACATCCGGCCCTCCACCCCCTCACCTGTGAGTCTGTGAAGCATGTTTTTGACCACGGGGTAATCTTCAGGGAGGTCCTCCTCCAAGTGGGATGACTTGGGTGTTGAGACATCAAACCTGGGTAAGTGAGGGAGGATGGGACTTCATCAGTCACCCTCTGCCTTCCAATAGCGATTCTGACACCTAACACCCCCAGGTCTAACTCACTCACTCTCCACTGGAGCAAGTAAGGCCACTACCCCTCTCCAAATACAGAAAATGGGATGAAGCGGTCCAGGCGGGAGTGTGATAGCCTGGACTCACAGGGAGTAGGTAGGAAGAAGCAGTAGGGGTGGGAACTCACCGTCTCCATGTCTTCCTCATATCCTGGGATGAGAAGAAGGAAACGTGGATATCAGTGCTATATTCACACTGTGAAGGTCTCCCTTCCCCTTCAGGGGAGGGGGCAGCATCCCTTTGCATGTTCCTCTGCTTCTGAACTTACGCACGGCTCCTCTTCCTTCCCATGTTCTTCCCTTCCACTCATTCCATCGCTTTTTCTTCAGCCCTGGCTCCATCCCCACAGCTCTCCTTCTCCGCCCCCCCCCCTTCTCCCTTCCCTACAGGCAGCCACACCCACCTTTCCTTCTTCCCCTCTGCCTCTGCGTCCCATTCTTTCTTTCAGTATCCCTCATCCTCATTCACGCACTCCAGACAAATGCCCACCGACTTCCCACCGTATAGAAACGGAGCACACGCCCAGAGCTCCTGAGCGACAAGCTGGCACATAAAAGCCTAACAATAAAGCCGCTTCCTCTCCCATCATAAAAGCCCAGCGGCGTTTATTGGCCTCTTTGTGTCTCTACCGGGACTGGGGAGGTCCCGGGACTCGTGTGTGTCCCTAGAAACTCCACAAGGAAACACGGAAACCGGAAGAGGGCGCTGGTTTCTGTCCCCCTCCAAACACTGGGGTCCCCACCCCGTCTTTCCGCAGCGCAAATAGGGAGGCAGGAGAGGCCAGGGAGGCGGGAGAGGGCAGAGGAACTGGCCTGCTGTTAAACCTAGACGACTTAGGCCCACGAGGAATTCAAAGGGCGGAAGCCAAACCAAGGCTGAATTGTTGGGGAGAAAGAAGCCAGTCATGGATAAGAAAATAGGGCCGGTTGGTGCTCGAGGAGTCAGCGCAGGAGGAACCGGGTGGGGAGACCGTAAGACTGATGAATGTAGAGGAGCTAGAGACAGTGGCTGCTCTTCGGAACCTCGCCTCCACCTGTCGCCTCCCCGCCTGGGTTCCTGGGAGGTGTCGAGAACAACAAAAACACCACCACCGCTCACTAGGTCCCGAGTCTGGGGAGCCCTAGCCACAAGCAGGATGCTTAGATCTGAGACCGGTCCTGCCTCCATCCACGAAGCAGTGGCCCTGCCCCTCCACTCCAGCTTTGTCCCAGCGGATTCCCGCTGTCCTAGGCACCCTTCAGTCAGTCCCGCCTCGTCCTCCCTGGACCCCCTAATTGCTCTGGCCTGGCCGGGGTCTCCGTTTCGATCCTCAGAATACCTCGGGGAGGCCTTGCCGCAGTTTCTGTGATTTTTGCCAGGGCTCTAAGAGGTCTCCCAGGACCTCCGCGGTATTTATTCTGCAGCCCCGTGGGCTCCGCTCTGCAGCCTCCTCTCGCCAGCTCCTCCCAAAGCACCTAGGCATCTGCCCAGCCTCCTCCTTCCACAAGGATCAATTCTTTCCCAGGTCTCTCTCTCTCTCTCTCTCTCTCTCTCTCTCTCTCTCGCTCGCTCGCTCTCGCTCTCGCTCTCTCTCTCTTTCTCTCTCTCTTTCTCCTTTCCTCTCCTCTCCTCTGTCTCTGTCCCTGTCTCTTCCCTCTTTCTTTTCTTTCCTCCTTCTCGGTCTCGTGTGTACTGGACTTGAACTTGCAACAATCCTCCTGTCTCCGCCTCCCAAGTGCCAATTCTGTTCCTTATCTACACAGCCATCCAGATTTTAGCGCGCGAATCCCAGCTCCCGCTTTCTCCAAGGAATCTACAATCCCCTCCCCGCTTCAGCCCGGACCCACTAAAGCGCCACCTCACCTCTCCTTGAGGGTCCAGGCAGCCCATGGTCGGGATGCGACCCCCGCGACGTCTCCCCGCGCGGGCCCCGGGCTCCGCCAGCTTCTCGCGCAGCCCGCGGCTGATGCGCACCTCTACCGCCAGCCGCACGTTGGACCTCAGGCTGCGACGGGGGCACGGCCGGCCGCAGCAGGGGCAAGCAGGGGGCGCCTCCTCCGGGCCCGCCGGGGCCCCCCAGCAGCGCGCAAGGCACGCACGGCAGAAGCTGTGTTCGCACGCCAGCAGCACGGGATCCTCGAAGGGACCCCCGCACAGCGGACACGTCGCCAGCTGCTCCAGACGCTCCACCAGCCCCGGGCCCAGCTCGGGAGCCTCCATGGAAAGCCGGGGTCCCGACGCACCCACGCGCGCGACCGTCGAGGCCTCCTTCTAGCACGCGGGTGGCCGGTAGCCCCCGCTGCGTGCTGACTCGACGCCCCTCGCTGCGCTTCCCGCATCCACTTCCTGACGCCCGCCAGCCCCTCTCGCGGGTTGCCTCTCCTACCCAGATTGGTCTCGGCGCGTCTCCCCAACACCCCAAGGTTTTATAGGGAGGGAGGAGGCCCAGTGCGCGAGGTAAACAGGCCTTGCGTAATGCTCCATCTGGTTCTCCTGCTTCCCCAGTAAGGTTTGGGGGAGGAGGGTGAAGAGAAGGGGACACCTGGATCCCCGAGGAGGTGGGCACCAGGGGGCGCTCTGCGGGCAAGGTGGCAACGTGAGGGGGAGGGTGTGCCCCGTGACTCCCCAAAGAGCGCGAATCCAGCTTGCCTCTCGGCCGGTGCTGTGCTTGCCCGTGGGCAGAGCGCCCAGGCTCGCTCTTGGCGTGTGCGCTTACATCGCCAGGACGTGAGTCATCCCAGGTGGCTGGCACACCTACATCTTGGGGGTGGGGGCCGGAAGCTCGGATCCTGGCCCGTGTGGCTTTGGCAGGCCTCTGAGTGTTGGCGTGTGGCTGTCACTCCCGGCGCCTCTCTGGCCTTCCATATCCCTGTCTTACCAATTAAGGCCTTGGGCACAGTGAGATTTGGGACTGGGACTGGGAGCCGGCACCCACATTCCTGCCACTCGAGGTAGAGCGCTCTGTGCTGGTTCAACTACCAGCCTGTTTCCTTCTCTCTGCTGTTTTTCCTTTGATTTCCTATTGCCTCTTTGGAACGTACCAGAGACTTCTCTACTTCAACTGCCTCTGTTATCCGAGACCTAGATCTGCCTACGTTACACATCTAAGAAATCCCCAGAAGTGGATCCTACAGAGCTTCTTACTGTGTTCTTGAAGTGACTCAATGCTGTCTCTTTACTTTTTAATTAAAAAAATTAAGGGGCTGGCTGGCGAGATAGCTCAGTGGGTAAGGCGCCCTCTTGTAAACCTGGTGACCTAAGTTTAGTCCCTGGGGGAAGGGGGGAGTGACCCACATGGTAAAGGAGAGAACTGATTCTGAAAGTTGTCTTCTGACCTCCAACCGTGGGCCATGGTGTACATTCTTTTTGCCTCTATCTCAAATGAAATAGGCCTCCTAGACTCTTTTTGGAGACACGCTATTAAAAAAATAAGTTGCAGACCCCTCACCTTCACCACTGTATCCTCCTCTTCCCTCTTCTCTCTTCCTGTTCTCTCCTTTTACTGGTTCCTGTGTTTTCTCCCATGCCAGGCCTTTCTACCTGGATATACTTGAGAATTTGTGATAGGTAAACCTCCAGATGTCTATACCTGTATTGCACATTGTTGCACATACATGTGTGCTATTGCTGTCCCATGTGCATAAAACTACACACAGATACACATAATGCAGGCATCACATATACATCTCAGTAGTCTCATAACAGTTGCTCCTGAGTACAGACACTTAGGACCATTTGGGGCATGTGGACATATTCGACTAAAACGTGCAGAAAGCCACTCTGTCATTAGTTTTATTGTCAATAATAGCAACGACACAAGATCTGCAGCACTTCATCAGGCACCTTCCAGGCACCCTTCCTCCTCCTCACCCATGCTTATTAGGAAGATACTCAAATATGACACTGTGATAAACAAACCTATATAAATAAACATGCTCATTTGGGAACAAACCTTCCAGCTCGGTGTCAAAATACACAGTGAATTTCAAGCAAAAGACTATCAATACTAGGCTAGATATGGTGTATATGCTAGTAACCCCAGTGGCTAGGAGACTGGGGCAGAGCATTGTCATGCGTTGCAGGCCACCCTGGGCTAGAGAGGAAAACCTTATTTCAAAAAACACTCTTGGGGCAGGAGAGATGGCTCAGGGTTAAGACTCACTCTCACAAGCAGAAGATCCTGAGTTGGGATCCCAGTTTCTACATAAACTGGTTTGCACTTCCGGCCCCGATGCGGGGAGCCTGGGAAATCCCAGAGAGAGACAAGAAGAAGGTAGAAGCAATCTAGGATGATTCCCAAAGTCACCCTTGGTCCTCTACAGAGACACACAGTGCCTTCTGACACACACGAGTGCACACACACACACACACACACACTTTCTCTCTCTCTTTCTCTTTCTCTTTCTTTCTCTCTGTTTCTCTGTCTTTCCCTCTCCCCATAATTCTTTCTTGTGTGTGTGTGTGAGCGTGTGCGCGTGCGTGCATGTATATATCAGAGAACACTTTAGTATGTGTCTGTGGAGACACATCCTGAATTCTCTGCTTCCTTTTTGCTTTGCTCTGGGTTTTCCAGGGCTAGAAGTACAGACCACCACCATTTCTGCCCAGCATTTTTACATGTGATCTGAGATCTCAAGTCCTTCTTTTGAGGCAGAAGATTAACCCTGAGCCATCTCTGTAGCACCCCAATTTTCTTTTTAATTCAATTTTTTTGTTGTGTGTGTGTGTGTGTGGTGTGTGTAGCAGAGGGTTCTGTGTGTGTGCCTGTGAAGGCCCAAGGGTGACTTTGGGAATCACTCTGAATTGCTTCTACCTACTATTTCCCAGACTCTGCGAAGTACTGGTGTCCAGGTCTGGAAGTACTTACTGGCTACTGCCATTTCTGCCTGACGCTATTTGGGATTCAGTATGTGAACTCAGGACCTTCTGCTTTTTTTTTTATCATTTATTTATTTATTTATTTATTTATTTATTTATTTATTTATTTATTTGTGTGTGTGTATGTCCGTGTGTGTGTGTGTGTGTGTGTGTGTGTGTGTGTGTGTGTGTAGAACCACGGGGGAATTCGGAAACCACCATGGACACCTTCACCTCCTCCTTGTTTACTCTGCCCTGGGATTCACAGGCTCTGCCCTACCAAGGACCAGAAACGCAGGCCGCCCCCGCTTCCACCCGGCCTCTATACGTGGGGTCCAGGATCCGAACTCAGGACCTTCCACCTGCAAGGCAGAGGCTTAATCCCTGAGCTACCTCTCCAGCCCCAGGACCTTCTGCTTTTAAGGCAGAGGCTTAACCCTCAAGCCATCTTTCCAGGAAACCCCCTTTTCTTTTCAAAAGTTTTCTGATGCAATTTAAATCCAGAGACGTTTCCACAGTATGGTAAGTAAAATAAGGCTCTGCTCCACATCCTAATCCCTAGAAACTCAGTATTGCCTTACTTAGAAAAGGAGAATTTATTTGAGATGGAATAATGTTTGATAATCAGCCGAGCTTCAAGTGGGGAGACTGAAGGAGACTAAGCGCTCGGTATAATCTAAAGACTCTGTGAGCAGATGGTGGGAGAAGAGAGGAAGACCCAAGCCAGGAGCATGAGATAGTCTCAACCTGAGAAGCTGCCAGAGCCAGACAATTTCATCTCCACCACACCCTTTCCCGACTGTGAGCTACAGAATTTAAAGCGATAAATGTATATTGCTTCAAGATACTAAATTTGTGGCTATTTTACTATAGCAGCCATAAGAAATGAATCCATATAGTGGCCCCTTCTCCCTATCTGTGACTTACAAAGTCTGAATTTCTCTGGATTATTGTTGTTTGCTTGTTTGGTTTTGAAACAGGGTCCCACTATGTATATCCCGGCTGACCTTGGATTTAGCTATATATCCCAGGTTAGCCTCAAATTTAAGCTCCTCTCGCCCCACCCGCCCCACCCCCAGAACAAAGCCCTCGTGGTCTGTTTTGTTTTTTCCTTTGATGACTTCATTCCTTGGCTCTCTTCACCTTCTGCGCCTCTCCACAACATGTTCTTTCAGGACGTGGGTCTGGAGTCCTAGAAGACCTCTGTGTGCCTCCAGGAACCCATGCAAGTGCCCTGCCACGGCCCAGGGCCTCTCTCGTCAGTGATTAGCAGCCTTGTTCACACACTGGAAAACTTGAGCTGCTGATATCCAGCTGGCACCTCACCTCAACCAGTGGAACAGAACCTGTGGGCACAGGTGCCAGGCACCGGCAATTTTCAAGCCTGTTGTGTGATGTCTTGCATCATGGATGTGCCCCTCCCATTTCGCTCCTTCTCCTCCAACTGGGGTGCCTTCTGCTTTCTGTTCCTTGAGCATGCCAAGGCCCAAATGGCTGTGCAGTCTCTGCACTCACTTTCCTCCTCTTTGGAGAGAGCGTCCCACGGCTCTCCTCGTCACCTCACTCACCCACAGGCATCAAAGTCAGATAGGACTTTTTCTTTTCAGTCCTGGGGAGTTGGCGCCATGGCTCTGTGCATGCCAGGCAAGCGACATAGCCCTGAGCTACAACTCAGTCCCGCAGAAGGCTTCATAACACTAATCTTTCAAGTCATTTTCCTCAAACACATTTGTGTTCTCTCTGATCACATTAGTTATCTCAGTCTGAGATGATCTATTTCATCATTCAGTGTTTCTGTCCGACACACGACAAGCGATACAGGAACGAAGAGGCAAAACCCTCAATGCACCTGGAACAGCGCCCGGCACAGAGTCTCACGTCTCTGCCCACTGGTTGAGTTACTCATCACTGGTTGGGCAAAGTGAGAAGATCCTTTGATTGTCTACTAATCCCTCCTAAGTGCCAGACAAAGCCCGTCTTGTTCCTGTCAACCGATAGTCCTTCCTCTCTGGTGGGTGTCACATGTGGTACAAGGCCAGCGCTCAGTCTGGCCGCAGAAGTTTTTGGCTAGCTTCTGCTTCCCACCTGCAGCCAGAGGAGCCTCCGGCCTCTACACTCCAGTTGTCACACATGCACACCCGACAGCTCTAGGCACAGGTAAGGAAAAGGTATTTGGACATGAACAGTGCCAGGAAATAGCTCATTTCTCAAGACTCCCCCCACACACACTCCGGGACAAGCTTGCCTTATTAAAGGCTCCTCTGATCCGCCCTTGAGTTCACTCCATCACCATAAACGGAAGGGTGGAAGAAGACGGAGGTGACTGTGTGTGTGTGTGTGTGTGTGTGTGTGTGTGTGTGTGTGTGTGTGACCTTGACTGGCTCCAGTTGACCCCGGCAGAATCCTGCCTCTGTTAGCCTGCACGTGTTGTCTTGTGATGTAAGTGACTCCCACACAATTGCCCTCCCCCTTTGAGGATGCCTGCTTATAGGCTTGTACTAGAGCATAATACACTTGCAAAACCACTGAGGGGCATGAGGCCCTGTCCTATCCTTCCTTCCCTCCTTCCTTCTTTCTTTTTCCCTTCCTTTCTTTCCTCTTTTCCTGTTTTTTCCTCCCCTTCTGTTTATTCTAGTGTGTCTTCCTACTATCTCAGTGACATCTCATCGTTTAAACAGTCCTCCAGTCTTTAAGCCCCCAAGGGGAAGTGGGCATGAGAGGTGTTTAGGAGACTGGTCTGAGCACAGTCATGGTCCTGCCCTTAGGAAGCATGATAAGGCAGGTGAGTGTATCCATCATCATCCCAAATCTATCATTACCAAATTAGGGAGTACAAGAAGGCAGGTAAGGTGTCGCCATCCTCAAGTGTTCAGGGGTGAGGGTAGATGGGGGGGAGGTCTGTCGACAGACTGGAGGACAAGAGGGAAGGATTTCAGAAAGGATTCCCTGGCAGAAGCGACCTGTTGATGAAGAGCAAGGAGGTGAGATCCTGAACGGAGACTCTTTGGTATAGAAAACAGAGAGGGAAGAGAAGACTCAGGAGATAAGGGCGTGAATGAAGGAGGCTGTGATTCTTTCCAATTCTCACTGTACCTTTCCGAAGACCCCCTCTCATCTCCATTGCTCCCACGATAACTCATTTTTAGAAAAGATTCTGTACCTTACAGTTTTTCTTAAATGTATCTCAGAGCTCTCTGAAGCAGCTGCTCCAAGGAGCCCAGGTGGGACTTCCCCTTGTAGGGGGCTTCAGGATGGCTGGGGTTGAGGTGGAGACAGAAGAAGATGCAGGAAGATTAATACAGCCAGTCCCAAGGCTCACAGACAAGGCCTGTAGTAAGAGTCCTCCACATGTCCCATCCTTTCACTTATCCTGAGGTGGCATGGTGAGGGGTTTGACCAGTTCTCAAAAGGGGCTCCCTTGCCCCTCATGGGACTCCACATCTGGAGTCCATGAGTTCCTACCTGACTTTTCTCTCGCCCCTCATGGATTCCATGCCTGGACCCATGAACTCTCCAGGGCTCTGTTGCCCCTCACAGATTCACATTCATGAGTTCTGTTCTTTCTCTCCTCTAATAAACTCTGCCTTAATCCTCTATGCTTGTTCTGGTTCCAGTCTTGGACTCCTAAACACAAGAACCTAGACATATAAAGACCCCAGAAGGACCCCGTATCATGGTACAGAGCAAAGTCATCTGCACCAATGAACCCTATGCTGTATCCTGCATATCTGCAACCTACTAGGAACCCACCACAAAGCTGCCAGCAGGACTTTCAAGCCTTGGCTACCAAGGACCACCAATCGAAGGTCAGAGAGGAAACCAAGAGAAAACTTCCATTTTCAATTCCCCAAAAGTTCATAAAAGAGGTAACCAGAATGAAGAGTCTTTGGAGCAAGATTTGCAGCCATCTCAATTCCCTCTGTCTCTCAGCCAGAATCTCCTCACTGCCCAACCTTTATGCACAAATTCGTTTTCCTTCCAGTGGTCTCTGAAACCTCAGTCATGTTCCTTTAAGCTGTGCATTTGTTGTCCCGTTCCAGCTCACCATGAACTGTTTCTAAACACCTGGCTCTGCTGGAGAATGAGGGAGGCCCCGTGAACAGGCAGACATGGTGTCTTGTCCTCTGGCAATCTAAGTTCTATGGGCAGAGACCAACAATAAGCAAGCAAACAAATTAACAAGATAATTATAGATTACAATAAGTGCTTTGAGGGACACAAAGTGGGCACAAAGAATTAACTGGAGGAGGTGAACAGCAGCTTTAATGGGACCTGTCTTAGTTACTCTGCATGTTGCCGATAAATTCACAAACAAACTGTTAAAGGGAACAAGGAGTTTTATTTGCTTCTTATGATTCTTGGTATAATTCCTTTTGTCCAACTTGGCAGCAGAGTTCATATCAACACCAGGGACCGAGGGAATTGGCCACACCATATCCACTACTAAGAGATGGGCAAATTCTCAATTGCCAGCCCAGCATGTCTGCCAAGTATACTGAAGAATGCCAACTTCTATAACCAGATCTTATTATATCATTCACCTGCCTGGGACTAGTCCCACCCACCACAGGCAGGGGGCTCCCCATCAATCAATCTGCAGTTTTGTTCAAGGGTTTGTCTTTAAGCCTTAACTATCAATTCTTCACAATAAGCTCAGCCTGCAACTGTCAGGTTGACACTGTATCTAACGGTCACAGAATGTTAGAGAAAGCTTCAAGGAGGAGGTGGTGTTTGAGCTGGGCCTTGACTGACAGAAGGATCCAGCAGTGAGGAGGGTCCGGGATGAGATCTAAGCTCTAGTGCGGCAGGTGGGACCTGGGACAGGGACGATGGATGAGGCAGGAAGGACTGACATGGGGTTGGAGAAAGCAAGATGCAGGACCCTGGAGGTTGGCATAAGAGCTCAGCTTGTTAGAAGGGGAATTACATGGTTGATTTTTCTGTATTTAGAAGCATGTCCTTCACTAGAAAGATGGCTCAGGGGTTAAGATTCTGACCTACAAGCAGAAGGTCCTGAGTTCAGATCCCAGGTCCCATGTAAAAATGCCAGGTGGAAAGGGTGTCCTGCTCTTCTGGCTCTAGTGGGTGGAGCCTGGGAAACCTCAGAGAGAAGCAAGAAGAAGGTAGAGGCAATTCAGGATGATTACTGAAGTCACCCTTGGCCCTCCACAGAGACATACAGTGCCCTCTGATACACACACACACACACACACACACATGTACACACATACACACACTAAATTTAGTTGTTTTTTTTTTTTTTTTTGAAAAAATACTTAAAAAAAAAAAACCCTGTAAAAAAACACAGGTGGAATTGTTGGCTGCCTGTACTTCCCACCTTGGAAAACAGAGCCTAGAAAACTCAAGTAAAGCAAATAGGAGGTAGAGCAATCCAAGGTGATTCCCAAAGCCATCTTTGAGCCTCCACAGGGATACACGGTGCCTTCTGCTACACACGCACACACACACACACACACACACACACACACACACACACACAGATAAAAATAAAACTTTTAAAAATTGCGAAGATAGTAGGAAACCCGTGAATATCAATAATGTGAAAACTTTCACATTTTCCAATCTTTTTCAATTGTGTGGGAGAAGTCATAGGATGAAATGTGTATACTTTCTTTTTTTTTTAAAGCTTTTAAAATTTTTTTATTATTTATTCAATTGTGCGTGTGTGCGTGTATATATGTGTGTGTACATGTGTATAGAACCACAGACGAATTGGGGAACCACCATGGATGCCTCCACCTCCTTGTTTACTTTGCCCGGGGATTCACAGGCTCCGCCCTACCAGGGCCAGAAATGCAGGCCGCCCCTGGTGTATAACTGGTGTATAAGCAAAAAAGCCTTTCTGATTCATATCCCTTGGTAGTAAAGTAGCTTTCTTCCTGCCTCAAAGCCACCTATTCCAAGAAGAAAGATAGTTAGTGTTCATGACATATGATATGCTGATTGTTGAAGCCCAGATTTACAGGAAATAGAAATAGAAGGAGCCAGCACATGGTTCTGAGTAAGTGGTGCATGGCTTGGGGGTGGGGAGCCTAATGCTCAGGAAGTTCAGAATCTGTAGGAAAGACTTGACTCTTTAGCTTTGTGACGATCTCGTGAAAGTAATTATATGTTACATGAATGGTTTTAGGGATCCAAGGGCATAACTTTTAAAATTAACTTATCAGGCTGGTGATAGATGGCTCAGCAGGTTAAAAATACCTTTACGTAAATCTGGTGACCTGACTTCAATTCCTAGAGTCCCCTGAGTCGACGTGAGAAAACAACTTCTGAAAATTGCCCTTACTGTCTATGCACACAATCTCCTCTCTTCTCTCCCTCCCTCCCTCTCAAATAAAATACTTTAAAAATTAATTTATCTTTGTGTCTGGTGTGCGTGCATGCGTGCGTGCGTGCGTGCGTGTGTAAGCTCATTCATGTGTGTGAGTAGTTCATCACACATGTACATGTCAAAAGACAACCTTGAGGTCTGTTCTCTCCTTTCACCTTATCTGAGAAAGGGTCTCTTAGTTGTTTTTCCATTGCACAATTCCAGGGATTCCCCTGTCTCCATTTCCTTTCTCACTATAGGAGTGCTGGGATTTCAGACACCTGGTCTATGGCATCTACTTTTTACATGGGTTCTGGGGATTTGAACACAGGTCCTCCTTCATGCTTGCACGGCAAACACTTTTATCCACTGAGTTATTTCCTAGCCCACAAGGAAATAATTTATAATTATTAAACAAATATTTATTAAGCAGCTAATTATATGGGACTGGAGAGATAGCTCAGTGGGTAAGCCACCTGCTCACAAACCTAGCGATGGGAGTTTGATCTCCCGGGAGCCTAGGGCTTTGTAAGTGGTGCGGGGATTACAGCACCCGAGTCAGCTGGAGGGAAGTGGGGGCCAGGCCCAGTAAGACGTTTATTTGCTGGAGATCAAAGCCGCCTGGGGCACAGCCAGCCTCCAACGCCCCCTTTCCTCTCCAACAGCGTTAGAACCTGGGCTCTGACACCCAGGGACACAGGGATTCAAAGAGCATCAGGGTACACGGGGCAATGAGTCAGAGACACCAAGTCAGAAACATGAAAGGAAGCGAGAGGCAAAGCAGGCCGGCAGGTGGAGGCAGCCACAGCGAGATTGACCTAAAAAGGCTTGAAGCCCAGAGAGTCGCCGCGCGTCTCTAAGTCCCGGCGCGCAGGACTGTCCCTCCCTGCTTCCTTCCTCTTGCCTGGTGACCTGTCGTCCAAGTATCGCAAGCACGCGGCTGGCACCTAGCTGGGCAATTAGCTGCAGCCTCTCCCTCCAACTTCCTCCCGGGCCTGCTGGATCCACCGCCAGTACCCGCCCCCCACTAACCCCTCCAGCTCCGCGACGCCCCGCCCTGCATCTCCAGGAGGAAAGACTGGCCCCAGGACCTGCCGTGGCCTCTCGGCTGCCTCCTCGAGCCCTCCCCGCGCACAGCTTGGCATCGGCACCCTTTTATCTGTCATCTTTGCGCCTTTGCGAGCGTCTTTGAAACAGGGGCTAGGGAGGGGCGTCCACACCCGCTCTGCGCCCTGCTTGGGGTGCGTGCGTGGGGTGCACAGG
This sequence comes from Typhlomys cinereus, assembly GCA_023101885.1. NCBI lineage: Eukaryota > Metazoa > Chordata > Mammalia > Rodentia > Platacanthomyidae > Typhlomys > Typhlomys cinereus. The sequence goes on along the minus strand of JALPQD010000414.1, from coordinate 192,839 downwards.
GTGGGGAGGGACTTCGAGGAAGCCGAGGGAAGGGAACCTACGCGGACTCTTGGGGTGACTCCCAGGAGACCGGCAAGAGGAAGCTCCACCTAGGAAGAAAAAGGTGAGGGTGAAGCGGACACAGGAGGACCCCCAAGGCCCACGAGGTGGGCGGAGGGGGCGGGCCGGTAAACAAGAAGTAGCAGAAATGGATTAAGTTCTGACAACCCGAGGAGAGACACGCTAGTGGCTGGGCAGAGAGGATTCCCCAGCGCGAGGCCCCCTTAGAGCACCTACATATATGCTCGGTTCAGAATTCACCGTACCTCAAGAGAGATACGACTTCTCAAGTCTTACAGATGGAGAAACTGGCTTAGAAAGGGGAAGTCAGTTGGCCCAAGCGAAGTGGCTAGTAAGAATGAGAATTCTCTGCTGCAGAAGGAAACCGAAGGATCCCTGGGGCCTGCTGACTGGCCAGCTCAGCCTACTCCGCAAAGCCTCCAGGCCAGGGATGGACCCTGTCTCAAAAACAAGGTGGATTGTTTCCGAAGTGGAGATTGACCTTTGGCTTTGAGCACACAAGCACGCGCGCGCGCGCGCGCGCACACACACACACACACACACACACACACACACACACACACAGAATTCTCTTGCTTTCTCTTTCACATCAAAACAAGTTCTGTTACTGATGCTAAATAAAACAGAGAGATGAGACATCTATGAAGTTAAGAATTTTCAGACACATTTTATTATTATTATTCAGGGTCTGTTTCCTGCAGCCAAGACTGGTCTGGGACTCCTTATCCTCTTGTCTCCATCTCCCAGTGGCTGGGGATTACAGGAGGCTCCACCCCCATACCATCACCACCACTTTTCCAAATGGCACGATAACACCAAGATCCTGAGTTTAGGAGTGATGTGATGTGAGCCCAGCAAACCAGGCGGGGTGCAGCCCAGGGAGGGGGGCAGAGGGGATTCTTCTGGGGAAGAGTAGCTTAGAGAAGCTCTACAGGAGACGTCTGAGAAGAAGGAAGCCTTGCAAGGGGAAGGTGGGAGGAGGCAGGAGAGGGCCTGTCAGGCAGAACTCAGCAGGCCGCGTGTGTGGGAGAGCTGGGTGTGTTCAGGGAGAACAAAGGAGGGTGTGAAAGGAGGTGGGGGGTCTGAGGAAGAACGTGAGGACAGAGACTCTAGGTTCATGATCCATTCAGAGCTGTGTGGAGGGTTGGGGGGGGCTCTATTTTGTAGAGGTGATGGGAACTTGGGTGAAATAAGTGTTACCAACATTCCCATATGACAGGTAACATGCAAATGCTTCTACATGCATTGTGCATTTTTAACCACATGCCAGCTAAGAAGAATGAGGACCGGGCTTGGGCATAGCTTGGTGCATAGCATGCATAAGGCCCTGGGCTCCGTCCCCAGCACCAAAGCAAAACAAACAAACCAATAAAAAGAGTGAGGAAGACGGATGTGGCTGACAGGAGAAGATGCCCAAGATGCTTGGTAAGAAGAACAAAGTGCACGGCATTGTGCTCTGCAGCTGGGGACCATCTCCCAGAGACACTCACGGGAGCACAGAATCCGGCAGCCGCTAGGGACCATCTTGCAGAGATCCACAGGGAGTGAGTTTGCTCTGGGAATTGCAGCACAGAGCAGAGGCAGCTGTGGGTGGACCACCTACTGAAGACTCATGGGAGGCGACTACAGCGTGTGTGAACGGTGGCACTTCATGCCTGGGCCTGGCACAGAGAGGCACATGGAGCTGGCTGAGCTGGATGCCTCTTGTCAATCCTTTGTCCTAAGCAAGTCTTTAGTTTTGTTCTATTGTTTGTTTCTTAATAGGATCTTATATAGCCCAGGTTGGCTTAAAACTTGAGATCCTCAGGCCTTGGCTTCCTGGTTACATCTGGTTACTGTTTATATGTTAAGTTCCATATGCCTAGCTCATTCTTAGTCTTTTTTCTTCAAAATTACATTTATTTACTAGAGAGAGAGAGAAAGAAAGAGACAGAGACAGAGACAGAACACATTCATGAGTGGAGGTCAGAGGACAATGTTCAAAAGTCAGTTCTCTCCTTCCACCACGTGTGGCCACAGTTTTAAAGTGGGGGTGAAACCGGTCTGATTAAACATGTGTGGAGGATGCTTCTGGCTGCAGGTGGAAAAGGGACGCTGGAGGTGTGAGAGTGTTGGAGGCTGCACCAGGCTGGGCCATGGGAACTGAGAGGGGGAGGAAGGAAGCGTGTAAAGCTGGTCTCGGGGAGTGGGTGGGCAGCAGATCTTGATGTGACTGCTGAAAAAAATAAGGACCACGGAACACAATCAGACCATTTTCAGGACCTTAACGGACATAATGTAAGCAAATAAAAGTCAAAAAACTTGGAAGTAGCCTTCCCATCTCCGCTACTTTCAATCCTCTGAGCTCATTTTTCGTTTATTTATTTGCTTGTTTTGGCATTTAACTCCATCCCTGTTAGTATTATTATTTACCCTTTTAATTTCCAGAATTATCTATTGATGTACTTTAGGAAAGATATAGATATACACACACCAACCCCCCCCACAAAATTACTGGTCTACAAACATCTTCCCTATTATTCCTATTAGTCCTTGTTCATAACTCTTTCAAAAGCACGTGCATACACACATTCATGAATATCAAGGACATGTGAAAACGCACAGAAAAATATCTTTTGGGACTACATCCAAGCAGAAGTCAGAAAGACAGTAGTTACAGGAAACTTTCATTTTTCCCTCCCTGTTCAAATTCCTGACCTATGAATGTACATTAATTGCTCACACAGTTTTAAAAAATCTACACAACAATACTGAACAGTAATTATCATTATGCACAGTTTACAGATGCAAGAAACTAAAGCTCTAAGTGTTATGTAATTTGTTCAAAGTCTTACAATAAGCAAGCACATCTGATAAAAAGCAGTCAGGAACCCAAAGGAAGAGAAGAGAGGAAGGAGAGAGCCTGAAAAAGAAATTGGGGTGCTGTGTGTGTGTGTGTGTGTGTGTGTGTGTGTGTGTGTGTGTATGCTGTGTGTGGGGGTAAATGCATATGTGTGTGCACTTGTGTATGTGAGTATGTGTTAAAGTGCTTTTAGGAACCATAGAGCCAACCATGGTGGTTTATCTCTGTAATCCCACCATTCAAGAAGCTGAGATAGGAGGATTGTGAGTCTGAGCCCTGCCTAGGCTACAGAGCAAGACCCTGTCTAAAAAAAGGAAAAAAAAGAAAAAGAAAAGGGAAATAAATAAGAAATCTGTATAGCGGAGCCAGCCTTTGGCAGAAGGAAATAAAACTGGGAAGCAGCTGTTTGTTTGAAGGCTAAAAGACATTCAAGGGCTCCATTGGTGAAAGGGATTCACCTGCATTTCGGGGTCCTGAGGGAGGGTGGGAGGTGGAGAGGTCACAGTCAGCATCGTGGAGGGTGACCCCAGAGAGCTGAGAAGCCAGGCATGTGCCATCTGCCGACTTGCCCCATGATGAGTCACTGGATCCCTGAAACTAACCGCCAAGAGTGAGGTCACCACCCACAAGACGAAGAGGCAGTGACAAGAAGGCCCTTGGGGAACTGGGGTGTTGAACCCGTTTGGCCACCAGCACCAAAACCACCAAAGAATTCATATCTGACAGGTCGTCCTCTGGACTCAGATGAGTAGGTCTGAGAGTCATTGAGAGCCGTGACACCAGACAGGCTGAGAAACAAAAACAGCCCCACCAAGGCAGCTGTGGTCTGCCCCGGGGAGCAAGGGACTGGGCGGGAGTCTCCATGGGGCCCAGCTGCCAGGGCATCTGGCTGCTCTGTCTCAGCCCCGCCTCCCTGGGGTCACTCAGGCTGCCATAGCCCCAGAAGCGATGGCTGTGGGGATTGTATAGTCAGGGCGGCAGTTGGATACATCAGAGATGAACGTGAGACCCTAGATATTTGTAGGACCTTTACACTGATCCGCATTCTACTCAAGCCTCTCTAGTTTATCCGCACCCCAACCCCCATCATGGCCTCTGCTGTCAGAACTGGCTGAAAATCATATGGAACCTGGTACTCCTGCCATAAACTCTCCTACCGCATGGTTACTAGGCCACCCTTGAAATACCAAACATCTCTCAGCTAAAAGAAGAAAGATTGTGACGATTAGTGAGAAAATTGCCGTGTGTGTGTGCGTGTGCGTGCGTGTGTATTCAAGAGTGCCTGTGGGGGCTGGAGAGGTGGCTCAGGGGTTAAGCCTCTGCCTTGCAGGCGGAAGGTCCTGAGTTCGGACCCTAGACCCCACGTATAGACGCCGGGCGGAAGTGGGGGCAGCCTGCGTTTCTGGTCCTGGTAGGGCGGAGCCTGTGAATCCCGGGGCAGAGTAAACAAGGAGGAGGTGGAGGCGCCCATGGTGGTTCCCGAATTCGTCCGTGGTTCTACACACACACACACATACATACACACACTCGCACACATGCATACACCCACAACTGAATAAAAAAAAAGAGTGCCTGTGGTGGCTCAAGGGTGACATTGGGAATCATTCTGAATTGCTCTACCTCCTTGTTGCTTTGCTGTGGGGTTTCCCAGGCTCTGCCTTCTAGGGGTGCTAGAATTGCAGGCTGCCACCATCTCTGCCTGCCATTTTTACAGACCCCAAGTCCCATAGCCCACATGGTAGAAGGGAAAACTGACTCCAAAAGTTATCATCTAACCTCCACATGTTCTCTCTCTCTCTCTCTCTCTCTCAATTCTTTTTACATTGTATTTTTGAGGATGGAGAGATACTGAGTTCCGATTCCAGATTCCATGTGTTATAGTTAGATATAGGTGTCAGCTTGATGGTTGAGGGTTTGAGCTTTGGGCACATTTGTAGAGAATTGGTAGTTAAGCCCAGAGTGAACCTTTGAGAGAAAGCTAGTGGATGGGGAAGGCCCAGCCCAATAGTGGTGAATAAAATGGAGGGAAGTGTTTAAGAAAGTGAAGCATCCTTGGGCTGGAGAGATGGCTCAGGAGTTAAGATTCTGCATTACAAGCAGAAGGTCCTGAGTTCAGAACCCAAGTCCCACGTAAAAATGCCAGGCGGAAACAGTGGTGGTTTGCACTTTCTGCCCTGGTGGGCAGAGCCTGGGAAATCCCAGGGCAAGTACAAGTGAGGGGTATGCCACAAGGGTCGGACATGCTGCGTATTTACTCAGCAAATATTTGCAGAGCACCCATGTGTGCCACAGATGCTGTAGGTGCCAAAGACAATGTCAAATACAGAAAGATCTCAAGATGCTTTTAGTGGGGTATCAGGGAGAGACTCATACACAAACCATTGTAGTTTATGGACATAAGTCACTGTGGAGTTGTGCCTGGGCTCTGTGCTCAGCAAGTACATTCCTTCAGGACAGGATGGGGTACCCAGGCGGTGGTGTCTTGGGGAGGAGGCACCTGAGGTCCTGGAGACTGAAGAAAGAAAGAAAAGAAAGAAAGAAAGAAAGAAAGAAAGAAAGAAAGAAAGAAAGAAAGAAAGAAAGAAAGAAAGAAAGAAAGAAAGAAAGAAGAAAGAAAGAAAGAAATGAAAGGGCTGGAGAGATGACCCAGGGGTTAAATCTTTGCTTTGCAAACAGAAGGACCTGAGTTGGGATCCCAGATCTAACATAAAAATGTCAGGTGGAAATGGTGGTATCCTTGCGTCCAGTCCTGGAAGGCAGAACTTCTGAAACCCCAGAGCAAAGCAATAAGGAGGGAGAACAATCCAGGATGATTCCTGAAGTCAACTTTGGACCTTGACAGGTACACACACTGCTGTCTTTAATACATACCTCACCTACACACACCTATACATACCCACACATGTGTATACATCCACACTTTTGCATGCAAGAAAAAAATGGGTGTAGTGGTGCAAACCTGTAGAGGCAGGAGATAAGGAGTTCAAGACCAGCCTTGGTTACTCAGTGAGTTTGAGGTCATCATGGTTATATGACAGCCTGCTTCAAAAAAAAAGGTGGAGGGCTGAAAGATGGCTCAGGGGTTAAGACTCTGTCTCAAAAGTAGACGGACGGTCCTGAGTTTGAATTCCAGGTCCCATGAAAAAATGCCAGGCAGAAACAGCAGCAGCCTGCACTTCTAGTCCTGGTGGGCAGAGCCTGGGAAATCCCAGAGCAAAGCAAGGAGGAGATAGAAGCAATCCAGGATGATTCCCAAAGTCTCCTGGTCTTCCATGGGGACACACAGTGTCCTCCGACACACACACACACACACACACACACACACAATAAAATATTTTTTTAAAAAAGAGAGAGGGGAAGGAAGAGAAGTAAGAGAAGGGGAAAAAGAAAGAGGAGAAAAACAAAGAAGAGAAAGGAAAGAGGCGTAGAAAGAGGAGAGGACCACAGACAGGTCCTGGCCCTACAGAATCATTTTCTTGCTCTTATTTCTTTTACTTTTATACACTTACTTAGAAATGGGTGATAAATGGAATTATCTGTGTCTACCCGAAAAAAATGCAGTATGATAAAGAGCTAGGAATTCCAGAACCCTAGGAATGGGACCCCATTTGAAAATAGAGACTTTTGGGGCTGGAGAGGTGGCTCAGGGGTTAAGCCTCTGCCTTGCAGGTGGAAGGTCCTGAGTTCGGATCCTAGACACCACGTATAGACACCAGGCGGAAGTGGGGGCAGCCTGCGTTTCTGGTCCTGGTAGGGCGGAGCCTGTGAATCCCCGGGCAGAGTAAACAAGGAGGAGGTGGAGGCGGTCCATGGTGGTTCCCGAATTCGCCCGTGGTTTTACACACACACACACACACACACACATACACACGCGCACATGCACACAATTGAATAATAAAAAAAAGAAAATAGAGACTTTTCAGATGTGATTATCTGAGTAGACCTCATTCTACATGACCAGTGTCCTTAGCTACAGAGACGCAGGAGACAAGCACGTGAAGATGGAGGCGGAGCTAGGGGGTAGAGCCACCAGCCAAGGAACGCCAAGGAGTATCAGCAAACTAGATCCCAGCAGAAGTGAACAGAAGTGCTGAGAAAGCAACACCCTCCTGACTCCTTGACTTCAGGCTGGCAGCTTCCAGAGCTGTGAGATTGAGTTCCTATTGTTTTCAGTCTCTTAGTCTGTGCTAACCTGTTACAAAATCCTGTGAAGCCCAGCAAGCAGGAGGGTCCAGGACCAGGGCAGGCGGCTGCCTGTTCTGACCCTTCTGTCGTGTGTTATGGGAGTCTCTATCTTTTGTTTTGCTTGTTTTCTTTGAGTCAGGGTCTTAGTCTGTGGCTGAGGCTGGCCTCAAACCCTCAGCAACCTCTCGCCTCAATCTCCCAAGTGCCAAGATCCTAGAGATGTGTCACCATCCCCAGCTACCCGGTGGCTTCTGAATGTGCTGTAGGTGGGTTTTACGTAGACATGCCGTATTTGAAATGTGGCAATATGATGTTGCCTAATTTCCAAAAGGTGGTGAAGAAGCGAAATATCCCTAAAACACTTGGTAAACAAGCAGTTAACTACATCATGCCGTGTGGAGGGGCAGAAAACACCTTGGCTCAGCATGTTAGAAGGACTCGTTGCCCACTTAAATTCCCAGCCCAGTGAATGCCCAAGACATTCTTCAGGGAAACGGCTTCTGAAAGGCTCTGAAAGGGGGACCCCCTTCCCCATCCTGAAGGGAACAAGACCAGATTTAGAATCACCTCGGGGATTATCGAGGCACACCCATGGATGTGTCTTCAAGGACATTTCCAGAGAGGATTAACTGAGCTGGGGTAGCTGATGGTGAACGTGGGTACACCCTCCTACAGACTGCAGACCAGGACTGAATAACAAGGGAGGATCAAGTGAGCGGAAGGCCCGCATTCCACTGTCCACCTCTTGGTCTGCCACGATATTCCCCTTTGCCTCCTGGCATTCATGATGTGAGCGGCCTGATTCACCACCGTGATATAATGAAACCATAAACTTTTACTTCCTTAAGTTGTTTCTGCCAAATGTTTTTGTCACAGATAATAAAAGTAACTAGCATGGGCTGGGAATGTAGCTCAGTCAGTAAAGGGCTTGCCTGTCACGCATGAGGCTCTGGTGCCCATCTACAGCTCCGCACGTACTGGGTATGATATCACGGGCCTGAAAGCTCAGAACTCAAGAGGTGCAGGCAGGGGGCCAGAAGTTCAACGTCATCCTAGGCTAGAGACTGTGTCAAATAAGCAAGAAGGAAGGAAAAAGAGTAGAGGAAAAGAGAAGAAAAGGGGGGGAGGGGAGAGAAGGAGGTGGAGGGGAGAGAAGGAGGTGGAGGGGAGAGAAGGGGAAGATGGGAGGGGAGAGGAGGGGAAGGGAAGGGAGAGGAGGGGAGGAAAGGAGGAATTTAGGAGTTAAGGTCCTACTTAGAAACCTCCTGATTCTGAACCTTGCCATGAAGTGTCTCGCGCTGCTCGTCTCGCCAGCAAGAACGACGCAACACGATCAGGATCCTTCTGTAGCAAGCTTTAATGCATCTTGAGAGGGAGAGCACTAGCTTTCAGCACGGAGACCCCAACTGCCTAAACCGCCACCCTTATATAGGGATTCTGTCCCGTCTTGGACGTGGCAGCACCTGATTGGTAGTGGGCGTGTCACCCGAGGTGGCGTGATGGTCTCGCGATCAGGGCTAGAGCGGGAAATGGGCCTGGCGCTTGCGCATTGGCTTGTTTTGCTGAGAGGAGAAGGGGAACTGGCGCCATCTTAGAATGGCGGCATGCAGGGCGGCGCCCTACATCTCCCCCTTTCTTATCAAATATGATAGCAATGAGGTGACCACCCAACTCAGGCGAAAACAGAGGCCAAATCCTCATAAAAAATTCGTCCTGCCAATTTTGTGAGGAAGGGATTCTGGGGCAGGTAACCCTTTTGCAAGATGGCGTGTTTTCCAGAGTAAACTCTGTGCGATGCTTTGCTCGTCAACCTGTGTGGGCTGCCTATGCCAGACACTCGTCCTCGTGCAATGCAACAAAGGTGCTGAGGGTGCATGAGCTGTTTGGCCGGCGATCAACCTTTATTCTTGCTTTAATGCTGCAAGCCAGATCTCAGCAGAGGCCCCATGTTCTAAAGCCCTAAGTGCCTGAGTGACCATGATTTTTTCTCGTCTGGCCCTGTTAGAAAATTTACAGAAGAGCCAAGACAATATTGCCAGACCGAGACGGAACAGAATTCCAAATAGTCCCACCCCCACCCATTCCTTGAAGTAGGAAAAAGCTGAGGAAATCCAGGAGGCGAATCCCGACGTCAGAGATAGGTCAAGGCGGGTTGAGTTGACGTGCATAATGGCGACTCTGAGTTCTCGTTAAAGATATGGCCGAGGTAGTCCAGCGAAGGCTGTCAGTAGCCGCGGTAGTTCCAACGATGGCTGCCCACAGCTAGTTGCTCAGTTCGGTAGTCAAGTAGGTGCTGGCTGAAGGCTCGAGAACTCCTGGAGTCTTGGAAGGTCGAAGGAACCGGGCAGCCGGAAGGAAGAACGATTCCTAGCACAGCTGCAAGAAGGGATCTGTTCTCCTTGGTGGCTTCTTTTTATAAGAATCCTTTGAGAGCTTTGGAGTTCTGATAGGATCTAGGGCGTGTACTATCCTTTCAAGTAGTCTCAATTGATCCTTTTCCAGAGGTGGTCTCAGCCCAGCTTAGTTAATACCCTGTGTGTCAAGTTGACACCCAGGCTTAACTATCACAAGTCCACCCCTTGTCAACTTGACACCAAATCACATTTCCTTAGGCCATTAAAAATTCTCCAAATAGCTCCGCCTAACATAATATAGCTATCCACGTACAACCGCACACGCATTATTTTTCCAAGATCAATGACAATGCCCTTTGAGAAATCCTTAGTCTTAGTGTCCCATAACACAATATCATAATGTAGATTACAGCATTTCATCTCACCAGTTCTGTAACATAAACGGCATGGGCAGGGGGAACATGGACATTATCCCCCATCTGTGCTCGGAGCGAGACTGGAGATTTCTCATCAGGATCAGCATTATCAGTCTTAATATCTGTGGCTTCATTTTCTTGGATATGGATGTTTCTTGTTAGCCGTTGTGGGATCCAAAATGGATGTTCTTCGCTCTGTGGAAAGACACATACAGCTCCCCTGGACCTAATTAAAACTGGATCCGGGCCTTTCCATTGATTAGTCAAAATATCTTTCCATTTTACTAACTCCTGTGGTCTCTGAGGTTCTGAGCAATGTCTGTCAGCGGCACTTCTTCCTGATTCATCTAAGTTGAGAAAGTTCAGAGTGAAAAGTGCCAAAGATAATGCTGCCTTTGGACCAGGAGATAGGGACGCTATGGGTCCCCCTTTTTGTTTAATTAGATAAGATTTGAGTGTCCGGTGGGTTCTTTCAATTATGCCTTGACCCTGGGGGTTGTAGGGCAGGCCAGTAATGTGTGTCACTTGTAGCTGTGAGCAAAATTGTTTGAATTTTTGGGAAGTATAAGCTGGTCCATTGTCTGTTTTTAGAACCTTAGGTTTGCCCCATGCACTCCATGCTTCAAGGCAATGTTGAATAACCTGAGAGGTCTTTTCACCTGAGAGAGAGGTGGCATGGATGATGCCCGAGTAGGTGTCTACAGAAACATGTAGCCAGGGTTTGAATCTGATTAGAGGTGTAAGGAACAATGGTAACATGAGGCTCTATGCCAAAATATTCTATTGTTAGTTTTATGCCTTTTAAAGCCAATTGTGCAACTGCAGAGGGATACCAATCGATCACTTTGTTAGGGGAGACATGTGGATGGACCCAACATAGGGGTCCATTTTGCCAAATAACCGCGGTGGGTAGGTCTTTAGTGGGTAAGACACACAAAGAGACAGGAAGGGAGTAATCAATTCTTTCAAGTTGGGCATGGGCCATTGCCAGCTCAATTTTATTTAGAGCTGTAATGGCCATGGGATTTAGGCTTCGGGAGGAAGCAATGTGGTTGTCTCCTTCTAGTATATCAAACAAGGGTTTTAATTCTGTAGATGGGATCTTGAGAAAAGGTCTAAGCCAGTTGATATTGCCTAGCAACTTTTGGAAATCATTTAGAGTATGTAGATTATCCTACATACTCTAAGCCAATCTTGTAAACCTTTGTTTTTTTTTGTTTTTTTTTTTTTTTTCTGGGAGCTATAGCATTGTGGCATTCCTGTGAGGCTTGTTCAAAGATTATTTGTTCTATAAAAGGAGCTATAGTATCTGGATCACCAAAAATCTTTCCAGCCACATCCATTATCCTAGCCACATATTCAGAAAAAGGTTCTTGGGGCCCCTGTATAATTTTTGTAAGCTGATTTCCTGTTTCTCCCTCGTAAATTGGAAAGGCAAGGCTGAGTTTATGGCGAGTCTGTTTGGGTAATCGTGAAGCAGAGGGTGCAAAAGGAGGCGGAGCAGAAGGGACAACCATTAGAGGTCTTTCCTTCATAGGCTGTCTATGAAGAGGGCGCCATTCTTCTGGGTCATATGCGGCAGCCGCTTCTTCAAGCTCGGCCTCATCCTCTGTGTTTATCCTCGAATCTTCATCATCAGAGGAAGTAAAACTGAGAGCGGCAAGCTCTTGGGTTGGATATAACCTAGGTCTTGAAGTGGGGTCATATATGGGCTCCCACCATGAACCTGGTTTTTTGTTTGGGGGATTAGATGCATTATCTAGTTCTCTTTCTTTATCTTTGTCAGACTCTTTGGTAAGTTTGTTTTTACTCACTTTTCTTCTCTCCCTATCCTTATTAGGTTGTCTGGGAGGTCCTTTTTCACTTATGACGGTACGCGTACCCATCCTCTCACTACGCTCAGATTCTGACATGCCCTCTTGCACTGTTTCTAAAGTGAGCTGTCCTGCCGATCGGGCTTTTTCGCAGTTTTCGACTTCAAGACAGTTTTTTATCATTTTCCAAATAAGATCACAACAATAACGAAAACAGAAAACAAAGAGAGTGAAGGATATCAGGATTACTGTTGCAAGAATTTCAGGAAGCTCGATCATTTTGAATTAGGAAGGTGAAAGAGTGAACATACCTTTCCGAGGCGTAGTCTGCGCTACAGTTCTGAACCCTCCCTGTCACCAGGGGGTCTCCGACGGTGCGGACGATGTGGTTCCCGGGTTTCGGCACCAGTTGTCTCGCGCTGCTCGTCTCGCCAGCAAGAACGACGCAACGCGATCAGGATCCTTCTGTAGCAAGCTTTAATGCATCTTGAGAGGGAGAGCACTAGCTTTCAGCACGGAGACCCCAACTGCCTAAACCGCCACCCTTATATAGGGATTCTGTCCCGTCTTGGACGTGGCAGCACCTGATTGGTAGTGGGCGTGTCACCCGAGGTGGCGTGATGGTCTCGCGATCAGGGCTAGAGCGGGAAATGGGCCTGGCGCTTGCGCATTGGCTTGTTTTGCTGAGAGGAGAAGGGGAACTGGCGCCATCTTAGAATGGCGGCATGCAGGGCGGCGCCCTACAATGAAGGGTCACCTCACTGCCCTGGACCTGGCCTTGTACTGTCCAAGGAAGGGACAAAGGGTGACAAGAAGGAGAGAGGTGGCCTCTGTCTTCAAGTCCCTATGGTCGGTCTCCTGGCCAGTGCTGGCCAGTGCTGTGAAGAGCTGACCCTGTGGCCCTGGGAGGACTCACTTCCTGCTGACTAGTCAGGCCTCCTTCCTGGGCCAGGTTTCCTGGTGCAGGAAAAGGGAACAAAATTTCCAAAGTATCAGTCATTCCTGGAAAAAAAATCAAGGGATGGCTTCAAGGTCATAAATGTTAACCTACCACCCCGTTCTAGAAACTTGTTGAGGATTGGGGACTGGAGAGGAAGAAGCTGGGCTGGCATCTCTGCCACACGTGGAAGAGGTCGGGAGAGTCATGACTAGGGCCCTGAGCATGGCAAGCCAGAGATCTGACTGTCCCTGGGTTTTCGGAGTGAACGCCAAGAGGAGCCCAAGGCTGTTCCTGTGACGGGCCGGCAAGCCAAGGCTGCTTATGTAATAATCGCAGCATCTCGCAGCCACTGGGGAAACTGGATGGAGGAGCCTGGCAGGGGCTGACCTCGCCTCCAGGAATCCAAGCTCAAGGGTGGGGGCACCGGGCAGACAGCCAAATGGTAGTGCCCGCCCGCCACTCCCTGAGCTTCCAACCACCACAGGCAACAGGAGAGGTCTGCCCAATCCAGGCCAGCTCTCCCGATCTCTTTATCCCCAGTCTGGCTTGAGGGGCTCACACTACACACCTCACTAACATCACTTAAAGCAACTTCCCTTGGTGGGTAAGTTGCCCACTCACACAGCTTCATCTTGCCTCATGTACACAACCCCAGAGAGACCTCTCTCTCCTTTTGCAAAATTTAATTTCATTTTATGATGTGAAATATTCACATGATATCAAAGTCAAATATACAAAAAGGCTATGCATCAGGAAAGAGGAATTTCCATTCTCTCTACCTGGTTTCACCTCCCTCCTTCTTAGTAAGTCTTGGTTTCCTTATGCTTAGAAAGAGAAATGTAAGGGTGGGTGAAGGAAGTTGCCGAGCTGCTACAATGTTTGCTTGATTGCACAAAGCATGGGTATGATCCACAGCAATGCAGAAACTGGGTGTGGTGGTGTCCACACCTGTAAGCCCAGCACCCCAGTGGGCTAAGCTACAAGGCCTACCTGGACTACATGAGAGAGACCCTGTCTTAAAAAGAGAGGGATGTTGAAGTGAGAAAGAGAGTAATTTTTGTTAGGTAGTTTCAAATAGGATCTTTAGCTAGAATAGTTCTTTCAGGCTATTCTAGAGAGTGTAGAAAAGCTGCTGGAAAAGTCTTTTGAAGGTCACCACCATAGCTATGCAGAAGTTGGTACCAATATCCCACTGACATACAGTCCTTGAGTTCCCCCAACCCTTTGTTTATGAAGGGTTATGGATATGGATTCCTCAAAGAAACACACAGATGCATCTGTGCATGTTTCAGTCTGTGTTTCCCTGTCTCTCTTCACTAAACCTTGAACGTTCTCTTCCAGTCCTGTCCAATGTAAGACCAGAGGAATGCGTGCAACCTAGGACAGCTATGAATGGGGCCTGACACAATATAGAACTTTAAAATAATATGTGTCGGGTCAGCAAGGTTACTTAGACAGCATCAGCCTGCTCACAAAACTGGAAACTTGGATTTGGCTATGCTCTGAAGTCCCCGTGGTGGAAGTGTTACAGGACTTCTGTCCAGGTTCTTGTGTTCCGGAGCTGAAGACTGAAACCAGAACACATGTAGAGGATTAAGGCTGAGTTTATAAGGGGAGAAAAAGAAAGGAACTCACAGACACAGAGTCTGAGAGGGGCAAGGAAGCCATCTGATGGCTGACAGGGTCAGGGGTATTTATGGGTTTAGACAGACCCAGGAAAAGTGACTTTTCCTTATTGGTTAGTTTTAGTTTCTTTAAACTTGATTGGGGCTTTTGGTTCCCTTTATATCTGATTGGGTCTGTTCGTAACTGCTCAACTCGGTTGAACTCAGGATCAACTGTTTCTTGAACTTAACTCATCTGCATTTAAGGAGCTACAAAGGGTTGGGAGAAGTTGGTGCCCTTATCTCAGTGGGGGATTGGAGCCGGTTCCTACACACTGGCGAAGTGTGTTCCTATAGGGTAATCTCAGCAGTGGGGAATGACCTTCAAAGACCTTTGAACAGGCAACTCTGTTCTAAGACTCCCTAGAAAAATCCTTTCTGGCTAAAATTCCTAAACTGCCTAACAGAAATCATTCTCCCTCTTAGGAGCGAGAATGATTTCTGATAATGGTCTTGACTTATACCTGTGGTGTACTATGGTATGCATTCTCTCTCTCTCTTTCATGAATAACTTAAAAATATGAGGATTTTGGGGCTGGAGAGGTGGCTCAGGGGTTAAGCCTCTGCCTTGCAGGCAGAAGGTCCTGAGTTGGGATCTTAGACCCCTCGAACAGATGCCTGGCGGAAGTGGGGGTGGCCTGCGTTTGGGGTCCTGGTAGGGTGGAGCCTGTGAATTCCTGGGCAGAGTAAACAAGGTGGAGGTGGAGGTGGAGGTAGAGGTGGGGATGGAGGTGGATGTGGGGGTGGAGGTGGAGGTGGTCCATCGTGGTTTCTGAATGTGTCTGTAGTTCTACACACACACACACACACACGCATACACACACACACAATTGAATAAATAACTTTTTTTTTTAAAATGAGGATTTTGTTGGTCACTTTTTTTTATACTTCAGCCACAGGGCCCTGGGCGGTGAGCACTGTAGAAGACACGGCATGTGGCATGCCCAGGTCAGGGCTCCTGGCTGCAAACAGTCCTCACTCACAAGTGGCCTAGCACAGGCCTGACTGCTGCACACAGTCCATTTTCAAATACTGGAAAGGACGGGGTCCAGACAGGCCAAGCAAGTCCAGAGTCATGGGGGTCCCATAAAGTTGGGAAGAAAGGGGGGTCAGCTGGAAGAGCGGACTGATGCTCATCTGGCTTCTTCACCATCGTCTAATGTTGGTCTTTGTCCCTTACACAGTGCCTCGGTGAGTAACCTTGCCTGGAGCCTTTGGGTGTACTGGAGCTTTTCTTCTGCACTCAGGCCTTTCTCAGGGAAGAGGAAACATCAGGCCCGCATCTAGTGCAACCGTGTGGAGAACAAGCTCAAACCCTACCAGCTGCAGCACACTGTACTGGGAGGGACCAGTGGAGGGACCCAGAAAGAGGCCGGGGAGCACCTCTAGGGGCTGATGAAGATCTTGCTGCCTGGGACCAGCAGCCGGAAAAAGGGGAAGATCTTGCCTGAGAAAGAAGCGAGTAAGGCACAGATGTGGTGGGTGGTGTTGGCATTGTAGAAGACGACCCTTCCCATGTCATGATCCAACAAGATGCCCACTTTCCTCAGCTGGACTGGGACGTCCATCCAGGATGGCCTGGCATCCAGAGCCTTTGACTCCGAGGGCCCAGACGGGATTGGAGGTTCCTGCACACTGAGCGCTCCGCCCTGGCTGGAGCTCCCAGGCCACGCCCACATCGAAGATGCCTTCCTCCAAGCTGGTCCCTCCAGCAGGCACGTGGAGCTCCACCTCCCAGGCCCGAAGCTAAAGGAGAGTTCAGGAGAGCCCAGCACGCAGGGGCAAGGTCTAGGTAACCAACCTTGCGATCCTGAGGGAGGGGACATCACTGTCTTGAGATCCTGAGAAATGGCGAGGTCTGAGCCTGTAGTGGCCACATCCAAGGTCACGGGGTCTGTGGGCAAATACAGAAGAGCAAGAGAGACAGTCTGGGACCAATTGGCGCAGTACCTTGCTTTTGAGTCTTTCTTTTTTGAGTTTCTCTTTTCTAAGTTATAGCTCACGTCTCTAGGAAGTCCGGCAGAGAGGCTACACCTTAAAACTTGATTGCTTTGGATTGCTGAGACAGGACCCCAAACTGACTTTGAAGTGGTCTAAAGACAAACTTTCAAGTCTTGTGCTTCTCTAACTGCAAGTGCTGTAATTGTAGGGTGCAGGACCACCCCTGGTCTGGCTGCCTTATGCTGTTCTGGGGGGATGGGGCTCCCCCTGGTGGTGGAGGGCCATTTCAACGCGAGTCTATGCTCCTCCCCCTTTCTCTTGCTCCCTGGTTCCCATATCTACATCAAGGGTCCGGGCTGCCAAGAGAGGCTAAGGAGGGGGTCTAATTTTCCAAAGTGGAGTACCTCGAACACAAGAACAGTGTGTAGAGTTGGGATACACAAAGAGGAATGTTTGGGACTTCTCGTCCAGCCTCCACCTTGAGTCAGGGTTGAGACTCTGAGGGATGGCACAGGGCCTCGAGCAGTACCCTCTCTGCTCAAGGCTTAGAGGTGGGGTCTGGTAATGAGTCCTCACTTGTCATCTCATTCCAGTCCCTGCTGCAATGATAATTCTCCTTACTGTATTGTGGGGGTTTGGGAGAGATGGCAGATTTGGGAGTGTGTGAAGAGATAGAGGTCAGGTTCATAAGTGGTGGGCTAGGCTTCTGACCCTGATAAGTCTAACTTGCCTGAAGTGTCTCTGCCTGACTCAACTGCTGTCTGAGTAACTAGTGTAAAAGTGGCTGGGGGAGGTGAGGTGACTGGGGGGAGGTGAGGTGACTGGGGGGAGGTGAGGTAGCTGGGGAGATTGCTCTGTGGTTTCCCTTACCTTGCAAACATTAGGACACAGAGTTTGGATTCAAGATGATAGTCTTGAGTTAGGATCCCATGAACCCCAGAAAAGCTGTTCAGGCATTGTAGCTACTTGTAATTCCAGCACTTAGACAGCAGAGACAGGGAATCCCCCAGGCAAGTTGGTTGCTATGGTTGCTAGACTAGCTCTGGTTTCAACTGAGATAATCAAAAAATAAGTGGAAAGGGTGGTGGAAGACACCAGAGATCAAGTTCAGGCATCTACATGCATACACACATATGTGTATATTAGTGCACACATGCTTGGACACACGTACATATGCACACACACACCCACACACATGCAAAAAAGGGGAGACTGTAAAAGGGGAGTAGGGACTCAGAGGGAGACAGTGGTAGGACTTCCCATTCCACTAGAGGGGGCAACAGCCAAGAGATAAGTAGGAGCCTAACAGGGCAACCACCCAGGTTCTTCCTTTTTCTAAGGAAACAGACCATTGCCTGGTGTGGTGGCACACAGGTGTAATTCCAACACTCGAGACCGAGTCAGTTCCCACTGCCCCTTTTCTCTTTCCCAGGCTAGCCTGGGCTACATGAGACTTCAACACAATGAATGAGTGAAAAATGAATGAATGAATAAATAAAATGAAAGATAGGCTCCCTGACTTTATCCAGCTCTTCACCCCCATCTTCAGGTCGACAGTCCAGGCTTTTCCCAGTCTCCCCTTAGTCACGTACCTACTCACCTAGCACCTGACAGAGCACAGAAGGCACAGCCAGAGGTCATCCTTGGAGCTATCAGAATCCAGACTCCCTGAAAGCTCACAGTAGGCTCTTTTTCCAGAAGGAGTCCTATCTGGTCTCGGGGAGCAGCAGTAAGGAGACAGCCATCCTGTCATGGGAGGTCCCAAAATAGGTGTCGAACGAAATGGGATACAGGCATTTGGTAACCCCAGTTTAGTCAATCTGTTGCAATGTGAAAGAGAAAAAAGAGGTCAACTGTCAGTGGGAACAGTCAGCAGTAATCAGAAGCCATGGGTCTGTTCTGCAGAGCTCTGGAGTGTCAGGGGAAGAAGAGGTGGGGTGCACCTGCAGAATTGGGGGTGGGTCCCCTGTGCCTGGAAGAAGCAGAAGAGGTGATGAGATGACTGCCCTGCTTCATGTCCAAGCCCCTCTAGCATCTGAAGTTTGGAAGATTCTGCAGTCCTTTCTCCCAGCTCCTTCTGAGGTACCTAGGCCCTCTCTTTGCTCTCCCCTTCTTCCTGTCCATCTCAGGTGGGAATGGGAGAGATTGCTATAAATAGCTCTTTTTAGAAGATCAGGCTCATATTCACAAACGGAAGACTCAGAGTTTGAATTTGTAAAGGGGGCGGCTGGGGAGAGAGGCCACTGTGCTGAGATGACTTCGACTTTCCCTGTCAGCCTCAGTATTTATTGAGTGATGCATGAAACCACAGGTGTACAAAGGCATGCAATGCAAATGACTACAAAATTCTACTAATATAATGGTACTTTCTTAATAGGAAACTTATTCGTAAAAGTGAGCTCATAACAATAGCATATCTCAGGAAAACATGTTTTTGGCATGCAAGCATTTCCTGCTCCTGGTGAAAGCTTAGTACGTGAGTAGCTCTGTGTGCAGGACTTTCCTCCTGAGACTGTGTGCAGAGCAACAGGTCACATGACGTCCATGGCCGCCAACATGCCCCTCCCCCTTTTGCTTTTCAAGCAAAGCAAGCACAACTCATTTTAGAACCACTTCTTTTTGCTGATTTAATTTCTTCCATTTGGCTCTACAGACTACACGAAACACAGATTAATGTTAGTAACCAAACTCAGTAGTCCGAGGATATGTGAAGAAAAATATTTAAAAGGATTAAGTGAAGCAATACTATCAGCAAAGATCCTTCCAAACCTCTTCACTGTCTACGGCTGACTTGTACTGTGGCAGCCACAGTCAACCTTGTGTTTAGAATTGCAAGATATCTAAATAAGTATTATGAAACAGATCCACCACCAACAAATGATTCTTAATCATTTGTTCATATTTATGAACAAGTTTAGATCAATTATAAGGTACATAAGTGACACAAAATCAGGTAACATTATAATGGCATCCTAAGCATTGAGACCAACACAATCCTGTACTTGTCCTCCCAGCCATGATAGGAAGTCTTTTAATTGCTGAATTTCTCCTAGAATTACTTGGTCTATATGAACTTGAGTTTCCCAAGTATCAGTATAGTTCTTTTGGAACTCCTGTAGATGTTGGGATGTCTTTTCTTCTTTTTGTAGAACTGCATCAGCAGTGGATGTTGATTCCAGTATTCTTACCAATACAACAATCCCTGCTATCAGCCACTAAGTGAATCTCTCATTGCGTGTCTCAGATGTGCAGGAGTTCTTGCATAAAGCCACAGGAGTCTGCTGTGGGGCTCATTCAATACGGCCAAAGTCACATCACAACAGGTGGCTGCAGAATCATGGATCTGTCAGTTTTTCCAGTTTGCCCCATCAATGCAAGTCATCTGATGCAGAGACGGGCTCTCATGAAAGGTTAATCTGGTGTCTCCAGCCAGGATTACATAGGGGCCAACACACAAACAGTCACATGCAACTCTTTTTGTAAGGAAATATTCATAGGGATCATAGTGGAGATACTGTTACATCTCTAATCCCCATTCCAAATCCTGATGGGCCACTGAACTAATCCCAGTTGTCAAATGGAATCTTGCATGGGATCATAGTCCTATAGGAATTACTATAATTTTTCCTGCATGCTATTCTCCATACCAAGGCCTTACTTATCAACACTTCTCCACCATCAATAGGAGTATATGGAGTGTGTGTGGTGACATGTACTGATCGGCTCAAAATTTCATCTGTGGGGTCTATTGTCCTCAATAGGCACAGTATGGATGGTTAGGATTGCAAGTGACAATAGCCTCAATACCAAATGATCACATTCCTGTGGCAAATATCAACTTAGCTTTGTCATTTTGCTTTTTGATATATATTGTCTAACCAAGTGTGATAATCAGGTTAATGACAATAACTATCATTGGTGGCTGCACCCCATACAGGAGGAGCAGATGACATCCCTGTAAGATTATACGAGAATCTCTTTGTAGAAGAACTGTGGCTAAAAAGAGGCCAGGGAGATAAGCAGTATTATTCAGATATGCAGATGAAGGCACATCATACAAGGTGACTGGGTGGCAGCAGCTGGTTAAGGAACATGGATATCGTTTACCAAGACACCGATGATAGCTACCATCACCAGGAACAGATTTGCCAGGGCGGTTGCTTGCCCAAGCTTTTTGCAAGTCTCTCTATGCAGAACCAACTATTTTATTTTTCTCCACGTCATGGGTGAGGCTGTGTGTCTGGGCAGGGCTGCTGAGGCCTTGCAGCATTGAGGCGTAGCCTCTTCATCCTTCCTATCACTTTGGGGCTCATTGTAGGATCCGATGTATGCTCATGTGAACAACTTGGAGTTCTGTTCTCTGTGTAGAGTTGAAGGTGGTCTTGTCAAGCATGGCAGAGAGTGGGCCCCAATAAGCAGCCATTCAGATGAGGCTCCATTTTTAAAACGGTTGAGGCTTGAGGAGCAGGCTGAGGAGCAGCAATCTGAGGGAAAATACATGGGCTGCATTTCCAAAATGAGAGAAACTTGTCTGATGTCTAAGGAGAAGTTATTTCACCTGTGAACACTGCAAGATTATTTTTCCAATTCTTGTCACAAGCTGCACCTCATCTTGGTCAAAGGGGATAGTAATGACATGAGGATCGCTAGCTATCAGCTGTCAGAGTTGTTCTTCAACTTTTCTATAAGGCCAGAAATATGATTTACACAGGGAGTGAACATGCGTTGTGACTGGAAAGGCAGATGCATCCATTCAACCACAGAAACAGACAGAGAAAGAGAAAAAAAAATTGTGCTATGATACCAATAGATGTCAATGATGTAGGCAAAATTTGGAAAAATACTGGCATAGTCAATCCTATGACCCCATAGGTCACAAATATTGCTATATTTTAATAGAGTTCAACAAAGTAAGCTAGACTTGACCCATTCAGATAAAGAAGAGGAAGATGCAGGGGCAGATCTCTTTGAAGAATATCAAATAGCAGTTGAGATTGTCATTGGAAATCGGCAAAATTTATCAAATCCAATAATATTACCTAAAAGTTTTTTCCCCTGTGGCATGCTAAATTTAAAATCTTTAAAATTTTTTTCTAGTTTCAAAAACATAATGAGTGGTTGTCCCTATCCCTCTCCTCCATCTCCTCTTTTTCCCTCCCCCTCTTACCTAAAAGTTTTTAGTCATTAAGTATCTGTAATTTTTTGTATCAACACTAACTTTTTAAGATTGAATATTTTTAGAATCCTAATATAAGCCAAATAAGAAAAAGGAGCTAGAGACTATTTTCTTAGTGGCAAAGTGCAAATCACCTTTGTTTAAAGCTTGACTAGCATTCTGAGATGCTTGTTCATTCTGTGTGGTTATGGCTGAAGATGTCAGGATATCCATCCATGATTAACATAAGATTGTGGGCACTTGTTCCTAATGGGTTGTACAGCTGTAGCAGCAAGTATTGATAGATGGTGGGTGGTTCTTCTTACCCTGCAGAGGAAACTTCCATTGAAACTGTTGGATTGGAATGAAAAAGTGAATTTTTTTTGTCTTGGTGGTCTAGAGGTATGGGAAAAAAATCTTTAAATTCTTAGCTATTATTGGCCATTCAGAAATAGTCCAATTGGTAGAGGAACCATAGGTTGCAAAACCTTTTTTGTAACTCTTAAATCTTGCAACAGGTGCCATTTTCCTGATTTATTGGAACAGCAGATATGGTTGTGTTCTAAGGACTTTCAGAACGTTCTGTATGTCCTACCTCTGAGTGTGGCTGTACCAATAGTTCTGAGATTTATAGTTTCTCCCCTCTCGTAGGTCACAGATCCACCTAGATACAGAGTCCCTGAGTCAGTCTATGGGTTCCGCATACATCAGAGCTGGTCGAATTAAACTTTAGAATGGTGGTCATGCTTGGGAATTACTTCAATAGACTCTTCCGTACCAATTTCACTGTTTCCCGATCTTCTTACTTCTATTGTTCTTAATTCCACATTCATTTGTTGTAAAACATTTCGCCCTAATATTTACTGGAACAGTCAAGACAGAGTAATTAGTCCAGTATGTCCTCATGATCTCTAGGTTAACACTTGTGAGGATCAGTGACCCCAATTCTGTTGAAGAATGTAGCAGAAATCTAAGCTTTCTTGAAGGACATATGTCTTTTTTTTTCTTATTGCATGTGTGAAGGTTCTGGTGTGTGTGTGTGTGTGTGTGTGTGTGTGTGTGTGTGTGTGTGTGTGTGTATAAGTGTTGGTGTATACATGTGTGCATGGGGGGATAGAAAATGACAGTGTGTGTACCATGTGGAGGCCCAAGGGTGACTTCAGGAATCATTCTGGATTGTTCTACCTCCTTATTGCTTTGCTCTGAGATTTTCCAGGCTCCACCTTTCAGGACCAGAAGTGCAAGCCCTGGCCACTTCCCCATTCCACCTGTTTTTTTTTTTTTTTTTTTTCTCTTTTTTACCTGAAATCTGGAACCAAACTCAGACCTTTCTGCTTTCCAGGCAGAGGCTTGACTCCTGAGCCATCTCCCCAGCCCAGGACACATACATGTCTTTTGAGATGATAGATATCAGCTTCATATCTAACAGCCCAGAAAATACCTTGTTCTTAATTATGAGATTCATCATTGGCTGAACCTTGTCTGTTTGTTTATCCCACAGCCTATGGGCGTAGGCACCTTAGTATTCTTAAAGCTGTCATGTCCTCTGGTTTATCGGTGATTACAGAGAATGTGAGGTAATATAAAAATTGAGCAAATAGCTTGTCCCAAGAGACAGATAATATTGTATTTACTTTCATTGCTGCTTTGAATTCATCTTGGTAATAATCTTCATCCATTACTCTGGGAATCACTATTACTACCCCCTCTCTGTTGTATTCACTTTTCCATAAGATCAACTCAACAGTTTTGGAGGGAATTAGACCATCTATGTTGGTGAGAACAATGTGTACTGTGTTGACTGTTGAGTGCACAAGCCTCACCGGTGCTTCCTGCTGTTTCCCCTGCCAGTGATGACATAGCCCACCAATCACTGGCTAGGCTCCTGTTTGTTGTATCAAGCCGGGAACTGAGGCCCCTCTTGTTATTTCCTGACTAGAGCATTTCCATCTTTATCAGATTTTGAGTGACACTGACTAGCTCAGGGATGGTCTTTCTGTGAACTAGGTAGGACATACACAGACCAGGGCTTTTTCCTGTGGGGGGGGGGCGGTCAGCAAATTGTTATTGTTTACAATCCTTTTGCATATGTCTAAACTATTGACAATTGTAGCATTGAACTTTTTTTTCTCGGATTGTAATATATTGTGAACTCCAGCAGCAACATTTCCCTGCTGTGTCCTTGGGTTCCTATAGTCTGAACAGCATGGAAGTAATCAATGATCCCTTTTGACAAATGGGAACTAATGCCTTTTTAACATCAGCATTAGCATTTTCAAAAGACAAGAATAGCTTGTGCATGAACTATTTGACATCTGACTGCTTAGTTAATCTATTTAGAAAACCCAAAAAGCCTCTGAGGTCCCTGTAAAACAGTGAGAAAGGAACGTTCTGGTTCCCTAGGCTCTGGGAGGCTCTGTTGTGCCTGATAGGCAGCTAGAGAGACCCAGTCTAGGCTTGTAGTGTATATAATGGCTGTTGGTGTAACCCAGATAAAGCCTGACCCAGGCAGCTGCTCAAATAAAATTGGTATGTTGTTCTGTTTATTAGCCCTGGCCTGATCTAGGGCATACCCTCCCCCCAAAGCTTACTATCCATGCTAAACAAGAGCCTCCATCAACCTTGCTTCTGTAGTCACATGCCAGTCTCACAGAGTCACCCACATTTGTTGTAGAGCATCTAAAATGGTCAACATGCCATTTGTGTACATTATCCCATAGTGATGTCAATAATGTTAAATCACTTTGACATTTCTGCATCATCTGACTGGTGTTTTGCAAATGAATTCTTCTCGAAGCAGTAACATTAGGAACATTTTTTTTTAGATCATGTTGACTCCTAAGGTTTTTCTATTTTCACTTAAAGCCTTAGCCAGAGGAGATGTAGTACTTATATCACTATATCAGGAAATGAGGTTGTGGGAGTCACATCACTGCTAATATCACTTTTAACTTCCTTTTCTATCTGCAATGCAGATTCCACCTGTACTTTATATTCATACTTAGTCTTCCTTTAATTGCTCTCTGAATGAGCCAAAGTTGCATCACATAGAAAATACTAGAACAGGAATTTTCATACCTTGTTTATGATTTTCGTGCAAGTGCATCCCTGTATTAGTCAGGGTTCTCTGAAGAAATAGAATCTATAGAATGTAATGTATATAAATAAATTTATTGTATATAAATAAATTTATTAAAAATAACACAATAAAAATAGCATCCTTCAAAGTAGCCACCCGCAGCAGCCTTTTTCCTGGCTGGAATGTTCCCATAAAACCAAACGATCCTGAGAAGGTCTCAAGCCGTTGCTCCTCTGGAGAATGAAAGACACTGGGCTCTGACATTGGCGATGAACAGCGAACAGCAACAAGTCCTGGAGACCGGGCTCCAATGGCAGTGGGAACAGCAACAATGTGATGGAAAAGGTGAAGCTCTAAGTCAGCTAAGGATGGAGGCGGCGGCAGCAGCAAAAAAGAAGGCCAGATACTCTTAAGGCGAACAACTTGTATGCAGAGTCGATTACATAGCAAGTCAACAGTGGGTGAGGGAAGAGCAAGTCCCTCCTCCTTGCACCTCCTATTATCCTGTCCACCACTGGAAAGTTCCACCCACTATGGGCTGGGTTTTCTACAGCAATCAGTCAAGTACCTGCAGACTTATTCAGGGGCCATTCTAAACATTAACCTTCCACAGCTGCCCCCAAACAGTCTGCAACTGTCAAGTTGACATCAAAATGCAACCATAACAATCCCCAATATGTTCCCACATTTCTACATGCTTGGAAAACATGTACAAACCCACATTATCCAATTTAACAGCTCCTTAAGAGCTTCTGGAGACAGTGTAACTCCCCTTGTTTTAATAAACATTTCAGTAGGGAAAGAGCAGGCTAATGAAAAGATTTCTGCCCCTTGATACCCAGCCTTTGAGCATTCCCTGACCTTCTGGTCAGGACCATAGCAGTCAGGGGAACAGAGACTTACCAGCTCTGGGGATCAGGTCCCCCGCTGCTCCTACACCTGCTTCGAACAGTTCTTCTCAGAAGATTCATCATCCGTCTCATATTCATGAGTAGAAGACTCTGGTTCTAGCTTGTGTCCACCAAAGAAGACTGGAGAGAGAAGTCACAATGCTGGTGTGACTGACTCGCCCCATCAGCCACAGGGTTCATTGTGTGGTGCGTGAGGAGATGGAAACCAGCGGGATACTTAGGCTCACAGTGCCAGCGTCTATAGAATTCTACTAGTACCACTGTATTTTCCTAATAGGTAGCCTATGGGTTCTGAAGAATAATAAGTTGGGAGGACATATTTGGGGGCATGCAAACATGCCTTGCTCGTCATGAGGACAGCTCTGTTCTCTTCTCCTTAGAACTTCTGTGTGCAGAGCAACAGGAGATGACATGATGTCCTCCCAAGCCCCCGGCTTCAAGCTGTAAATAAGCATGCATTGCACCTAACTCTGGTGCAATGGGGAGGGTGGTCTGCACATTGGAAAGTTCTTCCAGCCCCCTGATCTCCACTCCCCCTGCCTGTCAATGCTGTGGATGCACACGGCATGAGGCCTGCAGACGTGGAGGCCGTTTCGCTTCCCTGCAGGAAGATCCGGTGCAGTCAGGCTTCTGCCTAAGGTGGGCGACTCTGGCAAATTTGTTCCTAACAGGCACCACGAGAGGTGGGGAGAGAACACAACATGGGTCTTGAGAAACACACGTTGCAAATCAGGAGCGAACACCAGCGATGCTCACAGCGATGATCATTGGCCAGTGGCTGTGGTGGGAACATCCCACCAGGGGAAGACAGAAACTATTGGGGTGTCTGTATGACAGGTGAGGGGGTTCTCTGTTGGTCCGTGGTGCTGGGACTGGAGAGTTAAATCCTTCACATGGCAAGATTTATGGACTCCAGGAACCTTCTACCTTAACCTCCGGCAGCTGCTGTTGTGCCGTGCATCAAGTGTCTTTCCTCTGCTCTCCACCCTTCCTTGTCTCTATAGTGAGCACACTGGGGACAGGTACCCAAGTCTAGCTTGCTGGGGCTGCTGGAGCCCAGGCTCTCTCTTTTCACAACCTCATCACAGAACCAATTCTGCAGACACTGTTGGGCTGTTAGAACGGTGGGTCTTCACTGTACAGTGGTGCTGAGCTGGCTGGGGCCAGATGTGAGGACGCCCCAGGAAAAGCTGCCGCTACCTGTACTGTATCCCGCGTTTCCTTCTGTGCCTCTCGACACTGAAGAAATGAAGTTTAGATTTCTATTACCTCTCAGCATTTTATATTGGGGGCTGTTTCTATGTTGTGAGTTATGAGTTTACATCAACAAAGCATTTCCCTGTAAGCCTGTTCTCCACTGGAAGTCATCCACACTTAACACTTTCCCAGCCTGTGGACAGAATTCTCCCCTTGCCATCCTCCTTTCCCCCACAGGAAGGAAGCAGCCCCCAGCACACTCACAGTTCCTCCTGTCCTCTTCCTCTATGCCCTCCAGGAAGGTGCATCTGTCCTTCTCCCCTTCAGCCTGGAGGTCCTCTAGGGCAGAGAATGAAGGACACTGAGAGTCCAGAGAGGTTAAGCAAGGAAGCCTGGGCTGCCTAGTGAAGCCCTAACTTCAGATGGCTGGGAGAGGTGGGAACTGGGGTCTGTCATATTCTCAGTGGACCCAGAATGTGCCAAAGCAGGGGTGGGGGGTGGGGGAATGGGGGGTGGGTGGCTGCCTTTAGCTCCCTTGTAGTGGCCTTCAGTGCAGCCCTGTCCAGATGCAGAAGAAATACAGGAGCAGCCACACATTTAATTCATTATTTTCAAAATATTGTAGTTTCAACATGTAGAATAAAACTTCCTTCCAGCCAACACAGTGGTTATCTGGAGGTCTTGGGTAGGAGGCAGGGTGAAATGGGAGGGTCACGTGACTGACCCCTATCCTCACCTCTGAGTTTTCTCAGGAGCTTCATGGCACAGTCGTGTCTTGATTTTGTTTCATTGACTTTTTTCTGCAGGTGTCTAAGAACTGAGATTGGGCCAGGAGACTGAAACTCCTCACTCCTGTGAAGACATGGCCCAGTCGGGTGGAAGGTCAGGAGTGGAATGGGGGGAAGGAATAGGCTGCTGGGATGGAACTGAGGAGAGGGGTGCAGCCTCAGACTAGTGAGCTGGGTGTCAGTGAGGAGAGCTGAGGAGAAGATGGGGGGAAGGAGGCAGACAGGAGGGAAGCAACAGCGTAGGCAGGGAGACAGAGCCGGAGACCAGGACCACACAGCTGAGCAGGAGCCCATGCAGGGTGCCAGGAAGGGGGAGAAGCTGGGAGCAGGAGTGCAGACAGCTGGTCTACCCAGCAGCCCCAGGTGCTGTGCACAGCTGAGTTCCTGGTGCAGCCTATGCAGAAGCTTGGGCAGAGGCTGACTGTGCGTGCATGCGTGCGTGTGTGCATGCGTGCGTGTGTGCATGCGCGCGCGCGAGTGTGCGTGAGTGATCCAGCAAGCTAGGTGTATGTGCCAAGGCCCATCATACCTGCTCAGAGTTTCCCTTGATGTCCTAGAAGAGAAAAAGGTGCAGCTTCAGAACTCCTGAGCTTTGGAGCGAGGCTCACATTCTACAGAAGGGGAGAAGGGAGGGAGAACTACTCTCTCTCTCCTCTCTCTCTTTCTGTCTCCCCTCTCTCCTTTTTGACTCTGTCTTTCTATCTCTTTCACCCACGTACACACACGTTTCTAAACAAATCAGAAGACGTCAAGTTCATCTTGGATGCCATAACGGGCCAGCCTGGTCTGAATGAGATCTTGTCTTTAAAATAATTAATAAAATCTAAATGTCCCTATCATTTGGGGGTTTTGTTTATAGCATAATGGATTTGAATTTAGTACAGTACTTCTTACCATGGAGATGTTACTCAACACAGTTTTTGCTTCAGATTCATCACATTGAAATTTTTCTCCTTTTAACACTGAGAACATTTTACTCAACTTCTTTTCCTTGACATAAAGGTTTCAATTTCTAGCTACTTAATATCAAAGCCAAATATTAACTTTGAAGGCAAAACAAAACCCTGATTAAAAGCACAGAGAGAGAGACAGAGAGAGAGAAAGAGAGAGAGAGAGAGAGAGAGAGAGAGAGAGAGAGAGAACAACCTATTTTTTGCTTTTGAGACGGGAGGGGGGCCCTCCGTAACCCGGGCTGAGCCCAAATCTAGGTGACTCGGGGACTCCACACATTTCCCAAGTGCTAGGGTTACAGGCTCTTTCTCTTTAGTCCAGACTGGCTTCAACTAACAACAATCCTACTGCCTCGGGTGTCCTGGGTTCTGGGAGTGCATGTGAGGACCAGCAAGGTGGACTTTCAGCTGGATGCCCTGGAACGGAGGAGGGAGAGCCAGGCTTCTGGATCATTCTGCCAGGTCATTCACGCTCCATCCTGGGACATGGGAGGGAGCTGCCTGTCCACAGTTCTGCTCCCAGGACTCACCTCCAGCAGCTGCATGGGTGGTCCTGTGCGCCTTGGCCACCAGGAACTTCTTGAACTCCTTGAGGGCGTTCAGCTGCTCCTCAGTAATGGTGGTGTAGTGGTCCATTTGCTTGGCTCCCTCCTGCTCCAGCCAGAGCAATCGGGACAGGAGAAAGTGCTCCTCTTCCTCCAGACTCTGCCTCAAGACCTTGAATTCCTCAGTGATCTTTTCTCTCTCCGCTTGCACCTGGGCCTGGGGTTAAGGGGAGGGGGGCACAGAGATACACTGGGCCTCCAGGGTCCTTCTAGTCCTCCATTCTCTATATGTGTATACAAAGCTGAGCACCAATGGAGAGCGTTCATAGTGGGGGTGGGGGTGGAGTGCAAGCAACACAGGAGAGGTGACTCCTCTGAGAGGACTCTTAGGTGAAGCTAAATGATGGGGCTGGTGCAGTGGCTCAGCAAGTGAAGGCAGCTGTGTGCAAACCTGGGAATTGGATCCTCAGCAGCCCTTGTGGCGGGAAGAGAAAGCTGACTTTCAGAAGTCATAATCTGACCTCCACATGTACATCATGTCACGTGTCCTGTTTGGTCTGTCTCTCAACACAACTGAATTAATACTATTAGCCAAGTAATTTCTCTTTAAAAATAACTTTATTCACGAAGGAGAGAGGCGCACACATGCCACAGCACAGGTGTGGAAGTTAGAGGACAACTTTTAGGAGTCTGTTCTCTCCTTCCGCCATGTGGGCTTCTGAAGAGCAAACCTGGAGATCAGGTTTCCATTAAGACATCTTTATCTGCTGAACTATCTCTCTGGCCATGATTTTTTTTTAAATCATTTTTATCCTCAAAAACCTGATGTCTAAAACTCACATTTCAGCTAGGTGCAGTGTGCATACTTGTAACAGCAGAATTTGTGAAGCAGGAGGATCAAGAGTTCAAATCAGGCCTCCAGTTTCAAGCCTGTCTGACTTAAAACAATGAAAACAATAACAACGATGCATAAAAAATGGCTGGGGATGTACCCATAGATCAGTGGGAAAAGTGATTGCTCAGCATTATGGAATCCTGGGGTTCAAGTCCTAGCACTGCAGTATTGTCCCAGGCCTGTATCAGTACTCAGAAGGTAGAGGCTGGAAGATCAGAAATTTGAGGTCATCCTAAGCTCCAGAACAAGTTCCAGACTAGCCTGGACTGCATGAGAATGTGGAGACTTCCCAGCTTAAAATGGACCTTCACACTGCGCTTTCTCAGACAAACCAGCACCAGCACGAACAAACAAGTAAGGCATTGAGTGGTGTTGCAGGATGCATCTTTTCCAACTGCAGAATCAGTCTCTAGTTAGAAAGGGCTCAGAAGTGTCAGTATTTCCCATTGTTAAGGACCGTGAGGTTTTCTTATGCTGCCTATGTGGGTGGAGACTATGAGCTCCAGATCTGCCCTACAATGCCCTAGGCAGCAGCAGTTCTGGTGCCCAGAGGGCCCCCGCTCACCCTGCCTTCCTGTGTCTGCTTTCTGAACCTCTTCCCTCTGTCCTGGGCCATGGTTAGCCCTTCTGTGTCCTGACTGGTTGTCACAGGGCATTCTAGAAACTTCTGCAGCACTGGAGAGAGAGTTGCTGTTTTTTCTTCTTATATCTATGTAAGGGATAGATACATGTGTTTGGGGCGTAGGTGCATATATGTGTGTATGGGATAGGTGTATGTATGCATATAAGGAAGTGTGTATATAGGTAGGTGTGTGTATAGGGCGGGTGTATGTGTATGTATACAGTAGGTGTATGTGTATGTGTGTGTGTGTAGGGTAGGTGGATATGGGAGGTGGGAGGGGTAAGTGTATGTGTGGATGAGGTAGGTGCATGTGTGTGTGTCAAGGTAAATGAATGTGGGTGTATGTACTAGGTACATGTGTGTGTGGCCGGGTGAGTGCATGTGTGAGAGGGTTAGATGTATATGGGGGATAGGTGCATGTGTGTATTGAGTAGGTGCATGTGGGGGATAGATAGAAGTTGGGTAGTAAGTGCATGTGGAAGGTAAGTGCATGTGTGTGTAGGGGAAGGCACATGTGGAGGATACTGCAAGTGTGTATGAAATATGTACATATGTGTGTGGGGTAGGTGCATGTGTGTTTGTGAGTGTGTGTAGGGCTGGGTAAGTGAATGTGTATTGGGGGTAGGCATATGTGTGTGTAGGGTGCATATGTGTGGGTGTAGGTGGGCACATGTGGGTGGGTGTAGGGAAGATATCAGGAATCATTCTCCGTTGCTCTTCTACCTCATTGTCTCCAAGTAAACCCAGAGCAGCCATTAGGGCTAGACTGACTGGCAGCTTGCTCTGGGGATTTCCCAGGCTTTGCCTTCCAAGGCTAGAATTCAGGGGGCCTCCACACTCACCCAACATTTTTACATGGGACCTGGGGATCCTCACTCAGGTTCCTTGCTTGTGAGGCTTCAACCAGTGAGCCATCTCTCCAGCCCTGGGTACAGAGTTTCTTACCATAAAGACCTTGATCATCTGTTGGCCTTCTGGGATCTCTTGAACTGTTTTCTTCTCCTTCTGTCCCAAAACCTGGACCTGGGAGAGGATCTGTGCCTGTGGGGAGAGGGCGCTTGGGCCGATTCCGTCCCTAGGGGAGGCGGTGAAGTCTGGTTGTCTTCATCAGCAGCCTGCCCTTTCCTTCTCAAGCTGGGCACAGGCTGCTGTTACAGACGCGGCTGTGATGTGGCCTCTCCCAGGTTCCTACAACATGGGGCTCTATTGAGCATGCTCCCTCAGCTGCATGAAGCCAGGTAGGCTGAGGCTTCCCATCCTACCCGGCTGCCTTTCCCTGGCTTGCGTCTACAATCTGCTCCGCCGCCATATGCCTATTCTCCTGTCTCCATGAGGGGAAGGAAGCAACTGAGAGACTCAGGCACATAAGAAAAACCTGCATTCTGATTATCTGCATTGTGCTTTGGTTTGTCAAGGACAGACTTGCCCTCATTTGTCCTGCCAGCTTCTTAAGAGACAGCTTTCGTCAGCCCCACCCAGAGACCAGGCAAGGGCCAGGCCTGCAGATGCACCGTGGAACACTGGCTGGAGTTAGGATTGTCCAACCCTAGGGACACAACTTGGCAGTGGGATTGCTTAGCTTTCCAAGGCTACTGGTTTCACCTCTGTGAGGTGACAGTGGGTGGTTGGCAGAGGTGAGGTTGTTTCTCAAAGGTCATAGGATTGCCAGAGAAGTTCAGCTTCTTAGTGTCATTAATGAAGAAATTTTAAAATGGTCTCAGAAGCTCCCTGATGGCTTTATTAGACTCTAAATGAAAAACAGCAAGGCGGGGAAACTACGAAACCTGGTAGTTGCCTGGAAGAGCAAGATAAGAAAGATAGGGAGATGAGAGAAATGCAGAGCATTGGGGGAAAGGAGAAAGAGAGAGAGGGAGGGAAAGAGGGAGGGAGAAAGGAAAGAAGGAAAAACTGCTCTGTAGAGTTTAGAACTGACGGCCAGCCAGTTGACAGCATTGCTTGGAGGAAGCTCAGCAGCATCTGTGTCAAGGGAGAACTTCTGTGCTTAAAAAATACCTCCTTAAGTATCGCCTTAAGGGGATAATTATTCCTCCTATTTCCTTAGCATGTCATCAGCTGAATCAGCTTTTCTGGGGCCAGGATCCTAGACAGATGATTGACAGGTCAGTTGGATTGGCTCAGAGGAGGAGACCACAGCAGGTCTGTGCTAATCTCTGAGAGAGATCAGAGTGTCATCTCTGCACCCAGGGCCAGCGGCAGAACTCAGATTCTACTCTAGAGTGACCAAGCACATGCAAGTGAGGTGCATGCTCAACTCCCTGCATCCCTACAATAACATTCAGTCACCCAGAATCTGTGTAATGATCCTGCTCTGACCATTCTCCCTCCTGCCTCCAAGACACATGTTTCCAGAACTGGGAGTCCACCGTGCCTGGCTACCTGCCCAGCCAAGTGTGAGAAATGGGGTTATGGGTGCCAACCATTGGAGTGGGTACTAGTTCATGTCTCCATGTCCCTCCTTCTGGCCATCGAAGGGTTCAGGCACCTACCTTATATTTCTGAGCAGCCTCTTCTAGCAAGATAGCGCAGTGGAGCTTGTGATTCTTGGAGTGCTGACAAACCACACACAGGAACTCCCCATCATCCTCACAGAAATAATAGATCTTCTCCCTGTGCTGCTGGCATTTCCACTCCTCCTCTTCTGGCCCCTCCTCTTCTGGTTCCATACATGTGATTCCTTCCACAAGATTTGCCAACAACTTGTTGGGCCTGAACATGCTCCTCTGCACAGAGCAGTTGCACAGGGGACACAGGAGAAAGTTGTCTGAAGCATTCCCAACCCGGCTGATGCATTGGAGGCAGAAATTGTGCCCACAGTCGATGGTGACAGGCTCCTGCAGAAATTCCATGCAGATGGGGCAGGTCACCTGCTCCTGCAGCTTCTTGGTGACATGTCTGGTGGCCATGGTTGAGCAGCAGGATTTCCAGAAGAGGAGGCTGAAACTTGGAGGCAGACACTGGAATGAAGAAGAAAGAAGGAAGCAGGAAGCTAAGGCTGAAGAGTGTTAGCTACAGGTCAGAGGAAGAGGAAGTAAAAGAGAAGGTGTGAGAATGGATAACAGAAGAGAGTAAAAACTCAAATGCAAGAACATTGTAAAGAAAGGAGACAGATGGTCGCCTACCTCACTAGCTCTGAGCACAAACTATACTGTGTGTATAGTTGGGCAAGGTGCTCCTGAACCTTGAACCAATCAAGCATATCTTTATCAGGCAATTCACATAACAGGATGAGGTGCGAAGTCTACTCCCTGAGGACCCCCTCGGTTGGAGGCAGGACATGCAGTGGCTGACTGACCCTCCAGAAAGGCTCCTGGCCTTGTGGATCTTTCTCTTCCCCAGGGCACCTGCTGCAGTCTGTCTGTCTGCTGATGTTCATACCTGGGGTTTTTTCTCTAGTTGGCACTTTTGTGCCAGCTTGTGCTCTGTGGCCTGTCTGTGCCTGTCATCTGTCTGGGTCCTTCTCAGATCCCACCCTCTGGCTTTGTCTTGACTAGGAGAATACCAGTCTGTGTCCTCTACTCTCTCTCTCTGCAGGTCAGCATTTTCATGTCCTAACACTTCTGTTGCCCATGGGAAATGCTTCTTTCTCCCTCCTATGCATGTGTCCTCCCTGTGCCTTCTACCATCTATCCCCACTACAAAGCAGAGTTAGTTTCTAAAGTAACTTTCTCTTTTTCTTTTGCACATGCGCACCCGAGTCTTTGTGTGTATAAGAGAGCACGGTGTGTGCCTGTGGAAGCCCACTCTAGATTGCTCTACTTCCTCATTGCTTTCTCTGGAGCTTCTCAGGCTCTGCCTTTCACAACTGAAGTGCAAACTGGTGCCATTTCCGCCTGGCATTTTTACAGGGCATCTGGAATCCAAAATTCAGGTCCTTCTGCTTGTCTGGCAGAGGCTTAACCCCTGAGCCATGTCTCTCTACCCCCTAACTTAGCTTCTAGTTAGTATGGAGTGTGGCAACCTCCAGTCCCACACTGAACTACCCTGAGGTGCTATGTAAATCAGATGTGGGGCTGCCTTACCAGTTCCTAGGTTCTGGCAGAGACAGGTCCTGAACTCACACCTGGGAGGTCCCAGGAGCAGAGCTTCCTCCTGATGTTTCCTCCAAGGCCCAGAGCCAGCGGTGCCTGATGATCAATGGTCACTGTCTAGGATAGGCAGTGGAGTGATTTGCCAGGTCGGAAGGCAGCACTCTACTGGCAGTTGGACAGATCAGGGGTTTGGACAGTTTTGTGGGCTACTCTTATCTCCCTATTGAACTGCTTGTGTGGCTCAGGCCTGCTCCTTAAGTACCATCTTTATTGCTTATCAATACATTGCACACAAGGTACATACCACACCGGGGGAGGGGAGGGAGGGGGGATGGATTCTGCACATAGGTCATCAACCAATGTTTCAAACAGATTAGCCCACCACACGTCACAGCACTCTTGGGTGTGAAGGCCGTTTCCATCATTCACATTCTTATCTCTTCACAGAACATTTGCTTGGGCTCTCAGGCCTCTCACTGGTTCTGCTTCAATATTCAAACTTAAACACTTCAAACTTGGGCTCGCTGGCCCTGTACTTATTTATTCATCCACTTCTAACATGTCAAATTTCATCATAGATATTCCTGTGCTATTTGAATCCATACTACTGTCTTTATCCTGTTCTACACAGAGGAGTAATGGATTTCATTATGGAGCTGTCTTTTTTTTTTTTTTCCTTCTTTCTGGTGCTGGGGAATGAACCCAGGGTCTTTTCTTGCTAGGCAAGCCCTCTTCCTCTCAGCTGAAGTCCCAACCTGAAATGGTATCTTCATACATCTCTCTCTTCTTATATTTAGCTTTCATTTGCCCCTTTCTCACTGTCCCCCCCTCTTGATCGCTCCACTCCTTCCAGCTAGTCGTTCTGCAGTCCTGTCTCAGCATCCCACTCCCTCCCTTGTTCTCGCCCCTCCCTTACCCCTGCTCCTGGCTGCCCACCATCTGCTCTCCGTCTGGGCTCACAGGTGATGAGGCTTTTGTGGCTACAGCTCCAGGGCACCTGTGTTCTGGGACAAACATATCTCTTCCTTTTGCTCTCAAAATGACCCATTTATGAATGGTTGCCATAATTAGAGGAGCTGCTAAGAGACCAACAATTTGAGAAGCATCACTCATGTGGCTGGAGAGATGGCTCAGGGGTTAAGACTCTGCCTCACAAGCAGAAAGACCTGAGTTTGGATTCCCAAATCCCACATAAAAACACTGGGTGGAAATGGGAGGCAGACCTTGGGGGAACTCCAGAGTAAAGTTAAGAGGAGATAGAAGCAATGCAGGATAATACCTGAAATCACCCTTGGGCCTCCATAGGCACACACAGTGCTCTCTGACACACATACACACACACACACAGATAGATAGATAGATAGATAGATAGATAGATAGATAGATAGATGATAGAAAGATAGATGATAGATAGATAGATAGATAGATAGATAGATAGATAGATAGATATTAAAAAAGCATCACCCACCCAGTCCATTCTGTTGCTCTAAGGTTAACTGCAGCAGCTTAGCGTGTCTGGGTTTCACAGCTTATTTTCCTCGGCTGCCAGCTCTGGAACAGTGTTTAGCTTCTTGGATCAGGTTTGGTTAGTTGGTGCAGATATCTGAACAATAATGACAGTTTGAGGGCCACAGAGGGTGTTTCCCTGCCCTTCCTATGATGCAGGCTTTTTTTCACTGCAGATTCTTTGTGCATGCTATTATTTTCTGTTTGTCTCCTGGGAGTTATCTCTGTCCCTTCTCCATTAAACTCGAGTATGTTTCACAGCAACCTAGAAAGTGCAAGGAACAACCTGGGCATGGCAGCACACCCTGAAATCCCACTTCTTGGAAGCAGGAGGTTGAGGAGTTCATAGTCATCTTCAGCTATGTATAGGTTCAAGACCAGCCTGTGATACAGTGGGCCCCATCTCCAAGAAACAAACAAAAAAGGAAATCTTTTCAAAGATTGGTTTTGCAATGAATTTGAGTAGCCAGCAGAGAGGTGAAATGCTCATGAGACTGATGGAGAAGTTTCCATTTTAAAATTACATATTTACAACATTTATTGAAAGAAAGAGAGAGAGCAAGTGAGTGCCACTGAGTTAGTGCAGGGTTAAAGACAAGGATCACTGGATGTATTCTAGCAGCTTCATGATGGACTTAGATATAAAAAGAATATTTGATTATCAAATAGTTTACATGGTTACCAGATATTTAATCTCTTGGAATATTCTTGTTATTCTTTGTTATCTGTCCCATGGAAAAATATATACATATATGTTAATATATATACATATCTGGATATATGTGTATACCTATTCATATACACACACACATATATGTATGTATGTTTACATAGAGTTTTGTTTTGTTTGAGACAGTCACATGAAGCCTAGGCTGGCCTCAAACTCACAGTGAGGTTCACCTTGAGCTTTTGATTTGCTACCCCATGCTTTGCTGGGATTATAGATGTGATAGATATTCATGGCATAATGAACTCAATAACTAATGACTCACCCTCACTATTCGCTAGACATTTTTTTTAAGTGAATGGCAAATGTGTCAGTGCACCAGCGGAACCTCAACTTGCAAATAACTCCAGTAATTCCAGAGCAGGAGGCTGGAGAGATGGCTGAGGGGTTAAGATTCTACTTTGAAAGCAGAAGGACATTTTCGAATCCCAGATCCCAGATAAAAACTTTCAGGCAGAAATGGCGGTGACTTGCATTTCAGGCTCTGGAAGGCAGAGCCTGGGAAACCCCAGAGTGGGTGCAAATAGGAGGTACAACGCTTCAGGATGATTCTCGAAGTCATCGTTTGATCTCTACAGGAACATACAGTACTCTCTGGGACAGACAGACAGATAGGCAAACAAAGACACACACACACTCCTACAATCCAGCTGGGTATTCTGGCTCCCTTTGTCACCCCAGCCCTTGAAAGGCATAGTCAGGAAAATCAGGAGTTTAAGACAAGGCTACCAGCAATTTGAGACATGCAGTCAAGGACAGCTAGAATGGGGTCCAACACAAAATCTTATCTTAAAAAATATGAAGAGAGGTCTGGAGAGATGGCTCAGGGGTTAAGACTCTGCCTTACAAGCAGAAGGACCTGAGTTTGGATCCTAGGTCCTACATACAAATGCCAGGTGGACATGGCAACAGCCTGCACCTCAAGCCCTGGTGGGTGAAATCCCAGGTAGAACCAAAAAGATGTAAATGTAACCCAGGATGATTTCCCAAGTCACCCTTGGTCCTCCTGACTCTGACCCCACCTTTGCATGACAGGCACATGCACTTTCTAGTTTTCAAATAACTTAAAAATATGAGGATTCTGTTGGTGACTTTTTTTTTTTTTTATACTTCAGCCACAGGGCCCTGGGCGGTGAGCCCTGTAGAAGATGCAGCATGTGGCAGGTCAGGTCAGGGCTCTTGGCTGCAGACAGTCCTCACTCACACGTGGCCTAGCACAGCCTGGCTGCTGCACACAGTCAGTTTTCAGATGCTGGAAAAGATGGGGTCCAGACAGACCAAGCAAGTCCACAGTCATGGGGCCCTGGGAGATAAAGCTGGGAAGAAAGGGGGGCAGCTGGAAAAGCGGGATGATAATGGTCTTTGTCCCTTACACAGTGCCTCGGTGAGTAACCTTGCGTGGAGCCTTCGGGGGTACTGGAGCTTTTCTTCTGCACTCAGGCCTTTTCCAGGGAAGAGGAAACATCAGGCCGCATCTAGTGCAACCGTGTGGAAAACAAACTCCAACGCCACCAGCTGCAGCACACTGTACGGGGAGGAATCAGTGGAGGGACCCAGGAAGAGGCAGGGGAGCCTCTCTAGGGGCTGACGATGATCTTGCTGCCTGGGACCAGCAGCCGAAAAAAGGGAAAGATCTCGCCTGAGAAAGAGGTTTCGAAGGTGTAGATGTGGTGGGTGGTGTCAGCGTTGTAGAAGACGACCCTCCCCATGTCATGATCCAACAAGATGCCCACTTTCCTCAGCTGGACTGGGAGGTCCTTCTGGGGAAGGCCATCCAGGATGGCCTGGCATCCAGAGCCGCTGACTCGGAGGGCCCAGATGTGATTGGGGGTTCCTGCACACTGAGTGCTTCGCCATGGCTGGAGCTCCCAGGCCACGCCCACATCGAAGATGCCTTCCTCCAAACTGGTCCCTCCAGCAGGCCCGTGGAGCTCCACCTCCCAGGCCCAGAGATGGATGGAGAGTCCAGGAGAGCCCAGCACACAGGGGATACGGGAAGCAGTCCGAAGGGTCTTGGTTCTTATCTGAACTGTCCTGAGGGATGGGACCCAGTGTCAGTGTCTTGAGATCCTCAGAAATGATGAGGTTTGGGTCAGCAGTGGCCTGCATCCAAGATCACAGGGTCTGCAGAAAGATAAAGAAGAGGAAGGGAGGCGGTGTGGGGTCAGGTCATCTGGTACTTTCCCGGTGAGTCTGCCCTGACGCAGATGGAGAGAATTCCTCTTCCAAGTCTCAGTCCAAGTTCCCAGTGTTGCTTTCGTTTTCTAAGACAGGGCTCCAACCTGCCCGAGCTTGCCTTGGATTGGCCATTTGGCTAATGCTCGTGTTCTTAACCTCCATCAGCAGCTGCTAGGCTTGGAGGTACGGCCACCATGCTCTGCTCGGACTTCCAATATTAAAATTAAGCTTTATTTTATCTGGCACTGCTGTGTGTGCAGAGCGGCGCGCCCCCTGGTGGTAGAAGCACATTTCAACATGAGGCTGTGCTCCTCCCTATTTCTCATGCTCCTTGGTTTACACATGTCAAACAAGGGTCAAGGCTACTATGAGTATATGTTTTCTGGGCAGGTGGATAAAACAGAGAGCAAGCTTGTTGAAAATTGCCATATGGACATATTGGAGAAGAAGAAAGTATGCTCTTCCTGTGATATGGTGTGGCCAGTTCCCACCTCTCCTCTTGGTCTTTCTTTTTTTTAAAAAAAGATGTGCTTGTGTGTGTATGTGTGGGGGGGGTAGGTATCATGTTTGCTTGTGGAGGTCCAAGGGCAACTTTAGGAATCGTCTTGGATCGCTTCTACCTCCTTTTGGCTTTGCTCTGGGTTTCCCTAGGCTCTGCCTTCCAAAGCACAGGCCCGTGGCATTTTTTACATAGGGTCTGAATTCAGGTCATTCTGCTTGGGAAGCAGAGTCTTAACTCCGGAGCCATCTCTCCAGCCCAAAATGTATTTATTTCAGGGCAGAGGGGAAAGACATGTATATGCATGTCCCTGGTGCACAGGTGTGGTTAGAAGACAACGTCCGGAAGTCAGTTCTCCTGCCAGTATGTGGTC
The DNA here is from genome assembly GCA_023101885.1 of Typhlomys cinereus. Lineage (NCBI taxonomy): Eukaryota > Metazoa > Chordata > Mammalia > Rodentia > Platacanthomyidae > Typhlomys > Typhlomys cinereus. The sequence goes on along the minus strand of JALPQD010000414.1, from coordinate 153,149 downwards.
TTCTGGACACTGAACTCAGGTCACCAACTTTGTGAGCAGGGGCCCTACTCACTGAAGTATTTCACCAACCCTCTGCTAATGTCTGTATGAACTCTCCTGCCATGCTAATAAGTGCCACTGAGAAGCATAAATGGAATAAACCTTTTGCTCCCCTAAGTTGTTTTGGTCCTATACTCAAATCAGGAACAGAAGAGAAACTGATAAGTAAATAAATGTTCTTCCATGGTCTTTGCCACCCTATCCCCACCTCCAGGTCAGCAGCCTGGCCCTCTCCCAGGTGCCCTCAGTCAGGAACCCACTCACCTAGCACCAGAGGGAGGAAAAACGGCAGCCAGAAGTCCGCAGAGCTGTTAGAGCTCTGACTATCTGAACGCTCCCGGCGGGCTCCTTCTTCAGGAACCTCCTCAGAAGAGGTCTCGCTGGCCTCCGGGAGCGACGGTGAAGAGGCAGCTGTCCAGGCGAAGGAGGCCCCAGGGATCATCGGACAGAGCAGGGTGTAGGCATCGGCACCCCGGTTTAGCCAACCGGTGGCAACGAAAGAGGAAAGGAAAGGAGGAAAGAAAGTCAGTGGTCAGTGGGACCAGTTAGTGTAATCAGCAACCACAGGCCTTTGCTGAGCTGAAGAGGCAGCAGCGGGCCATTCTACGTTGTGAATTAAAAAGCAAAATGCCATGGCTCTGGGGTTAATACAAACAGAAGGACCTGAGTTCAGATTCCACAGTCGATGTAAAAACGACAGGGTGAAATGGCACTTCTGACAGAGCCTGGGAAACCCCAGAGCAAAGAAAAGGAGGTAGAAGTAATCCAGGATTATTCCCGAAATCACCCTTGGACTTTCATAGGCATACAATGTGCCCTCTGGTACACACACACTAAATGAATGCATAAAATTTAAAAATAAAATAATGAAATATTTCCATGTGATCCTGTTCTCCATTGGAAGTCACCCACACATGGGACTTTCCCAGACTGTGGACAGAATTCTCCCCTTGCCATCCTCCTCTCCCCAACAGGCAGCAGCCCCCAGCATACTCACAGCTCCTCCTGTCCTCTTCCTCCATGCTCTCCAGGAAGGTGCGTCTGTCCTTCTCCCCTTCAGCCTGGAGGTCCTCTGGGGCAGAGAATGAACGACACTAAGAGTCCAGAGAGATTGAGCAAGGAAGCCTGGACTGCCTAGCAGTGACCTAACTTCAGATGGCTGGGAGAGGTGGGAACTGGGGTCTGTCATATTCTCAGTGGACCCAGAATGTGCCAAACAGGGAGGGGGGGCTGCCCTCAGCTCCCCTGCAGTGGCCTCCAGTACAGCCCTGTCCAGATGCAGAAGAAATACAGGAGCAGCCATGCATGTGACCATTCATTTTAAATTGTCTAACACTCACTTAAAAAAATAAATAAATAAAAGCAGTGGCTGGGGAAATGGCTCAGGGTTAGAGCCTTTGGATCCCACAAACTAAAAGGACCTGAGTTTGGATCTCTAAGTTTCCTGTGAAAATGTTGGGTAGAAACGACTTTGGCCCCAGAAGGTGGAACCTGGCAAACCCCAGAGCAAAGCAATAAGGAAGTAGAGCCATGCTGATTCCCACTGTCGCCCTTGGATTCCACATACACTCGAGTGCTCTCCTGCACACACACACACACACACACACACACACACACACGCTGGAACCCATGCAAACATAAATGCACACACTAACTAAAACTCATGATAGTACCCTGAAGATGGATTTGGGGCCACTGGACCTTGTAATTTCTTCCTCTCCCCAGAGCTCAGGCTTTTACCCAAAAATCTACGGTTGGAGTTTGGGGCATACGCTTAGGTCCCTGCACAGCTACCTCATCGGGAAACGACAAGCACCCACACACACTCCAACCCACCCCTCCGCCCCTCCAGCCCCCACCCCCCCAACCCCGCCTGGGAGGGTGGGAGATCAGCCGGATGAAGAGCCGGGCGCACAGCCTGGCATTTGAGAGCTCCCGACGCTGGAATAAAAGCCAAACTCTGATTTTTGGCAGCTAAAGGGCAAAACGACTTATTCCACTTACGGTTTCGGATGGGAAGCGGGAGGCTGGCTACTACTTCTCAGCCAAACACAGAAAGTCCAGTGAGGAAAGTGATGCCGCCGGTTGTCAACCTTCAAGACCCGCCCCCAGTGACGTATTTCCACGGTTAGGCCCCGCCCCCGAAGGGCCCATCACCTTGCTAACAGCGCCACCACCTGGTAGTCAAATATTAAAACACAACATTCAGAGCTTTACGCCCACCTTTGACTTCCTTCACTTTCTGCCGCAGGAAGAGGAAAAACTCTGTCGACTACAGGTCAGAAGAGGAAGGAAGGAGGAGGAGTGAGTGGATGACAGAAGAAAATAAAAGCTCACATCAGATATTATAAAGAGAGGAGATAGATGGCCTCCTATCTCACTACCTCTGAGAACAAACTAGCGTGAGCACGTGCACTCCAAGACAGGCAAGGTGCCAATCAAGCATATATCTAACAGGAAACTGACAGAACAGGATGAAGAACAAAGTTCAGTCCCTGAGGCCGTCCCTCAGCTGCAGGCAGGATTTGCAGTGACCACGGAGCCTCCATAAAGGCTCCTGTGACTTTCTCTTCCCCAGGGCACCTGCTGCAGCCGGTCTGTCTTTGGTGGTGTCTCTGCCTGGGGTCTTCTGTAGCCGGCATGGGTCATTCTCACATCTCGACATGACGCCCTCTGGCTTTGTTTTGACTTGGAAAATGCCAGCCTATGTCCTCTACTCTCGCTCTGCAGCTCAGCATGCTCATGTCCTAACACTTCTGTTGTCCTTTGTCCCACAGGAAATGGTGCTTCTTCCTCCCTCCCACGCCTGTGTCTCCCTTTCCCTTCTGCAGTCAATCCTACTACAAAGCAGACTGTTAATTTCCAAATTAACATGGGTATGTGCTTGTGTGTGCTTGCTCCCGTGTGTGTGTGTGTGTGTGTGTGAGTGAGAGAGAGAGAGACAGAGATAGAGATAGATAGAGAGAGAGAGAGAGAGAGAGAGAGAGAGCACTCTGTGTGCTTGTAGAGTCCCAAGGCTGACTTAGGGAATCATCCTGGATTGCTCTATCTTCTTTGCACTGATGTTTCCCAAGCATTTCCTTCTAGGGCCTGAAGTGTAGGCTACCACCATTTCTGCCCATCCTTTTTACATGGGATCCAAATCTTTCTGTATGCAAGATTTAACCTGAGACATCTGTCTAGCCACTGCATTAATTTTTACCACTGGCATACAAAGTTAAGGTCTTCACTGTGCCATTTTCTCTCTCTCTCTCTCTCTCTCTCTCTCTCTCTCTCTCTCTCTCTCTCTCTGTCTCTCTCTCTCTCTCTTTCTATCTGTCTTTATTTATTGTGCTGGATCTGAACTCAGGGCCATTGCTCACTATGCAAGATCTGTATCACTCAGCTACATCTCCAATTCCTGATATCTCTTTTCATACATTTTGTTCTCTTAGTTCTCATTCACCCCTTCCCAATAACTTTGTCCTCTCCCTCTTGCTGTCCCCTTCCTTCCCAGCTAGTCCTGCATTTTCACAGCATACCATCCCCTTTTCTTCCAGGCTCTTAATAAATATCTGCTCTCCATTTGGACTCATGCAGGGGTAGTGGGGTTTTGTGCTGACAACCCCAGCAACTTTTCCTTATACATTGGTGGTTCAGCGCTGGGTCACCTGTGTCCTGGGACACACACCATGGCTCTTCCTTCCATTCTTGAAAATGCTTCAGAGGAATCAGGGGTTCCTTCCTAAGTTCTTAGATTTGTAAATAACAGAATTTTAAAATGGACTCAGAAGGAGCTGTAGAGTTGGGGACACAGCTCAGCTACACAAGCAAGAGGATCGGACTTCATGAATAGGTGTGGTGTTCTGCCTGGAATTACAGCCTCAGAAGGCAGAGATTAGGGATGACTGGTGCCAGCTGGATAGCTATGCCAACCCTACTGGGTTTGATTAAAGACATAAAAGACCATCAACTTTGAGCTTCCACTTGCAAATACAGCCAATGACAGCATAAAGTCACAAGCATTTGAAGTTGTGCAGGAACCCACATGCACATCACACACACACACACACACACACATACACACACACACGCATGCATGCATGCACGCTAATGACCATTTTATTAGTTCTACAGGGAAACAACAGCAGGAAAGCTGAAAAAAAAAACCCTTCACTGCCAGGAGTAGGGAGATGGAGAAGAGGAAATGATCATCAGTGGAGGTCTGCAAGCAGCTTTAGAAAAATGGGTCTCTCCAGAGAAACAGTGAGAAAACCCACAGTCAGGGCAAGCATGCTGAGGAACTGCTGATACCCCCCCCAAAAAAAAGAGATGGAAAGGAGAGATAGGGTGCTGCATGTTTCACAGGAACACATGTGCACTTCATTATTCCTTAAGGAGTCAGCACACACATGTGGCTAATGGTTTGTCCATTGTGTTAGTATTCTAGACATCATCCAAATAACTGGCCGAGAAAGAGTAGAAATGAAACCTGTCCCCTGCTACAGAAAGACCATAAGGCATAACTTGTCAGCACCTTTAATCTATACCTGATCATCTGACCGGAGGGACAAGACTAGACTTCAAGTGACTGGCTGCCTCTGTTTTCCCTCCCTGTATAGTAAATATGCTGGCTACAGGTGAGATTGCTCAGCTGAACAGGGAAAGTGATCGGGAGTGCCCCTACAAAGTATAGGAGCTACGTAGGAGTCCAAGATAAACTAACATGGAGAGGATGTTGGTGAAATTCAAGTTGATTAGAATTAAAGGTCATAGGATCCATTGGAACAGAAGAAAATGTATGAAGTCTGAGGGCTCATGAAAGCTTGGAAGAGCTACCATGGACAGCGGCCATGAACAGAGCTTGGGACAGCCATCCAAAGAGAGCGGTCCCGAGAGCCCACCCCTGAGCAGGATGCTCTTTCATGACTTCAGACTTGATAAGGAGTCACCAGGCAGTTGTTCAGGATGTAGGGAAGTGGTAGGCAGAGGTTTTGTCCTGGAGCTATTAAGCTAAATGATCACTTTTCATATCTTCAGGGAGGGAAGACATCTTCAGGATGCTAACCCACTGTCTCCTCAGAAGAAGAAAACACACTCACTGAAGAAAACACAAGGTCAAGTGTGTTTTGCCTCTGAGTTGGGCATAAGGGTCTGCAGGAGACCCCAACAAGACAAAGCCAACACTCTCCAGTGAAATCATTAAGTTCTGAGTCTAGTGGCGACCAAGATTGGAGAGGAAACTCCCCAGCAGTGGCCAAGGGGTTTCACTTTGGAAATTTCTATTTCCTGGATCTAGAATTTTCCATAGCCTTCACATAATTAATTGAATTGCTTTGGTTTTTGTTGTTTTGTTTTGGTTTAGTTTTTTTTTTTTCTGGGTTAACAAAACCTTCTCTGGCCTTGTATTTTAAAATTGTTTCTGCTCTATTCTCTCTAGAATGAGGCTTTGATGGGAAAGCAGATGTTTTCTATCTCTCCAACTCTTCAGGAGAGCAAATACCTTCTCTATCTAAAATTGCAATTATAAGGTTAACATAGAAAGATGTTGCAGTCCACCTGCATGGTTGCTGATAAATGACCATCAAATGGCATAAGGGAACAAGGGTTTATTCTCTTGTATGATTCCTGGTTACAGTTCTTAGTCCAACTTGATGGGAGAGCATGCACCAACACCAGGGCCAAGGGAACTGGCCACACCATCACCACATAATGGCTGAGAGACAAACAATCCTTACTTGCCAGACCAGCATGTCTGGCCAAGTGAACAGAAGAATGCCAACTCTCTCAACCAACTGTCTGTGATTTATTCCAGGCCCTAATCCCACACACCTAACTCAACCACTCTCTGGGCCTAACTTAACCACTAATTCTCTACAACTGTGCCCAGAGCTCAAACCTTCAACTGTCAAGTTGACACCTGTGCCTAACCATGATAAAAAGCTTTCAGTTTTGTATTTACTCTTTCAGTAAGTTGGTACATATGTTTGGTTATGTTACTATGTCTCATGATATTAAAATGTACAAGAGGACAGGGCAGACAGCTTGGCAGGTAAGGTGTTGTTACAAAAAATCCAAGTGAGAACACATGAGGCATCACACTGAGTGTCCAGAATCAAGCTTTTAATCTGCCGGGCACACAGGTAGGCTGATGCCAAGAATCCTGAGACCGACAACGGTGTTTTCAAGGCTTTTTATAGAAGTGTGACAACATTTTAAAACTGTTTCTGGCACAAGCACATTTCCACGGTTACATAGCTCAGGTTGAAAGGTTATCTCATGAAGTAGGTCTTGTTTGTGAGACCAGCTGCAGGTGGTGCTACAGGGTTCGAAAGTCCACCCAATGAGGCACAATGAGCTTGACTGAAAAGATGTTTATTGAAAGTGGGTCAAACAGAACTGAAGCTTCAGAACTCCATCCAAGTTCAGGACCTTAGATGGACCAGCCTTAGGACTCCAGGACTCCATTGGAGTTCAGGACCTCATGATGGAGCCCCAAATAAAGGCAGGATGTAGTTTTTATAGTAGTTTTTAAGTTGGTACCCGCTGTCCAGATGGTGACTAAGCTGGCAATTTAGGAGAGTGAATGGGCCACTTTTAGGTCACAGAAACTATAGACTTACATGTCAGTTAGGGGATATAGCTGAAGGCTCTAAAAAGGAAGAGGGGAGGGGTGGGGACCTTGAGTGGTGGTCCTGGTGACCCAAGGCTGTAACTATGAAACCAAGTGGTCAGCAGATAGCGAGACCAAGTTTTGTCTATCTTTGTGTGTAAGCAGTGACTATCTTTATGCGTAAGCAGTTTCAGAAGCCAAGGAGCAGTTAGTCTAAGGTCAAAATTTTTTTTCCACAGCATATTTTCTATAGCACACTGCACACAGTTTAATCATAACACACAGAGAATAGGATCTTCCTTTTTTTAGACCACAACACAGTGGCACATCAACACAAGCCTATCTTATTTCATAAGACAGGATGGCCTTGGTTGTTATTGAACAGTAGAGCAGGAAAAAGGACAATTGTGTACTTTTAGTAAACAAAAAGTTAAAAAAAAGCATGTGACTTATATTACCAAGTGGCCAACAAGGATATAAACTGCATTTCTAACAGACTGAAAGTGTGTGGCTATCACAGGGCATATGTAGAAACCTAGTGATATGGGTGTAACTGAGCTGACTATAATTACAGGTTGTTAAAAATCTCTAAGGTCAAAATTCAGTACACTGATATAAACCTAATAGCTAGTCCTGTTTATATCAATGAAGCTCTCTTAGGACATTGGTTTGGTCTTTGTAACATTTATGAAAGTTTGGTTTGTTCGTTTATTTAAAACAACCTTCATGACTAATAGATAATATACTTTGGTATAAGTAATGTCATATAATTAGAGATTTTATTTTATTTTTTAATTTTGTGTGTGTGTGTGTGTGTGCACACACTCGCGCGATTGTGTCAAAGAGCACTGTGTGTCCCTGTGGAGGACCAAGGATGACTTCGAGAATCATCCTGGACTGCTTCTATCTCCTTCTTGCTTCACTCTGCGATTTCCCAAGCTCTGCCCATCAGGGACGGAAGTGCAGGCAACCACCATTTCTGTCTGGCATTTTTATGTGGGACCTGGGATCTGATCTCAGGACTTTCTGCTTTTGAAGCAGAGTCTTAACCCCCGAGCCATCTCTCCACCCCAGATTAGAGATTTTGATAGCCAATTGATCATGAATGTGCATTATGAAATTACAGTAGTATCACATATAATTAAATAATTGTTTAAAAATTTAAAGCATGATTATGTTTTATAGGTCCTGGGGTTGAATTCTGGTCCTCAAGCTTGTAATTGCTGCAAGTACCTTGCCCACTGACATACCCTTCCCAGCCTGGATTTTGTTTGTTTTGTTTGAGACAGGGTTCCATATAGCCCAGGATAGCCTCAATCTCACACTGAGGCTGGCCTTGAACTCAAAATTCTCCTATCTATTACAGAGAGAGAGAGAGAGAGAGAGAGAGAGAGAGAGAGAGAGAGAGAGAGAGAGAGAGAGAGAGAGAGAGAGAGATTGTTTGGTTCCTGGAGGCAGCTGACAGGAGATGACCCTTCAGGGTGAACTCTATTAAGAAAAAGCTTGGAGACGGGGTGGGCATGATGTGGTCCAGCCTTGAGGCAGAGGAGCATCAAGAGAAGTTCAGCATCATATCTGAGACAGCATGATGGAGCTTTCAAAGGAGATACAACCTTTCTTCAAGACCAGAAAGGGCGTTCTGAGATCCAGCTGTGTGTGCAGCATGTCTGGTGGGGGCTGAAGGAGGAGGTCCTTGGGGGACTCCACCACCAAGGGAGATCTCTGCCTTTTATATATTTATAAAGAGGTGGCAGGAAATTCCACACCAGGTGATGTAGTTTGATTTGTCCTTCTGCCAAGAGACATGGCAATAAATGGGACCATAAGTTCATCTTACAACATCCAGGGGAGGGGCTGCAGAACACAGCACAATCTGCCTTCTTACCTCTCTCCCAGGGAGGGGGAGCTCTGCTGAGAGAGAGGGGAAGGAGGCAGATAGAGGCTCTGTGAGCAAAAATACCTCCACCTCCCTAGCCTGGGGGATCACCTCCATCTGGCTAGCAGGATACGTTCTTGAGTGTCCAGTCCTTCAACAATGATCAACTCACCTTCCTGCTTCTCTCTTGAGTATTTTCAAGTCATTCTCACATACCATGTTATCATAGGGTAGAAACTTAAGCAAACAACTCCTTTAAAACCCATAATACCTCAAGAAGCTCCACACATCTCTGAGAGACTGATACAACTAATGCTGATGGGGAAGAAAAGGAGGATGTTTTCCTCAGTGGTATACCAAATGTTCTATGATTTTTGCTGGCACATGAGTCAAGACAGGCATAGGTCAGCAAAGACAAACTAGAAGAAGCACAAAGGTCCTCACAAATAAAAAGATTTGAAGATAAAAGTGAATCTGTCTGAGAAGATTAAAGACTATAAGGGGAAAAGGAGGGGGATGGGATTTGGGACTAACAGGTAAAAATATTATATAAATTCACTACATTCATGTATACAACATTAAAAAAAGATATGCAAAAAAAAAACATAACACAAGACTAGAGAGATGACTTAGGGCTAAACCTTTGTCTTACAAGACACAAATCAGATCCTAGATTCCAACTAAAAATTGGATATGGTGGTGTCCTGTACCTCTAGCCATGGAGGGCAGAGCCTGGAAAACCCTAAAGCAAAGCATAGAGATAGACCAATTCAGGATGATTCTTGAAGTCACCTTGAATTCCCACAGGCACATACACTCAAGTGCCCTCTATTATGTACACACACACACACACACGCACACGCACGCACACACACACATGCATACACACACTTGCATGCACAAACAAAATAAATAAATAAAAATAATGCAGTTGGGTGTTATGCATATTCCAGTCGTCTCAGCTGAGGAGATTCAGGCAGAAGGATGAGGGTTCAAAGCTAGCTGTATAGAATATTCCAAGCCGGCCCAGACCCTGAGACCTGCAACTGTACTGTGCGTCCCCCCACCTCAGATACTTAGGAAATCAGCTAGAAGAGGATGGAGAGGGAGGCCTGAGAACACTTCTAGGGCCTCAGCATGATCTGGGAGCCAGGACCTAGGAGCCCGAAAAGGGGGAAAATAGGCCCTTTAAAAGAGATGTGGAAGGTGTGGATGTGACAGCTACTGGAGGCATCGAAAAAGACCAACTCCCCGTGGTCAAGATCCATGCAGACGCCCACTCTCCGAGGACTGACTGACAGGTACTCCAAGGCAGTGTTGTGAGTGAGGGGCTGGCATCCCGAGGAGGAGACCCGAATGGCCCACAAGTAGTGCAACAATTCCTCCTGCAGGAAGCTGCAGCCAGGAGCCACCCCCGAAGCCATGCCCACCACATAGGTCCCGCCCTGGGATCCCTGGAGCTCCGCCTCCCAGATCCAGCAGCCACAGCGCGGGCTAGGGGAGCCCAGCACGCTTTGGAATGGATATAGGCGCGGGGGGCCTGTACACCTAACAGAGACGCCCCCACAGGCGCCACCTAGACCCATCCTCACTGTCTTGAGATCTTGAGAAACGAACAGGTCTCGTTCAGCAGTGTCCGCATTCAAGGTCACGGGGTCTACAGCAGATAAGGAAGAGCCTGGGGTCAGGTCTCAGGTTTGAAATCTTGCTGGGTGCAGTTGTAGGGAGGCTTTCACCTTGGACTCACACCACGAGCCCTGGGAAATCCTGCGCGCCTCCCCTCACACCCCCGGGACTGGTCTTGAAGTATCTGTTCTTTTTGATTTTCAAAGATGGGGTCCCACATAGCCCAAACTGGCCTTGGCCTCCCTCCCTGTGTAGCTAAGATAGACTTGTCTCCACCTCCCAAGCTCAGGACCCCTGATGTTCTCCCCCTCATCCCACTCCCTGCTCCAAGCAGGAGTGTCTGTGTGCAGGCTCCTACCTGAGGTGGGCACCTCTGGCATGTTGGTCTCTAGCAGGCACCCTAGGGATTGAAGAGAGAGAAAACGAATCTTGTTCAAAAGCAGAAGCTGCAAACATCAGGGACCACACAGCAGCCATCAGAAACTCAGGTGGGAAGTGCAGAAGCTTTGGGTTTTCAGTGACAGGCGAAGGGGTCCTACCCTGGTTAGTAGTGCTGGGGCTGGACAGGCTAAACACTCTGCAGAATGTGGGTCAAGGGACTCAAGACAACTGCTCCTCAACCTCCAGGAGCCCCTTCTCAACTGAAGGGCCACCTGGATGGTTGGAATGCTTGAGGGAGCTTCCAGCTTCTTGGTACATGGGAGACGGTGTCATATGTAGCCCTGGCTAGCCCAGGACTCATGACCTCCAACTGTGACTCGTGACCTCTAGCTGTGGTGGTCCTCTTCAGCTGCCCCAAGCTCAGTGCTGGGGAAGTGAGCTCCAATGCTCTCTCCTTCACTTCCTCATCGCAGGACCTAGGAGATGCGCCCCTCCTCCCGGAGCTCAGGGAGCCACAGAACAAGCAGCTGGCAGCACCCTGCCTTGCAGGTGAGTTGTGGGGTTTGATGGTAGATGTGGTATGCCAGGCAAACTGAGGAGCCTTTAGGAAATGATTTTTAAGGGGCAGAAAAATAGCTTGGCCCATAAGATGCCTCCTCACAGACCTCTCTCTCTAAATAAAATTTACTTTAAAATATTTTTATTTATTTATATGTGTGACAGAGAGAGAGACAGGGAAAGAGAGAGAGCAAGAGAGAGAGAGCACACATGCATTCCATGACACATGGGTAGAGGTCAGAGGTTCTCTCCTTCTGTCATGTGCTCTCTGGACATTAAACTCAGGTTGCCAGGTTAGGAAGCAGCTGCCTCACCTGCTGAGCTATCTCTCCAATCCAAAAATAAAAAATAAAAATTAAAAAGAAACGGTTCTTCTAGTACTATTCTGTAGCATCCCAGGGGAAATAGTCTAAAAAATGACATACGTGCCCTCCTTAGACCACCAGACTATTGAAACAACAATCCCCAAGGAATTAAAATCTCCCCAGAAATCCCATGTGAGGGAGGGAAAGGCTGAGGTCCAGGTGCCACCAGAGAAGAACTTGTCTCCAGGAGAAGATCTCATCTCACAGGGTCAGACAATGACAGAGCTTTTGGCCAGAGACACCAGAGCTGACAGTGATGGTCAGTCCTCTTCTCAGGATCCTTAAGATGCACTTAAAGGTCACTAGACCCTTTAATTCTCCTGTGCTCAGTATGACCTCTCTGATCTCTTACTTGTCTCTCAAATTGTCCTATTGGGACTGGGAGGTTCTGTCTGGCTTGCTGGGGCTGCTGGAGTCCCAGCTGTGACACTAACAACTTCACCAGGGAACGAGCTCTGTGCAGGCTGTCAGGGTGGTGGGTCCCCACTCCTCAACCTTGGGGAGCTGACTGGACCCCAGGGATCACTCCACCTGCATCAAATAAGTCCGTACTTTCTATTCTTTTTGAAGATTTTTAAGTAGGAAGGTTTTCCCTATATAATAAGTTATGTGTTTTATATCAACAAAGCATTTCCCTGTAATCCTGTGGGAGCTCATACACACTTGGGACTTTCCCAGCCTGTGGACAGAATTCTCCCCTTGCCATCCTCCTCCCCCCACAGGAAGGAAGCAGCCCCCAGCACACTCACAGCTCTTCTGGTCCTCGTCCTCCATGCCCTCCAGGAAAGTGCGTCTGTCCTTCTCCCCTTCAGCTTGGAGATTGTCTGGGGCAGAGAATGAAGGACACTGAGAGTCCAGAGAGGTTAAACAAGGAAGCCTGGGCTGTCCAGCAACACCCTGACTGGGCTCTGTCAATTCTCAGTGGACCCAAAAGGGGCCAAACAGGGAGGGGGGGCTGCCCTCAGGTCCCCAGCAGTGGCCTCCAGAGCAGCCAAACATGTGAACACTTGCTTTTTACTTCTTCCTCTATTTAAACCTAAAACACGTCAGAACCCTGAGGATCAACTTGAGGCCACTTGGACTATATTTCTTTCTTTGTCTCCACAATGTGGCCTCATTGATGAAATCTTTCTCTTTCTCTCCTTTCAATTATTGACTCAATCAATCAATCGATTGATCAATCAATCAGTCAATCAATCAATCAATAATTGGCTCATTAGGAAAGGTGCCAAGGCTGCCACAGTCTAGATTTACCCTTACACATGCCAGTTACACCATAGGACATAAGTCCAGGTCTCCTTTCATTGCAGAGGGTTGGGCAGGCAAATAAGCCCCTGCTGTGAGATCTGCCAGGATACAAATGTCTGGAAATAACTCAGCTGACACCCAGCATTTGGGGACCCGGGGCCCACTGCTGGCCACTATGGACTCACGTAGACCCGTGGGTGATAGGGAGGGTCACCAGGGGCAGGTGGGGCAGCCCTGTCCTCACCTCTGACTTTGCTCAGGTTTGTTATGGTGCAGTGATGTCTTGACTTTGCTTCATTGATTTTTTTCTCCAGCTTCTCAGGAACTGGGGTTGGGTTGTGAAACTGAAACTTCTCACTCCTGTGAAGACAGCCCAACTGGGTGGCAGCTCAGGGCTGGAGTAGGGGGAGGGTGGCAGGGCTGCGAGGATGGAGCTGAGGAGAGGGGTGCAGCCTCAGGCTAGTGAGCTGGGTGTCAGGACTACGCTGGGCTGGAGTGAGGAGAGCTGAGGAGAAGATGGGGAGAGGCAGAGAGGAGGGAAAGAACAAGATGGGGAGACAGAGCAGGAGACAGAGTAGGAGCCCAGGATCATGCAGCTGAGCAGGAGCCCATGCAGGGTGCCAGGAAGGAGGAGAAGCTGGGAGCAGGAGTGCAGACAGCCAGTCTACCCAGCAGCCCCAGCTGCTGTGCACAGCTGAGTTCCTGGTGCAGCTTGCAAAGCAGGGCAGGGCACACACAGCCCCTGTGGACAAAGGCTTATTGTGAGTGCGTGAGTGATCCAGCAAGCCAGGTGTGTGTGGCACGCCCATCATACCTGCTCAGGGTCGCCTTGATGTCCTGCAAGAGAAAGAGCAGCGTCAGAGTTCCTGAGCCACAGGAACAGAGGAAGAGGCTCACACTCTGAGATCAAGGGAGAGCAACTCCAGCATCCATGTTCTCTCTCTTCCTTCCTCACTTTCTTTCCATCCAACTACCCACCAACCTGCCATCCTGGAGAATTGTTCTAAGAGGAACCCAACATGTCAGACCTCATGAAGAACAGGGGTGGGGGACAGAAAGCAGAGTGACATTTTGAAGATGAATTCTGCCTCAAACAGAAGCGGAACAGGGGTGGGTGGGAAGTGGGGGGACTCTGCTGGCCTAGTTAGGAAAAGGCCACACATAACTTTGCATGGTTGTTGTTCAGAAGAGAAAGAGAAAGGAGACTCACTGGAGACAAGAGGATCAGGAGGCCCCCGCCAACATCAGCTACATGCAGTCCAAGACCAACCTGGACGCTCAGAGACCCTGTCCCCCAAAGAAAAGAATGAAGCTATGGGGAGTAATGTTGAGCTAGCAGGCAGGACACGGGAAACGCCTGGAAAGGATTCTCTAGATTTGTACTGTCTCTGGGCTGGGCTGTAAAGGACAGTCTTGACTGCATTCATCAGCATGGGAAGACTCAGCCCACTGTGGGCAGCACCCTTTCCCTGGGCAGGGTCTCCACAGGAGAAGAAGGATGAGGAGAACCTAGTGTGAATGTGCACTGACCCATCACTCTGGACTGTTGCTATGGGTGTGATGAGTGAGTCTAGCTGCTTCCAGCTTCTGAGGTTGTAACTGAATTCTTGAACCACTGCCAGTGGGACGAACTACTTTATTTTTTTCTTAGAGATAGAATCTCACTATGTAGCCCAGGCTGGGGATTCTAATTCAGGCCCTCACCTTTGGGTGGAAAGCACTTTACCCACTCAGCTATCTCTCCAAACATCTCTATTTTAGTGGGATGTTTGTTTGTTTGTTTGTTGATATGGGAATCTTCACCTATTGCACAGGCTGGCCCTGACTCTTGGTGATCCAGGGACTCCACATACTTCCCAAGCACTAGGGTCAGCCTGCCCACCCTTGTGTGAGACAGGCTCTTTCTCTTTATCACAGACTGGCCTCAAGCTAGCAGCAATCCTCCTGCCTCAGTGTCCCGAGTACTGGTAGTGCATGTGAGGACCAGCAAGGGGGACTTTCAGCTGGATGCCCTGGGCCAGAAGAGGGAGGAGCCAGGCTTCTGGGTCAGTCTGCCAGGTCATCCACGCTCCATCCTGAGTCAGCAGAGGGAGCTGCCTGTCTACAGTTCTGCTCTTAAGACTTACATCCAGCAGCTGCATGGGCGGCATTTGCAGCTTGGCCACCAGGGACTCCGTGAGCTTCTTGAGGGCGTCCAGCTGCTTGTCAATGTCAGTGATGTAGTGTTGCATCTGCCTGGTTCCCTCCCGCTCCAGCCAGTCCAACCTGGACAGGATAAAGTGCTCTTCCTCCTCCAGCCTCTGCCTGAAGACCTTAAATTCCTCAATGATTTTCAGTCTTTCTAGATACACCTGGGCCTGGGGACAAAGGGAGAGATTATAGAGGTGAGCTGGGCCTCCAGGGTCCTTCCAGCCCCCCATTCATTTTTTACTGTATAATGTTTATACTGAACACCTGTACAGACTAGCTGGCTGGGGCAGGCCTGCTGGAAGGGAGAAGACCAAGAAGATCAAATGAACTATCATCTGTTTCCAAATTTAAGCTAAATAATTTTTATGGTTATATTTAAGTACCTGAGCACATACACTCACATTTCCCAGGCAGGGTCAGCACACCTGCATCTCAATGGAGGGAGGAGAGTCAGCAGTTCAAGGCTAGTTCATGGCTACTTGAGGACAGCCTGGGCTATGTGAACCCCCTGCCTCAGACGAACCCCAGTTTGGATGCTGGGACCCAATAACTGGGTGTGGTTTCACAGGCCTTTGATCCAGGTCTCAGGAAAAGGTTCAGAAGTTGTCATAGTTGGGCACAGTGTCAACTTCACAGTTGAGGGTTTGAGCACTGGGCACATTTTGTAGAGAATTAATGGTTGAGTTAAGCCCAGAACAAACCTGCAGGAGATTGTCTAGTTGATGGAGAAGGCCCAGCCCATGCTGGATGAGATTAGGCCCTAGAATAAAATACAGAGTGCTGTTTGAGAGAGTTGGCATCCTTGTGTATACTTTCAGACATGCTGGTCTGACAAGTAAGGATCACCCCTCTCTCAGAAATTATGTAGCGATGGTGTGGCCAGTTCGCTTGGCCTGGTGTTGGTATGAGTTCTCTTGCCAATCTGGACTGAGACTGTAACTGGAAAATTGTAAGAGAATAAACCCTTTATTCCCTTAAGCCATTTGATGATAATTTTATCAGCAATCATGCAGGCTGACTGCTACAGAAGTGAAGGGTCATGCTTTGCTTAATATAATTCGTGAACACATTCCAGGCTAGCCTGGACTCTATGAGATCCATTCCCAAAGAAAAAGAAAAGAAAAGAAAAGAAAAGAAAAGAAAAGAAAAGAACTTTCGACTTTTAGATGGCTCTTAGCTTATCCAATCAAAGGCACCCACAGGAGTAACAGATAAAGATATTTTGAGATTACAGCCTGTGTCTTTCCTAACTAGGGAAATCTGTCTCTGGTTAAGGATGGGCCAGAGCATGGCTTCTAGGCTTCTAGACTTGTTTTTGAATTGTCAGAAAAGTAAAGGTTTTCTTTATACCACCACTTGTGGGGAGGTAGAAGAATGGGCCTGTAGTCCTTCCAGGCTGACTCCACCCAGGAAGGTCACCCTAGGGACAGAACTGGGACATACCCCCTGCTGAACGTCTCCCCAGCCCTCTACCCAGTGCTGCTGTGTCCCTGGGCTTTGTCCTGGTTCAGTGCAATAGCAAGTACTAGAGGCTTCCCTGAAGGTTCTCACTTACCCTGAAGGCAGTAATCATCCCTTTGCCTTGCACCTTCTCATTTAGTATCTCCTTCTTCTTCCTCGTCAAAACCTCGACCAGCTTTTCAATGGGTCCCTGTGGGAAGAGAGCACTTAGGCAGGCTCTGGCTCTGTGGAAGAGGCCCACTGAAATCTCCTGGGGGTCCTGGTGTTGTTATGAGTTACCTCCTTTCTTTTCATGCTGGGAAGAGGGAACAGAAGGAATAAGAAACTAGAACTTCAGCAGCATAAGAAAATGACACTTGTTGACAACTAGCTCTGATTATGTGGATCGTGCTTGGGGATTGTCTAACAGAGGCTTCTCCTCGTCTGTCCTGCCAGCTGTTTAGGAGACTGGTCTTGTCTGCTCCACAGAGAGCAAAGACACCAGGCCTGCATGTGTAGCTCTGTGATAGAACACAAGATTTTCCAAAGCCCTGAGTTTCATCACCAGTGAGGTGAGAACAGCCCATTGGGAGAGGGGAGTCCTCGAGGGTCAGCAGTAACCTCAGCAGTCATCTCTGAGTCAAAGTTTCTGTTCTGATCCTTGTCCTGCCGCCTCCATGACTCATGTGCTTCACAGGACTGAGTTCTGTGACTCCACAGTGCCTGACCACAAACTACCTGAGAAAATGTGAGGAGTGGGGCCACAGGAGCAGGTACAAGGTCCCGTCCCCCCTCACCTCCTCCTGGCCTGGCCACTTACCTTGTAGTGCTCAGCAGCCTCATTCATCAAGGTGGAATGGTGGGACTTGTGGTTCTTGGTGTCACGACACACCAGACATAGGAACTCCCCATCATCCTCACAGAAGTAATGGATCTTCTCCCCTGTGCCGATGGCATGTCAGGTCCTCCCTCATCTGGTTCCATAGCTTGGATTTCTTCCACCAGATTAGCCAACAACTTGTTGGGCCTGAACGTGCTCCTCTGCACAGAGAAATTGCACAGGGGACACAGGAGAGTATTGGCTGAAGTGTCCCCAACCTGGCTGATGCATTGGAGGCAGAAATTGTGCCCACAGTCGATGGTGACAGGCTCCTGCAGAAACTCCATGCAGATGGGGCAGGTCACCTCCTCCTGCAGCATCCTGGTGAACCGTTTGCTGGACATGGGGGAGCTGTGGGGCTTCCAGAGGTTCAAGCTAGAAGTCTGTATGTGGATCTGACAGTAGAAGGGAGAAGGAATCAGAAACCAAAGGTAGAAGATTCTTTCTGACTACAGGTCAGGGGAAGAGGAAGTGAAGGAGAAGGCACGAGTAGATGACAGAAGAGAGTAAAACTCAAATGCAGGGACACTGTAAAGAGAAGAGACAGATGGCCGCCTACCTCACCACCCTGAGAACAAATCACACTATGAGCATGTGACTTTCAAGACTGGGCAATGAGTGCTGAACCTTGAACCAGTCAAGCATGTCTTTATCAGGCAATTGACAGAACAGGATGAGGAGCAAAGTCCACTCCCTGAGACTGTCCCTCAGCTGCAGGCAGGGTTTGCAGGGACCAACTAACCCTCCAGAAAGGCTCCTGCCCCTGTGGATCTTTCACTTCCCTAGGGCACTTGTGGCAACTGCCTGTCCGCCAATTTTTTTTTTTTTTAATCTGGGGGGTCTTCTATAGCCAGCATCTGTCCCATACTTTCTGTGTTGGTTTGTCTGTGCATCCCTCCCTGAATCCCTCCTGTTAGGTCAGCAGCAGGGAAAGGACAATGTGTAGGATTGATGTGGAGGCCACTACATACGAGAAGCTAGCATAAGGTAGAAATATAAGTTTTATTAAATCCAAGCACTTGGTGGCCAACATGACCACAGTTTAGGGTTAAGGTGGGAGGGCGTTAGAACAGAAAAGATAGTTGAAGGTCTGAGGGAACAGGGAGAAGCTGCCATGGACAGGAGGAAGTCTGAAGAGTCCCTGGGCTGGACTGGCTGTTGTTTATAACTGTCAAAGGTTACTAAGGAGTTGCTTAGGAGGTAGGGCAGTGCAGGGTGGGGAAAGAATGCCCCTCCTCCCTGCCTCCCTCCTCCCTGCCTTCCCTCCTCCCTGCCATCAATCTCCCTCCTCCCTGCAGTCAGTCCCTTTGTATTCTATTACCCTTCATCCTGTCTATCATCCAGCGGGGGCTAACACAGGGAGGCAGAGGCAATGCAGATTGAGGAAAAAGCTGTCCTAAGCTCTGTGGTCACAGATAACACAGGTCATCCCACTGGTGTTGGCAGGACCTCCCTGGCTCTGAGCTCAATGCTGGGCGGCTCCTGTCAGGTTTCCTGGCAGTGAAACCATTTAGGAAGTAGCTCTGCTGCTTCTCATCTCCAGCTCCCAGAGGGTCCCACCACACTGCTGCCCTTGAGTCACACCCTTGTACATGGGGGCTTCTGAAAGGGGCAGCGAGAGGCTCCACACTGGGCTTGGTGTCCACACTTCTGCTGGTTAATTCTGCTGGGTTAAGAAGTTGTGGTCCAGGGTGCTCTGAGGGAGGGGCTTCTGGCCAGTGCTTTTCTCTGTCATTTAGCACAGGAGTACAAACTTAACAGAGGTACTTTCTCCTTCCCTCCCTCCTTCTCTTCCTCCTTTCTTCCTTTCTTCCCTCCTTCCCTCCTTTCCACTTTCTTTCTTCTTTTCTTCCTTCCTTCTTTCCTTTCTTCTTTCTTTTTTTTAAACTTTATTCATTCATTCATTGTGTGTGTGTGTGTGTGTGTGTGTGTGTGTGTGTGTGTGTGTGTGTGTGTATCAGAGGGCGCACGTATCCCTGTAGAGAACAAAGGGTGACTTTGGGAATCATCCTGGATTACTTCTTCTTTCTTTTTGCTTAGCTCTGGGATTTCCCAAGCTTCAGCCACCAGAGCCAGAAGTGCAGGCTTGGCATTTTTACATGGGATCTGGGATCTGAATTCAGGATCTTCTGCTTGTGAGATAGAATCTTAACCTCTGAGTCTTCTCTTCAGCACCTTTCTTCCTTCTTTGTATTTTTTCTTTCTGCTGCTAGGGACTATACCCAGGACTTTTTACCTTCCACAAAAGCTGTCCACCCACTCAATTAAATCCCCACCCCTAATATAGTATCTTTTGGGCACTGCCCTAGGATGCTGAGGGTTTCATGAGATCCAAGTTGGCCCATCACTTACTGTGTGGTTGCAGATGGCCACGAACTTCTGATCCTTCTGCCTCTAACTCTCCAATGCTGTGGTCACAGGTGTGAGCCAGCCAGTCGGGCTGAATGGACATTATCAAATCTTGGTGGCACTTAAGCAAAGCACAGCTCTAAACTCAAAGGAAACAAGAGGCATTTTATTTTAAGCCAAACCCTAGGAACCCTGTGGCCCAGGAACAAGGAATCACGTTGCCCCAAACAATACAGTCTACCATGCAAGTGCTTACATAAGAGTTATTACTTGCAGAAGGAAGAAAGTCACAAATCAAGCAACTTGCCAACTAAGTGCTATGGCCACAGGGAGGGGAGGGGGTCCCAACAAAGCAGGGGGAGGGGGAATGCTGTTCTATAGTTTCTTTTTTTTTATTATTTATTCAACTGTGTGCATGTGCGTGTGTATGTGTGCGTGCGTGTGTGTGTGTATCTGTGTGTGCGTGTGTCTGTGTATGTGTAGAACCACGGACGAATTCGCGAACCACCATGGACTCCTCCATCTCCTTCTGCCCCGGGATTCACCGGCTCTGCCCTACCAGGACCAGAAGCGCAGGCCGCCCTGCTTCTGCCTGGCGTCTATACGTGGGATCTGGGATCTGAACTCGGGACCTTCCGCCTGCAAGGCGGAGGCTTAACCCCTGAGCCACCTCTCCAGCCCCCTGTTCTATAGTTTCAATGCTATCTGTGATGGTCTGTGTCAGTTGTCAACCTGATACCCAGGAGCTGAGATTACAGGCATGTGCCACCACAACCTGGTTTACTTTATCTACTTAATGATGATGATGATGATGATGGTGGTGGTGGTGATTGTTGCAGTCAGCCTGCATGGTTGCTGATAAATGAGCATCAAATGGGATAAAGGAACAAGGGGGTTTATTTTCTTAGGACAGTCCAGTTACAGTTCTCAGTCCAGCTTGATGGGAGAGCATGCACCAACACCAGGACCGAGGGAACTGGCCACACCATCACCACATAACAGCTGAGAGATGGACAATCCTTACTTGCCAGACCAGCATGTCCGGCCAAGTACACAGAAGGATGCCAACTCTCTCAACCAGCTCTCTGAGTTATCCAGGGCCTAATCCCACCCACCATGGGCTGGGTCTTCCCCATCAGCTAGTCAGTCTCCTTCAGGTTTGTTCTAGGCTTAACTCAACCATCAGCTCTTTACGACTGTGCCCAGAGCTCAAACCCTCAACAGTCAAGGTGACACGTGTGCTTAACTATGACGATGATGATGATGATGATGATGACTTTTTCTTTTAACACAGTCTTCAGTAGCCCAAGCTATTCTCCAACTCACCATGTAGCCAAGGATGGCCTTGAACTCCTGATCCTCCTGCTTCCATCTTCCTGCTGCTGTTGGGATTCCATCCACACCTCTCATACCCTACTTCTGAGTTCAGCTTTCTGCACTCCACAAGTGGGTGGGATCCCCTGCACTTGAGGCTGTTTCTTATATGCATGGGTAGAATTCAGGGATTCAGAACCTGTTCTCCACCTGCTCTCCATAATGCCTGAGACCCATGTGCACCTCATGGTCCTGAAAGCCTGAGCCCCTCAGTGGTTTCCCTGAGTCGCCTCAGCATATGGGCATCATCCAGGGACACACCTGCGTTTCTATCCATGATTTTGGTTATTTCTGCCACAAACAACCTTTTCTTCTTTTTTTAATAATTACACATTTTACTTTTGCCTAATCATACAAGCTCCATGCGTACCCCCTTCTTCTCCCTCATTACACTCTACCCTCTTCCCCTCCTCTCTCTCACTCTACTCCCTCCCTCCCCCTCTCCCAGTGCCTACCACTTCCTCCCCCCATCTCCCAGCACAAATATTTATGTGGGCCCTGTACCTCCCTGTGAGACTCTACCCTGGTGATGGTTCAGGACTCAGTGGCATAACTTGAGGCCCCTTCTTGGGCTGCTAGCTAGCATAGGAACACTATTGTGACTGTTTAACCCCTTGCTTCTAGGGATCCTACTGCCTGAAAGCTTCTCCCTGTGATCCCTGCTAGACCTTGGGGGGTCTTGACATGTCAGCCATTATGCAAGTCAGACAAAGTGCAATCACATTGTGGCTCTATGCTGGCTGCTGCAACCCTGACTTGTGTGGAGTATCTTGTATATCATTGGTCTTCTCCATCTTTAGGCTTTTACAATCTTGCCACCCCCTCTTCCACAAGATTCCCTGAGGTTTAGGATAGAAAGAGATTGGCTGGCCTGGTTCCAGGAGAATAATATAGGGTCTTTGGTGTTCTGGATTATGGTTTGTTGTTTTCCATTTTTTTGTTTGTTTTACTGTTCCTGCACTACCCTTGCTGCATCCCAATTGATATCCAAAGTCATTTCCTTTCAATATGTGAATAAATGGATTTGGATCTAGGATCCACTCGTTAGAAAGTACATATGTCATCTAACTTTCTGTGTCTGGGATACTTCACTCAATATGACTTCCTCTAATTCTATCCATTTCCCAGCAAATTTCATTAATTCACCATTTTTTGTTATCTGAGTAGTATTCCATTGTATAAATGTTCCACATTTTTCTTACCCATTTGTCAACTGTTGGGCATTTGGAATGATTCTATAAATTTGCTATTGTAAATAGTGCTGCAATGAACATGGTTGTATTCCTGTCACTGTAGTGAATTGCTGCATTATAGGGGATTATTCCCAGTAGTGGTATAGCAGGGTCATATGGCATTTCTATCCTTAACATTTTTAGAAATCGCCATAGTGGTTGTATAAGCCTGTGTTCCCACCAGCAATGTATGAGAGTTCCCTTCTTTCCACATCCTCTCCAATATTTGGTATTGTTTGTATTGTGGATTTTCGCCATCCTGAGTGGAGTGAGATGATATCTCAGGGAAGTTTTGATTTGTATTTCTCTGAAAGCTAGGGATGTGGAGCATTTTTTAGAATTTTTGTTAGACATTTCGATTTTGTCCCTGGAAAAGTTTCTTTTGCATTCCGATGCCCATTTTCTAATTGGGCTATTTATCTCCTTGGTGTTTAGTATTTAAGTTCTTTGTGCACTCTGGATAAGAGAGCTCTATTAGATATGTAGTTAGTGAAGATTTTCTCCCATTCTGTTGTTTGCCTTTTTGCTCTGTTTACAATCTCTTTAAATGAACAGAAGCTCTTTAATTTCATAAGATTCCATTTGTTGAGTGTTGGTTTTAGTGTCTGTGCTATTGAATTTCACTTTAGGAACTCTTGGGTCTAGGCTAATCCATTGGAGAGAGTTCCCTACCCTTTCAACTAGGGTTTTTATAGTCTAACATTAAGGTCCTTGATCCACTTGGAATTAATTTTGTGCATGGTGACAAGAACGGGTCCAGTTTTAATCTTCTGCGTGTGGATATCCAGTTTTGCCAACACTATTTGTTGAAGATGCTGTTTATTTCCATTGACATTTTTGGGCCACTTTGAAAAAGAGCAAATGGCTATAATTGTGTGGGCTTATATCTTGGTCTTGAACCCTTATCCATTGATCTACATGTCTATGTTGGAGCCAGTACCAAGCTATTTTTATTACTATGGATTTGTAGTATAGATTAAGGTTTCATATGGTGATACTTCCAGCAGTGTTTTTGTTACTCAGGATGTTTTTTGCTATCCTGGGCCTTTTGTGCTTCCATATGAATTTTGAAATTGTTTGGTCAATTGCTTTAAAGAATTGCTTTGGGATTTTGAATTATTTAAACAGCCCTATAACAAATGAGAAAATTGATGGAGTAATCTTGAACCTTCCCCCAGACATTTAAAGAGCTAACATCACCACTCCTTAAACTATTCCACAAAATAGCGAAGGAAGGAACTCTTCCAAATTCTTTCTATGAAGCTAATAAAACCTAATAAAGATATACTTAAAAAAGAAAACCATAGGGCTGGAGAGGTGGCTCAGGGGTTAAGCCTCCGCCTTGCAGGCGGAAGGTCCCGAGTTCGGATCCCAGATCCCACGTATAGACGCCAGACGGAAGCGGGGGCGGCCTGCGCTTCTGGTCCTGGTAGGGCGGAGCCTGTGAATCCCGGGGCAGAAGGAGGTGGAGGCGTCCATGGTGGTTCGCGAATTCGTCCGTGGTTCTACACACACATACACACACACACAGACACGCGCGCGCACATACACACAGTTGAATAAATAATAATAATAAAAAAAAAAAATTAAAAAAAAAAAAAAAAAAAAGAAAACCATAGACCAATCTCTTTGATGAACACAGATGAAAAGATTCTCAACAAAATCTTAACAAATTGGATTCAAAAACATATCAAAAAGATCATTCACTGTGATCAAGCAGGTTTTATCCCAGGCACACAAGGTTGGTTCAGCATACACAAATCAATAAATATAATTCACCATATAAACCAAAGTCAAAGACCGCATGATACTCTTGATAGATGCAGAAAAAGCTTTTGACAGGATCCAACATCCTTTTATGATTAAAAACCCTAGAGATAGTTAGAATGGAAGGAACTTACATCAATATAATAATAGCTGTATGCAACAAGCCAAGAGTAAGGATTATGCTCAATGTGGAAAAACTTGGAACATTCCCGCTTCGATCAGGAACTAGACAAGGCTGTCCACTCTCAGCACTTCTACTCAATATTCTACTTGAGGTCTTAGCTGGAGCCATAAGACAAGAAAGGGAGATAAAAGGGATTCAAATCAGAAAGGAAGAAGTCAAGATATTTCTATTTGCAGATGACTGTTCATATACCTGAGTGATCCTAATAACTCCACCAGAAAACACTAATACATAAATTCAGCAGAGTGACAGTTTACAAAATAAACATGCAAAAAACAGTGACTTTCCTATACACCAAGAATGAAAAAAGTGAAAAAGTCCTAAGAGAAACAGTCCCATTTACTATAGCCCCTAAAAAAATGAAATACCTTGATATAAATCTAATCAAAGAAGTCCCTTCTTCGCCCCGCACCCGCTCCGCCGGTCGGGACGCCTGCGCGAGATCCAGCCGGGCCTCAACGCGCGCTCTAGGACCCCCAGGTCAGCCCACGGGGACCCGGCTCCGACTCCCACCATCCAGCCGGAGCCGCGCGGGGGGCCGAGGGACGAGGAGCACCTCCCCCTGCGCCCGGGCCCCGCCCCAGCTGCCCTCGGGTTAAATAGCTCCACGCCGACGCGCCCATCCTTCCCTTCTTCGCCCCGCCCCCGCTCCCCCGGTCGGGACGCCTGCGCGAGATCCAGCCGGGCCTCAACGCGCGCTCTAGGACCCCCAGGTCAGCCCACGGGGACCCGGCTCCGACTCCCACCATCCAGCCGGAGCCGCGCGGGGGGGCCGAGGGACGAGGAGCACCTCCCCCTGCGCCCGGGCCCCGCCCCAGCTGCCCTCGGGTTAAATAGCTCCACGCCGACGCGCCCATCCTTCCCTTCTTCGCCCCGCCCCCGCTCCCCCGGTCGGGACGCCTGCGCGAGATCCAGCCGGGCCTCAACGCGCGCTCTAGGACCCCCAGGTCAGCCCACGGGGACCCGGCTCCGACTCCCACCATCCAGCCGGAGCCGCGCGGGGGCCGAGGGACGAGGAGCACCTCCCCCTGCGCCCGGGCCCCGCCCCAGCTGCCCTCGGGTTAAATAGCTCCACGCCGACGCGCCCATCCTCCCTTTTCGCCCCACCCCGCTCCGCCGGTCAGGACACGTGCGCGGTCCACCCGGGCCTCACCCCGCGCCCTAGGTAAGTCCCCGTTCAGGCCCTGCCCACCAGTACCCCAGGCCAAATAATTCAGTTTAGTGAAATTGAGAGATCTTAAGAGTTAAAATGACAATGCCAAAGTCAAAGTGCAAATCCATGAGAAGCAACACTCAAGTAAACAAATTTCCCACTGAAGAAATTAATCCCATAATGTTAGACTCCAACAAGAACAAACCCGCGGAAAAAGGCCAAGAAAGCCCCACCCAGGATAAAGACTTTCAAAATATGATCATTACCATGTTCAATACTATGAAAGAGGAAATCCGGGAGGAATTACATAATCGAATCAATCGCTTTGAAGAGCAACACAACAGACATCTGGAGGAGTTGAGAAAAACAGTGCAAGAAACAAAAAGTGGCATAGAACAGTTAAAACAAACTCAAGCAGAGTTTAAAACTGAGCTAAAAGACAAGTTATCTTCAACCCAGAACGCCACAGAGAGTCTTATCAACAGAACTAATGAAGCAGAAAACAGAATTTCAGACCTTGAAGATAAAGTGGGAGTACTAACCAGCTCAATGGAAGAGGTTGTTAAAGCCAAAAAGATACTTGAGAGAAATATCCAAGAGATATGGGACACCCTGAAGAAGCCTAACATGCGTATTCATGGAATACCGGAGCAAGAATCTCAAAATACCACCCCTGAGGAAATTTTTCAAACGATCATCAAGGAAAACTTTCCTCATCTAAAAAAAGAGAGGCCCATTCATATACAAGAGGCATTCCGCACCCCAAACAGATACGACCAAAATAGAAGCACACCGCGGCAAATAATAGTTAAAACACTCCACATTCAAGATAAAGAACTGGTGATGAGAGCTTCAAGGGAGAAAAAACAAGTCACTTTTAAAGGCAAACCTATTAAAATAACTAATGACTTCTCAGTCGAAACAGTAAAAGCAAGAAGAGCTTGGAGAGACATACTTCAAGTATTGAATGAGCAAAAATGTCAACCCAGGCTGATTTACCCTGCAAAACTATCAGTCATGATCGAGGGAGAAAGAAAAATTTTCCAGCACAAAGACAACTTTAAGGGATACATGGCCACCAAACCAGGCCTTCAAAAACTGCTAGAAATGATACTCAAGCGTGAAGAAAAAAACAGGCATATCCAGGAGAACAGAAGGCAAATATAACACCATTAAAAGCGAAGCAATATACTTATAAAAGCTACTAAACATAATAAATGTCTGGAATTAACAATAGTTTCTCCATTATAACACTAAATGTTAATGGACTTAATTCACCGATCAAGAGACACAGATTACAAACTTGGATTAAAAATCACAATCCATCAATCTGTTGCCTGCAGGAAACCCATCTCACCACAAAAGATAGGCACGCTCTAAAAATAAAAGGCTGGTCAACAATTCTACAAGCAAATGGAAGCAGAAAACAGGCAGGGGTAGCCATTATGCTATCAGACAAAGTGGATTTCAAACCAAAAAAAATTATAAGAGACACGGATGGATACTACATTTTAGTCAGAGGTACAATTCACCAGGAAGATTTCACAATACTGAACATATATGCACCCAATACGGGCCCCCCCACATTCATTAAGAAAACCCTACAGCGTCTAAAGCAAGAAATCAACCCCCAAATGATAATTCTTGGGGACTTCAACACCGCCCTCTCTACATGGGATAGATCAACAGGTCAAAAGCTTAACAGAGACACTTTGGAACTTAATCAAACCCTGAAAGAAATGGACCTCACAGATCTCTATCGAACTTTTCACCCACGCACCAAAGAATACACATTTTTCTCAGCAGCACATGGAACTTTCTCCAAAATAGATCACATATTGGGCCACAAAATGAATCTACACATATACAAGAAAGTTGAAATTCTAACCTGTGCCCTATCAGACCACCACGGCCTAAAGCTGGACATCCACAACACATCAAACAAGAGAAAATGCACTAACTCCTGGAAACTTAACACTATGATGCTGAATGAGAACTGGATTCAGGAAGAAATTAAAAAGGAAATTCAAGATTTCCTGAAAGTGAATGATAACGAAAATACAACTTACCAAAATCTCTGGGACACAATGAAAGCTGTTCTAAGAGGTAAGTTCATAGCTCTTAATGCCCACGTCAAAAAAAT
This sequence comes from Typhlomys cinereus, assembly GCA_023101885.1. Taxonomy (NCBI): domain Eukaryota; kingdom Metazoa; phylum Chordata; class Mammalia; order Rodentia; family Platacanthomyidae; genus Typhlomys; species Typhlomys cinereus. The sequence continues at coordinate 125,752 of JALPQD010000414.1, read as the reverse complement.
GGAAACATCAGAAATAAACAACTTAACAATGCAGCTTAAAGCTTTAGAGAAACTAGAGCAATCTGATCCTAAAAGCAGTAGAAGAGAAGAGATTAGCAAAATAAGGGGAGAAATATCTGAAATCGAGACTAAGAAAACGATAGAAAAAATCAACCAATCAAAAAGCTGGTTCTTTGAAAAAATCAACAAGATTGATACACCCCTAGCTAAACTAACCAAAAGCAAGAGAGAGAAAACCCAAATTAACAAAATTAGAAATGAACATGGAGTTATCACTACTGATACCCAAGAAATCCAGAGAATTATAACATCATATTTCAAAAACTTATACTCTGTGAAGTTTGACAACACAAAAGAGATGGATGAATTTCTAAGTAAACACAACTTACCTAAATTGAATCAGGAAGTTGTGAATTATTTAAATAGTCCTATAACATATAAGGAAATTGAGGAAGTAATCTCGAATCTTCCCACCAAAAAATGTCCTGGACCAGATGGATTCAGCACAGAGTTCTACCAGACATTTAAGGAGTTAATAACACCAATACTCCTTAAACTGTTCCATCAAATAGCAAAGGAAGGAACACTACCAAATTCCTTCTATGAAGCTAATATCGTTTTAATCCCAAAACCTAATAAAGATTCACTTAAAAAAGAAAACTATAGGCCGATCTCCCTGATGAACACAGACGCAAAGATTCTCAACAAAGTCTTAGCAAATCGGATTCAAAAACATATTAAAAAGATCATTCATGGGGACCAAGTAGGCTTCATCCCCGGCACACAAGGTTGGTTCAACATACGCAAATCAATAAATGTAATTCATCATGTAAACCAGTCCAAAGTCCAAGACCACATGATACTCTCGATAGATGCAGAAAAAGCTTTTGACAAGATCCAACAGCCTTTTATGATCAAAACGCTAGAGACAGTAGGAATGGAAGGAACCTTTATCAATATAATAAAAGCTGTATACAACAAGCCCACAGCAAGGATTATGCTCAATGGGGAACAATTGGAAGCATTCCCACTTCGATCAGGAACAAGACAAGGCTGTCCACTCTCACCACTTCTATTCAATATTGTACTTGAAGTCTTAGCCGAAGCCATAAGACAAGAAAGGGACATAAGAGGGATTCAAATTGGCAAGGAAGAAGTCAAGCTATCTCTATTTGCAGATGACATGATCTTATACCTGAGTGATCCCAAAAACTCCACCAGGAAGCTCCTGGAACTAATTGAGAAGTTCAGCAGGGTGGCGGGTTACAAAATAAATGTGCAAAAATCAGAGGCCTTCCTATATGCCCAGAATGAAAGAAGTGAAAAAGCCTTGAGAGAAACCATGCCATTTACTATAACCCCTAAAAAAATGAAATACCTTGGTATAAACCTAACTAAGGAGGTAAAAGACCTTTACAATGAAAACTTTAAAACCCTAAAGAAAGAAATTGCAGAAGACACCAGAAGGTGGAAAGACTTCCCTTGTTCCTGGATTGGCAGAATCAACATTGTAAAAATGACCATCCTACCAAAGGCAATATACAGATTCAATGCTATACCAATCAAAATCCCAAAGCAATTCTTCAAAGAAGTTGACCAAACAATCTCAAAGTTCATTTGGAGGCACAAAAGACCCAGGATAGCAAAAACAATCCTGAGTAACAAAAACACAGCTGGAGGTATTACCATACCAAACCTAAGTCTATACTACAAATCCATAGTTATAAAGACAGCCTGGTACTGGCTCCAAAATAGACACACAGATCAATGGATAAGGATTGAAGACCCAGATATAAGCCCACAAAGTTACAGCCATTTGGTCTTTGACAAAGGGGCCCAAAGAATCCAATGGAAAAAGAACAGCATCTTCAACAAATGGTGCTGGCAAAACTGGATCTCCACATGCAGAAGATTAAAGCTGGACCCGTACTTGTTACCATGTACAAGACTTAATTCCAAATGGATCAAGGACCTTGATATCAGGCCAGAGACTTTAAAAACCATAGTTGAAAGGATAGGGAACTCCCTCGAGCTGGTTGGGCTAGGCCAACAGTTCCTAAACAGACATCCAATGGCACAGTCACTGCTACCAACTCTCAACAGTTGGGATCTTGTGAAATTAAAGAGCTTCTGTTCAGATAAAGAGATTGTAACACGAGCTCAAAGGCAACCCACAGAATGGGAGAAAATCTTCACTAACCACATATCTGACAGAGCTCTACTGTCCAGAGTGCACAAAGAACTTAGAAAATTAAACTCCAAGGAAAACACTGACCCAATTAAAAAATGGGCCCTGGAACTTCAAAGAAACTTTACCAGGGATGAAATTAAAATGTCTAACAATTATCTTAAAAAATGCTCCACTTCCTTCGCCATCAGGGAAATGCAAATCAAAACTTCCCTGAGATATCATCTCACCCCGGTCAGGATGGCAAAAATCCACAATACAAACAACGACAAATGCTGGAGAGGATGTGGAGAGAGGGGAACTCTCCTACATTGTTGGTGGGAATGCAGGCTCATACAGCCACTCTGGCGAGCCGTCTGGAGATTCTTAAAGAAATTAAAGATTGAAATGCCATATGACCCTGCTATCCCACTTTTGGGAATAACCCCCCAAGCAGCAAAGGTTCGCCTCGATAGCACAAGCTCGACCATGTTCATAGCAGCACTGTTTACAATAGCAAAGTCATGGAATCAACCTAAATGTCCAACAGTTGACGAGTGGATAAGGAAACTGTGGTACATCTATACAATGGAGTACTACTCAGCCATCAAAAATGATGAATTACTGGAATTTGCTGGGAAATGGATGTCATTAGAAAGAATTATATTAAGTGAAGTATCCCAAACCCAGAAAATTAAGCGCCGTATGTACTCCCTAATAGGTGGCTCCTAGTACCAAACTCACCCAGCCCACATTGGGACACTCAAAAGTAAACCTATGTAACACAGTAATTGCAAGGATTATGAACAAGAGAGATGGGTTAGGAGGGCCACACCAGAAACAAAGAGAGAGGAGACCATGTTACAGCAGAGAAAATAGGCCTCCATGAAGGTCTGCAAGTAATGAGAAACCTGGTTAAGTTCACAGACGTTCTTTCCTGATCTCACCAGAAGGGGAGGGCATATAGTCTAGCAGATAAAAAGTAATCATTTTGCAAATGGGTGATGGACCCCTCTCTCAGTGAGGTTTCCTACTCTTATTACATCTACCCTTGAATGTGCTATTACAACAAGACTCCAGTTTAACAGCTTTTTGTCTCTGGCCAGGGGGTGACATACAGTGCCCAGCAGAATGGAGTGAAGGGAATTGCAGGAGCAGCAAAACTGCAAAAGAAAATCAACAAACCACAATCCAGAACTTCAGAGACTCTATATCAATCACATAGAACTAGGACAGCCTAATCTCTCCCCATCCTGGAGCTCAGGGACATTTGCGGAAGAGGGGGCGGTAAGATTGTAAGAGCAAAAGGATGGGAGGAGCAACGATTTGCAAGATTCTCAACAATAGTTGGGGCCAAAGCAATCATAATGGAACTTTGCATGCCCTGCGCAATGTCCAGCGCACTGTTGCCCTCATAAAGTCTAGCATCTGATAAGGGCACCGAGACCCCTGGAGGCAAGGGATTGACAGCCATAGTAGTGATCTTATGCTTAAGGGGAACAAGAGAAAGGGCTTATGGAAATGCCACTGGGTCCTTATATGTCATCGGAGAGGAGGACACAGTGGAGAGTTAGGCACACACAATAAAGGACTCTCTGGGAATTGGGGGGGAGGCACTGGGGGAAGGGGAGGGGGAAGAGGGGGGAGGGAGGGAACTGGTAAAAAATTTTTAAAATGTATAATTAAATTTTTAATAAAAAAAAATCTAATCAAAGAAGTGAGAGACCTTTATAATGAAGACTTTAAAAAGCTAAAGAAAGAAATTACAGAAGACACCAGAAGGTGGAAAGACCTTTCCTTCTCATCCCTTGCTCTGGAATGACTTGCAGGCTGGAACCTTAGCTGTAGGCTTAAAACAGACCATTGGACTGCTTCCTGCCCCCACCCACATAGTTCGAGTCTATCTTCCCACAGCTGATTTTCCTTGACCCAAGAGGTTACACTGCCAGTTTTTTCAACCCTGATTTTTTTTTTTTTTTTTTTAAGAAATAGGGTGCTACTGAGTTGGGGGAGGGAAGTCCATTCACAGCTGCTGTTCAAAGGACACCACCAATTTTCAATTTAGTAGATATCGCCACCTGGTGTCCGCACAAGAGCAGCTGACAAAACGCTGGTGAAAGACCTAGGTCTCCTTTGGGCAGAGTGACAGGTGATCCAAGTGGGAATAATTTAGTAAATATACGAGTGAAAAAACTAAGCTAACAAGGAGATCAAAGAGAAATAAGGACCCAAATCTCCTGTGTCTGAAAAGAAATTAGGAAACTAACTTGTTAAGGATAGTGGATTATTTAGTTTGGCCAAACTGGAGAGAATGAGACTCCATCTTTTCTGTGCATTGCTAAAATTTCATAGCAAAGAAAACACAAAGGGAAATTTATGTGCACATGTGTGTGCCATGCTGATTGTGAGTGGAGCCGGCAGAACTCCTGAAATCTTCTTCTGTGGCCACTTCCTCCTCTGGAAGGTGCCAGGTTCCGCTTCCCAGGCCCCAGCATGGGATTGGGGAGATTTTAATTCTTTGGTGACCATTGTATCAGTATTGTAACCAAGGAGAAGGACACTGTGTTACTCTTTAGAGAGTCCAGTCTCCTGCCAGCTCCCTGATTGCAGGGTGGTCAGAGGTGAGAGGGAATCCAGGGTCAGCAGAGACAACCTGCTCATGATTTAAGGTTTCAGTCATTGGATTACATGTGAATGGAGGGAATATCATCAGAATTTGTTTAGACTTGTCAACCTAAGTTTTTTTTTTTTTTAAATCAGGGACCATGGGCTGAAGAGATGGCTGAGGGTTAATCCTCTGACTCACAAGCAGAAGGACCTGAGTTCTGATCCCAGATCCCACATAAAAATGTCAAGCAGAAATGTTGGGGGCCGGCATCTCTGGCCCTGGAAGACAGAGCCTGGGAGTCCCAGAGAAAAGCGGAAAGGAGGTAGAGCAATCCAGGATGATTCTTGAAGGTACCCATAGCCCTCCACAGGCACACACAGTGCCTCATGATACACACACACACACACACACACACACACACACACACACACAAATTAAATAAATACCTTCCTCTAGAGTACTGCATATGTAACTGCTGTATTGCATGAGCATCAGATGGTGGCACAAAGGAGAGAGACTATTTTTACATTCAGTGTTCTGATCTGTGGATAGCTGAATGATTAATAATCTGACAAACTACACTGCCTGCCAAAACCCTGATTCCATATCTGTGTGCTCACAACATGAAGGCCTCTCCTGGGGTCTTCTCCAGGAGCACACAGTGTGGACGCTTCTCTGGGTTGGGGCTCCTTGTGCTCTCAAGGTATATGGCCTCCTGTGAGCTCACAAATGGGATGGTCTCTTAGGGGCTGGGGCTCTGTGTGCCCACAATGTGGACGGTGTCCTGTGGGCCAGGGCCCCATGTGCTAATGATGAGGATGGACTTGGAGACACAGAACATAGTCTCATAGAAGATGGACAACACCGCTATTCTTCAACTTTATCATGTATTCTTAACCATGTGGAACTGAGAGCTTAATCATAACTGTCTACATCCTTGATATATTTTCTTTTATTGCTTACACATCATTTCATATTACCCAATTTTACTAATTTGGACATAAAGGCAGGAGGTGGTGTACATGCTAGAGAAATGTCCAGGGGAAGCAGGAGGGAGAAGGGGGTAGCTATGATCAAAATGCATTGTCTTCATGTATGAGATTGTAAAACAGAACAATAAAAACAAAATTAATTTATTACAAACGATAATTACTAATGAAAAATAAAAAATAAATCAGCAATGGGGCTGGGATGCAGGTAGTTGGCACAGTGTGTGTCTAGGATGCAGGACACCTGGGTCTTCTGAAGCACTGAATAAACCAGGTGTGGTGGGGACACCTGCCCTTCCCAGCACTCAGGACATGGAGGTGGGAGGGTCACAGGTTCAAGGTCCTCCTCTTTCTGTAGAGAATCAGAGGCTTGCTGGGAACACATGGGACTCGCACAAACAAAAACTGGTGTTTATTCAGGAGCAGCCCTGTGGTGGGAAGAGCAGCCTGGGGTGTGCACAGAGGGGATGAGAAAGTTGTTCAAACAAAACTGATAACATCAGTACTTGTTGGCAACAGTAGTTAACAACAGCATGGCGTCTCTTTGAGGCTGAGCACACAGGCGTCCTCCAGAAGCTTGTGGTCTGACTGCTGCTCATGACAGGTGGTCGTGCAGAGGAACCTTTGCTTTATCACAGCTGCATGTTTAGTCAGGAGCATTAGAAGTTGAAGGTCATCCCTGGCTATATAGCAAGTATGAGGCCAGCCTGAGCTACAGGAGACCCTGCCTCAAACAACACAAAGGTAAACTGAAGGGGCAACCTTGCTTCCTTACCTTCTGACCTTGCTACTTTGCTGTGGTCAAAGGACTTGACACAAGGAATGAGATTTTGACAACTTTCACGTTTCTATTCCAGGATTACATACGTGTGTGTGTGTGTGTGTGTGTGTGTGTGTGTGTGTGTGTGGTGTTAGTATATCAGAGGACACTGTGTATACCTGTGGAAGCCTAAAGGTGATATTGGGAATCACCCTGATTAGGGCTACCTCCTCATGGTTTTCCATTGGGGTTCCTCTGGCTCCATCTTCCAGGGCTGAAAGTGCAGGCTGCCATCATTTTCACCTGGCTTTTTCTGTTGTTGTTGTTATTTATTCAATCGTGCCTGTGTGCGTGTGTGTGTATGTGTAGAACCAAGGGTGAATTCGGGAATGATCCTGGATTACTTCTACCTCCTCTTTGTTTACTCTGCCCTGGATTCACAGGCTCCGCCCACCAGGGCCAGAAGCGCAGGCCTCCCCAGCTTCTGCCTGCTGTCTGTGGGATCTGGGATCCATCAAGACCCTAGGCCTGCAAGGCAGAGGCTTAACCCCTGAGCCATCTCTCCAGCCCCCATTCACCCGGCATTTTTACATAGAACTTAGGTTCCAAACTCAGGACCTTATGCTTTTGAGGCAGAGGCTGAGTTCTCCCTGTGTTGATACCAGGTCCTTATAATGAGTTCCCGTTGCTCCAAAGCCATCTGCGGAACAGAGGCATAGGCCACATCCATTCTCTTCTGTTGCCTTTACTCTGTGGCTGAGCCCTCGCCCAGCAGCCCACTCTTCCGATCTGGTGCTTCAGAAATTATAAATGAGCACTTGTAGTTGGTAGTTACATGGCTTCAACACAGAGAACTGGTGTGGTGTAAGTGCACTTACCACCAACCCTGAAGACCAGAATTCGGTTTCCAGGACCCTCATGGTGGAAGGAAGGGACTGATTGCCACAAGTTGTCCTCTGACTTTCAAACTTATACCACAGCATGCATGCTCATTCACATGCATACACTAAACAAATAAATGCAAAAAAATTAATTGCAAAAATGCAAAATGCAAATGCAAAAAATAAATTAATTAACTTCTGTTTCCTGTTCAAGCTGTTTTATCACTTTGAATGAGAATATTGTTGATAGACAGGTTCAAAAGTTTTCTGAAATTGTACTGATTCCATTGGTGGCAATGAAAACTGCCCCTCCCAGCTTCCCTGCACTTTACTTCCATGTGAGGTATGAACATCGTGGTGTTCTTCTACTTTGTAGCACATGCTGAGTAGTGTGTTGCTGATGCTTAGTTTGGGGTTTGGGTTTTGTGGAAGAGGGAAGGGGGGAGAGAGAGAGAGAGAAAGAGAGAGAACAGAACATGATGCACAGATAGAGATCAGAGGCCACTTCCTTCCTTCCACTATGTGCACCATGTGGGCTTCCAAAGACTGAACTCGAGTTGCCAAGTTTGTGGGCTCCTGCGCACAAGATGAGCTATTTTGCTTTGAAGACTGGATTTTCTTTTCTCTTTTCTTGTCTTTCCCTTTTGTTCTCTTTTCTTTTCTTTCCTTCTTTCTTTCTTTTTATTGATGAATTGGGATTCTAACCCAAGGCTTTGCCTATGTTACCCAAGTATTCTATCCCTGATCTACATTCTTAGTCTTAAAAGGTCAATCTCCAAAGTCTTGTAGACTCTTAACTTTTAAAGAACATTGTTGTGATAAAGAATGAGAAACAAGGGATTGGGAGTGAATATGGAAAGACAGAGAAATAATTCAGAAGGCTGACCAGCTTTGCTCTAGGGCTCCATGTCTGCCAGGAGTTGAGCCCTCAGTGAGGGGCGTGGCTTCCCACTGCAGTGAGTCAGTTGTAAGAGGATGTCATGTTAGGTTGATGGGAGTGCAGAGGACTCATGGTTGACGAGTTCAAGCCCATGTTTAAGTATTGACAGGCAACGAGGGCAAATAAGGAAAACATATAAGCCTGGCCTACCTGCCAGAGTCAGCCTGGAATAAAATAGATTTCAGTGAACAAGGAAGGAAGACAAGAAAGGAAGTAAAGAAGGTTTTATGACCAGGAAGAAAACAACCTGAGAAGAACATAAGGATGTTTCAGTGTGATCCACCGGGCTCAATGGGAGGGGCATCCCAGTGGAGAACTACAGGAAAAGACATGGGCCAGCACGGCGAGGGGAGGGCTTTGGGGGATGGAGAGGCCACATCTAGGAAATCTTGTTATATTCAGAGAATTCATCATCCAAGTTTGCTTAAAAACTTGTTATTACCTTTCTAGGTTAGCATACAGAGTAATAGGCTTCATGACGGTGTGTTCATGTGTGTGCCATTTAGTTTGGCTGATTATTCCCCCCACAGCCACCATCCTCCCCCTCCCTGTCTCCCATCCACACCTGGCTGGTCCCTTTCTTCCCACACAACTTCTGCCCCCTTCCTCCGGTAGATCTTCCTGTTCTCCTATAATCCTCTGCCTAAGACATACAGTCTGACATAGCCATGTGTGTTGATTGGTTAGGAGCAGCATGGGACCATGGACGGTCAAGATGAACTCATGAATCTCTGTGAGGTCAAGCCTTGGAGGGCAGAGCCTTGGAAACCCCAGAGAGAAGTACAGAGATAGAGCAATCAGGATGATTTCTGAAGTTACTTTGGACCTCCACAGGCACCTACACTCAAGTGCCCTCTTCTACACACACACACACACACACACTTGCATACACACACATAAAATATTAAAAAAAAACACAGCAGGGTGTGACCCTTATTCCTGTTATCTCAGCAATTAGGAGATACAGACAGGATGAGGGTTCAAAGCCAGCTACAAAGCTTGTTCTAAGCCTGCCCAGACCCTGACACCTGCAGCTGCAGTGTGTGTCCCCCACACCTAAGGCACTTAGGAAACAGCAAGAAAAGAATGTAGAGTGTGGGAGATCTTGGCAAAGCTCCCTGCACCTCAGGCTGATCAGGGATGTAAAGTCACACCAAAACAACACACAATGTATATAGGAGATTTACTATCAAGCCGGCAGGGGACAAGAAGGATGGCAAGGAGCAAGCAGCAAGCTGCATGGCAGATTTATTAGTGTTGCAGTTCGCCTGCATGGTTGCTGATAAATGACTATCAAACAGCTTAAGGGAACAAGGGTTTATTCTCTCTTATGATTCCTTGTTACAGTTCTCAGTCCAGCTTGTCGGGAGAGCATGTACCAACACAAGGACCGAAGGAATTGGCCACACCATCACCACATAACAGCTGAGAGATGGATGATCCTATTTGTCAGACCAGCATGTTTGGCCAAGTGAACAGGATGCTGACTCTCTCAACCAGGTCTCTATGATTTATTCCAGGGCCTAATCCCACCCACCATGGTTGGACCTTTCCTATTAGCCAAATATCTTGCAGGTTTGCTCTGGGCTTAACTCAATCATCAACTCTCTACAAATATGCCCAGAGTTCAAAACCTGAACAGTCAAGTTGCCACCTGTGCCTAACGATGACAATTGGCCAGTAGGCAGGAGGACAAATCGGCAAGCAGCAAGTGGCATGGCCATCTTAAAGCAGACAGAGAGGCAGCAGTGAAAATCTAATTCTGTGTTCTCTTGTAGGGCCTGCGCAGGTGAGCATAGCACAGGGGCATGTGCAGGGATGAGGGAGGGGGGCTTCTCTCCACGTGGGTGAAAAAAGTCCTTGGGAGAATGTGCCAGTTTATCTTAGTTGCAGGTGGACTGGGGGCTGTGGAGAAGCTGCAGCAGGCTGGGGGCTGTGAATCTGTCCTTGGCAGAGTGGCAGATGGGCTGCCCTGTCTAGGCCGGCTGAGGACTGTGAAAAGCCCTTGTCTGGATGTGCACAGGGGGCAGCTTGAGCCACTCTGTGTTTAACATGCCTAACATCTGACTGAGGAGAGATGAGAACAGCTCTAGGGCCTCAGCATGATCTGGGAGCCAGGACCCCGGAGCCCGTAAAAGGGGAAAATAGGCCCTTTCAAAGAGGTGTGGAAGGTGTGGATGTGACGGCTAGTGGAGGCATCGAAGAAGACGAACTCCCTGTGGTCAAGATCCACGCAGACACCCACTCTCTGAGGACTGACTGACAGATACTCCAAGACACCTTCCTGAGTGAGGGTCTGGCATCCTGAGGATGAGACCCTAATGGCCCACAAGTGGAGCAAGGACTTCTCCTGCAGGAAGCTGCAGCCAGGAGGCACCTCCGAGGACACACCCACCACACAGGAGCCGCCTTCGGGTCCCTGGAGCTCCGCCTCCCAGATCCACATGCCAGAGCTCAGGGCTGGGGAGCCCAGCACGCTTTGGAATGGATAGAAACGCGGGGGGCTTGCGCGCTTAAGAGAGTCCCCCCCACAGGCTGCGTCCCACTTCACTGTCTTGAGATCCTGAGAAACCACGAGGTGTCCTTCAGCAGTGTTCGCATCCAGGGTCACAAGATCTATGAACAGATAAAGAAGAGTCTGGGGTCAGGTTCTCAGGTCTCAGGTTTCCAGCCTTGCTGGGTGCAGTTGTAGGGAGGCTTTCTCACTGGATTCACACCCTGAGTCCTGGGAAGTCATGCACCTCCTCCCACAACCCACCCCTCTGGGCCTGGTTTTTTTGCTTTTCTGAGATGGGGTCTCACATGGCCCAAACTGGACTCAAGCTTCCTCCCTGTGTAGCTAAGATAGAGTTGTCTCCCCTCTTCTTGCCTCCACCTCCCAAGCTCAGGACCCCTGGTGTTCTCCACCTCATCCCACTCCCTGCTCCAAGCAGGAGTGTCTGTGTGCAGGCTCCTACCTGAGGTGCGCAGCTTTGACATGTTGGTCTCTAACAGGCCCCCTAGAGATTGAAAAGAGAAAACAAATCTTGATCTTCAAAAGCAGAAGCTCAAAAACATCAGGGACCACACAGCAGCCTTCAGTGACTCAGGTGGGAAGTACAGAAGCTTCGGGTTTTCAGTGACAAGCACAGGGGTCCTACCCTGGTTGGTAGTGCTGGTACTGGACAAGCTAAACACTCCGCAGCACGTGGGTCAAGGGACTCAAGACCACCCCTCCTCAACCTCCAGGAGCCCCTCCTGACTAAAGAGCATCCCTGGATGGTTGGAATGCTTGAGGGAGCTTCCAGCTTCTGTTTCTTGGGCTGTCTTGGGAGACGGTGTCATATGTAGACCTGGCCTGGGATACATGACCTCCAAGTGAAACTCCTGACCTCTAGCTGGGGTGGTCCTCTTGCAGCTGCCCCAGGCTCAGTGCTGGGGAAGTGAGCTCCAATGCTCTCTCCTTCACTTACTCATCACAGGACCTAGGATATGCGCCCTCCTCCCGGAGCTCAGGGAGCCACAGAACAAGCAGCTGGCAGCACCCTGCCTTGCAGGTGAGTTGAGGGGTTTGAGGGTAGATGTGGTGTGCCAGGCAAACTGAGGGGCCTTAAGGAAATGATCCTCAAGGGACAGAAAAATAGCTTGGCTCATAGGGTGCCTGCTCACAGACAGGACAACACAAGTTTATTTGTGGAAGCCCACATGGTGGAAGGACAGAACTGACTTCTGAAAACTGTCCTCTGAATTCTACCTATGTTCATGCGTGCACTCTCTCTCTCTCAATAAAATTCACTTTAAAATATTTTTATTTATGTATCTGTGATAGAAAGAGAGAGAGAAAGAGAGAGAGAGAAAGAGAAGGAGAGAGAGAGAGCACATACATTCCTTAGCGCATGGCTGGAGGTCAGGGGTTTTCTACGTCATTTGCTCTCTGGATATTGAACGCAGGTTGCCAGGTTTGCAAGCAGACGTCTAACACACTGAGCTATCTCTCCAATTCAATAGATAGATAGATACATAGATAGATAGATAGATAGATAGATAGATAGATAGATAGATAGATAGATAGATAGATAGATAAATTTTAAAAAGAAAGGCTATTCTGGTGCATCCTGGACAGGAGAGATATTCTAGAAAATGACATATGTGCCCCCCTTATGCCATCAGACTATTGAAACATTGGTCCCCAAGGAATAAAATCTCCTCAGAAATCCCATGTGGGGGAAGGAAAAGGCTGAGATCCAGGTGCTGCCAGAGAAGAACTTGTCTCCGGGAGAAGATCTCATCTCACAGGGTCAGACAATGACAGAGCTTCTGGCAGGAGACACCAGAGCTGAGGCAGTGACGGTCAGTCCTCCTGTCAGGATCCCTAAAATGGACTTAGATGTCACCAGACCCCTTTACTTCCCCTTTTCTCAATATGACCACATTGAATAAATCTCCTTCTCTGATCGCTTACTTGTCTCTCGAATTGTCCTATTGGGGCTGGGAGGTTCTGTCTGGCTTGCTGGAGCTTCTGGAGTCCCGGCTGTGACACTAACAACTTTACCACAGAACCAGCTCTGTGCAGGCTGTCAGGGTAGTGAGTTTCCACTTCTCAGCCTTGAGGAGCTGACTGGATCCCAGGGGTCCCTCCACCTACACCAAATGAATCTGCACTTTCTATTTTTAAGCAGAGGGTTTTTCAGTATGTAATGACTTATCTGGTTTATATCAACAAGGTATTTCCCTGTAAGCCTGTTCTCACTGGAGGTCACTCACACTTGGGACTTTCCCAGACTGTGGACAGAATTCTCCCCTTGCCATCCTCCTCCCCCACAGGAAGCAAGCCCCAGCACACTCAGAGCTCTTCTGGTGCTCTTCCTCCATGCCATCCCCAAAGCAAGGTCTGTTCTTCTCCCCTCCAGCCTGGAGGTCCTCTGGGGCAGAGAATGAAGGACATTGAGAGTCCAGAGAGGTTAAGCAAGGAAGCTTGGGCTACCCAGCGACACCCTGACTTCAGATGCCTGGGAGAAGCAGGAACTGGGGTCTATCATATTCTCAGTAGACCCAGAAGAGGCCAAACAGGGAGGAGGGCTGCCCTCAGCTCCCATGCAGTGGCCTCCAGTGTAGCCCTGTCCAGATCCCAGAAGAAATACAGGAGCAGCCACACATGTGAACGCTTGCTTTTCACTTCTTCCTCCATTTAAACCTAAAACTCATGTCAAAATTCTGAGGATCAACTTGAGGTCAGTGGAACTCTTTATCTCTGTCTCCAAACAAGGCCACTGTATTTAAATCTCCTTTAATCTCCCTTCAATTATTGAGCAATAATTGGCTCATTGGGAAATGTAACCCCACCCCTTTTGCTGAGGCTACCACAGCCTAGATTTACTCCTAAACATGTCTTTACAGTCCAGGTCTCCTTTCATGGCCCTTACAGAGGGTCCAGCAGGCAAACAAGCCCCTGCTGTGAGATCTGCCTGGATGCAGAAGCCTGGAAAGTGCTCAGCTGACACCCAACATTTGGAGGCCCAGGACCACTGCTGGCCCCTGTGGGCTCAGGAAGTCCCATGGGTGATGAAGAGGGTCCCCAGAGGCAGGTGGGGACAGCCCTGTTCTCACCTCTGACTTCGCTCAGGTTCACTGTGGTAGAGCCGTGTCTTGATATTATTTCCTTGATATTTTTCTCCAGGTTCTCAGGAATTGGGGTTGGGCTGTGAAACTGAAACTTCTCACTCCTGTGAAGACACAGCCCAACTGGGTAGCAGCTCTGGGCTGGAGTAGACGGAGGGAGAGCAAGTGGCAGGGCTGTGGGGATGGAGCTGAGGAGAAGGGTGCAGCCTCAGGCTAGTGAGCTGGGTGTCAGGACTAGGCCATGGCTGGAGTGAGGAGAACTGAGGAGAAGATGGGGAGAGGCAGAGAGGAGGGAAGGAGCAGGGCAGGGAGACAGAGCAGGAGACCAGGATCATGCAGCTGAGCAGGAGCCCATGCAGGGTGCCAGGAAGGAGGAGAAGCTGGGAGCAGGAGTGCAGACAACTGGTCTACCCAGCAGCCTCTGTTGCTGGGCACAGCTGAGTTCCTGGTGCAGCCTGAGAGCAGGGTACAGCTGTCTTTGTGTACAGAAGCCTACTGTGAGTGCCTCAGTGATCCAGCAAGCCAGGTGTGTGTGGCAGGGCCCATCATACCTGCTCAGGGTCGCCTTGATGTCCTGCAGGAGAAAGAGAGCAGCCTCAGAGCTCCTGAGCCACAGGAACAGAGGAAGAGGCTCAGACTTTGAGATCAAGGGAGAGCAACTCCAGCATCCATATTCTCTCTCTTCCTTCCTCACCTTTCTTTCCATCCAACCACCCACCAACCCGCCATGCTGGAGAGTTGTTCTAAGAGGAGCCCAACATATCAGACCTCAGAATGAACAGGGGTGGGGGACAGAAGGCAGAGTGACATTCTGAAGATGAATTCTGCCTCAGACAGAATTGGACCAGGGGCAGGTGGGAATGGGAGTGGGGGGACTCTGCTGGCCTAATCAGGACAAAGGCCACAATGACTTTAGATGGTTTTCTTTCAAAAGTGAAACAGAAAGGAGACTCACTGGAGAGCTCCTGTAGTCCTCCCCCCAACACAGAGGGGGGTGGAGAAAGGAGGATTAGCAGGCCCAGGACAGCATCAGCTACATGCAGCCTGAGGCCAGCCTGGCTTATCTGAAACCCTGTTCTCTAAAGGAAAGCAATGAAGCTATGGGGAGTAAGGCTGACCTGCCATCTAGAGGGCAGGACTCCAGAAACTCCTGGAAAGGATTCTCTAGATTACTACTGGCCTCTGGACTGGTGAAAGGGATGCTCTTTATTGCATTTATCAACATGGGAAGACTCAGCATATTGTGGGTAACGCCTTTCTCTAGGCAGGGCCTCCATATAAGGCTCAGGAGAACCTAGTGTAAATGCCCATTGACCCATCATTCTCGGCTCTTCCCGTGGATGACATGTGTCTAGGTTGTAACTTCCCCCAGTAATGGGCCCTAACTCTGAATCAAGAGCAAATTAAAACTTTTTCCTCTAAGTTGTTCAGGTCAAGTATTTTGTTGCAGAAAGGAGTAATGAAACTAACAGAAGTTTACAGCGGGCATGGCGTGAGCTCAGGAGGGATCCTCTCAGCTTATTTTGTGCATCTGTTGCACTGACACTGTGCAGTGAGGTGGCAACCACACACCTCATGTGGGCACTGAATTCTTGAACCTGGCCAGGGTGAAAATCTACTGTATTTTTTCCTTAGAGATAGCGTCTTACTATGTAGCCCAGGCTGGGGATTCAAACTCAGGCCCTCACCTTTGTGTGGAAAGCACTTTACCCACTCAGCCATCTCTCCAATCCCTATTTTAGTGGATGTTTGTTTGTTCGCTGGCTTGTTGTTTATTCAGTTCTTTGGTGAAATGGGAGCCCTCCTCTATTACCCAGGATGGCTCTCACTCTTGGTGATCCAGGGACTCCACACACTTCCCAAGCTCTAGAGTGACAGTCTCGAGTCGGCCCGCACACCCTTGTGTGAGACAGACTCTTGCTCTTTACCACACACTGGCCTCAAGCTGGAGCAGTCCTCCCACCTCCATATCCTGGGTACTGGGAGTGCATGTGAGGACCAGCAAGGGGGACTTTCAGCTGGATGCCCTGGGTCAGAGGAGGGAAGAGTCAGGCTTCTGGGTCATTCTGCCAGGTCGTCCACACTCCATCCTGAGACAGGGAAGGTGCTGCCTGTCCACAGTTCTGCTCCCAGGACTCACCTCCAGCAGCTGCATGGGCGGCATTTGCAGCTTGGCCATCAGGGACTCCATGAGCTTGTTGAGGGTATCCAGCTGTTTGTCAATGTCACTGACATAGTGCTGCATCTGCCTGGCTCCCTCCTGCTCCAGCCAGTCCAACCTGGACAGGATGAAGTGCTTTTCCTCCTCTGGCCTCTGCCTGAAAATCTTAAATTCCTCAATGATTTTCAGTCTTTCTAGATACACCTGGGCCTGGGGAGAAAGGAAGGGGCCACAGAGATGAGCTGGGCCTCCAGGGCCCTCCAGCTCTCCCTTCATTTTTCACATGTATAATGTTTATACTGAATACCCATACAGACTAGCTGGCTGGGGCAGGCCTGCTGGAAATGAGAGGACAAAGAAGATCCAAAGAACTGTCATCTGCTCTCAAATTTAAACTAAATGACATTTATGGTTTTATCTGAGGACTTGAGCATATACATTCATGCTTCCCAGGCAGGGTCAGCACACCTGCGTCTCAGTGGAGGGAGGAGAGTCAGCACTTCAAGGCAGTTGTCCACTTGAGGCCAACTGGGCTATGTGAGCCCCCTGCCTCAAACAAACCCTGGTTGGCTGCTGGGACCCCATAACTGGGCGTGGTTTTACAGATCTTTGATCCAGATCTCAGAAAATGATTCAGAAGTGAAAGGTCATGCTTTGCTTAACATAATTCTTGAGCACATTCCTGGCTAGCCTGGACTCTATGAGATCCAGTGTCCAAAAAAAAAAAAAAAAAAAAGATAGAAAACAAAAGAAAAGGAGAAAGAGAAATAGTTCACACTTTCAGATGGCTCTTAGCTTAATGACTCAAAGTCACCTACAAAGAGTCACAGATCTGGAGATTTACAGCCTGTGTCTTTTCAAACTCAGGAACTCTGCCTTTAGTTAAGGCCTTGATGGGACAGAGCATGATTTTTAGGCTTTCAGGCTTGTATTTTGAATTGTCAGAGGAGTAAAGGTTTTTCTTACACCACCGCATATGGTGGGGGGCGGCGAGGAGTGGACCTGCACTCCTTCCAGGCTGACTCCACCCTGGAAAATCACCCTAAGGCCAGAACTGGGACACATCCCCTGCTGAATGTCTCCCTGGCCCTCTGCCCAGTGCCGCTGTGTCCTTGGGCTTTGTCCTGGCTCAGTGCAAGAGGAAGTACTGGAAGCTTCCCTGAAGGTTTTCACTTACCCTGAAGGCAGTAATCACCCCTTTGCCTTGCACCTTCTCTTGTAGTATCTCCTTCTTCTTCTGATTCAAAACCTCCACCTGCTTGTCAATGAGTCCCTGTAGGAAGAGAGCACTTAGGCAGGCTCTGGCTCTGTGGAGGAGGCCCACTGAAATCTCCTGGGGGTCCCAGTGATGTTATGAGTTGCCTCCTTTCTTTTCAAGCTGAGGAGAGGACAAAGCAGGAAGGGAGAAACCTAGAACTTCAGCAGCGTGAGAAAATGACACTTGTTGACAACTAACTCTGATTATGTGGATGGTGCTTTTGGAGTGACAAAGAGAGGCTTGTCCTACTCTGTTCTGTCAACTCTTTAGCAGATAGGTCTGGTCTGTCCCACTGAGAAGAAAGACAGCAAGACTGTGCATGTGGATCTGTGGTAGAACACAAGCTTTTCCAAGACCCTGAGTGTCCTCTAAGTGAGGTGGCAACAGCCTGTTGGGAGAGGGGAATCCTTGAGAGTCAGCAGTAACCCCAGGACTTGAGTCCTTCTGATTCAAGCTTCCTGTTTGGTCCTTGTTCCTCCTGCTTCACAGGACAGAGGGCTGTGAGTCCCCAGTGCCTGGCTACAAACTACCCACCCAAGTGCAAGGAGTGGGGCCCTGGGTGTCAATCATTGGAGCAGGTACCAGTTCCCGTCCCCCCTCACCTCGTCCTGGCCCAGCCACTTACCTTGTACTGCTCAGCAGCCTCATTTACCAAGGTGCAATGGTGGGACTTATGGTTCTTGGAGTCACGACACACCAGACACAGGAACTCCCCATCATCCTCACAGAAGTAATGGATCTTCTCCCAGTGCCGATGGCATGTCAGGTCCTCCTCATCCAGATCCATAGCTTGGAATTCCTCCACCAGATTAGCCAACAATTTGTTGGGTCTAAATGTGCTCCTCTGCACAGAGCATTTGCACAGGGGACACTGGAGGACGTTGGCTGAAGTGTCCCCAACCTGGCTGATGCATCGAAGGCAAAAATTGTGCCCACAGTCGATGGTGACAGGCTCCTGCAGAATCGCCATGCAGATGGAGCAGGTCATCTCCTCCTGCAGCTTCTTGGTGAACCGTTTGCCAGCCATGGTGGAGCTGCAGAGCTTCCAGAGGTTCAAGCTACAAGTCTGTATGTGAATCTGACACTGGAAGGGAGAAGGAATCAGAATTTCTGACTACAAGTCAGGAGAAGAGGAAGGGAAGGAGAAGGCACGAGTAGATGACAGAAGAAAGTACAAGCTCAAATGCAGGGACATTGTAAAGAGAGGATACAGATGGCCGCCTACTTCACTCCCTCTGAGAACAAACCATTCTGTGAGCATGTGCCTTTTAAGACTGGGCAAGTTGCACACTGAACCTTGAACCAATCAAGCATATCTTTATCAGATAATTGACAGAACAGAACAGTTACAAAGTCCACTCCCTGAGACTGTTCCTCAGCTGCAGGCAGGGTTTGCAGTGGCCAACTGACCCTCCAGAAAGGCTCCTGCCCTGTGGATCTTTTGCTTCCCCAGGGCACCTGCAGCAGCCTGTCTGTCTCTGCTGATTTTTCCTCTTGTGGTCTTCTGTAGCCGGCATCTCTATGCTGTCCTTTCTCTGTTGGTTTGTCTGTGCATCGCTCCCTGACTTTGTCCTGTTAGGTCAGCAGCAGGGAAAGGACAATGTGTAAGGTTAACGTGGATGGCCATTACATAAGAGAAGACAGCATAAGGTAGAAATACAAGTTTTATTAGAGCTGAAGACTTGGTGGGTGACAGGACCATAGTTTAGACTTAAGTTTGGAGAGCATTAGAGCAGAAAGGATAGGTGGTCTGAGGGAACAGGGAGAAGCTGCCAAGGACAGGAGGAAGTCTGAGGAGTGGGCAGGACTGGCTGTTGTTTATAACTGTCAGAGGTTGCTAATGAGTTGCTAGGGAGGTAGGGCAGTGCAGGGTGGGGAAAGAATGCCCTCCTCCTGGCAGTCAATCTTAGTGCTCCCTGCTTTCTCCCTCCTCCCTGCTATCACAGAGCTTTGTGCTCTCAGCTAACACAGGTCACCCCACTGGTGTTGGCAGGACCTCCCTGGCTCTGAGCTCACTGCTGGGCGGCTCCCTGTCTGGTTTCCTGGCTGTGAAACCATCTAGGAAGTAGCTCTGCTGCTTCTCATCTCCAGCTCCCAGAGGGTCTCACCACACTGCTGCCCTTGAGTCACACCCTTGCACATGGGGGCTTCTGAAAGGGGCAGCGAGAGGCTCCACACTGGGCTCGGTGTCCACACTTCTGCTGGGTTAATTCTGTTGGGTTAAGAAATTCTGGTCCAAGATGGATTCAGCACAGAGTTCTACCAGACATTTAAGGAGTTAATAATACCAATACTCCTTAAACTGTTCCATCAAATAGCAAAGGAAGGAACACTACCAAATTCCTTCTATGAAGCTAATATCGTTTTAATCCCAAACCTAATAAAGACTCATTAAAAAAGAAAACTATAGGCCGATCTCTCTGATGAACACAGACGCAAAGATTCTCAACAAAGTTTTAGCAAATCGGATTCAAAAACATATTAAAAAGATTATTCACAGGGACCAAGTAGGCTTCATCCCTGGCACACAAGGTTGGTTCAACATACGCAAATCAATAAATGTAATTCATCATGTAAACCAGTCCAAAGTCCATGACCACATGATACTCTCGATAGATGCAGAAAAAGTTTTTGACAAGATCCAACAGCCTTTTATGATCAAAACGCTAGAGACAGTAGGAATGGAAGGAACCTTTATCAATATAATAAAAGCTGTATACAACAAGCCCACAACAAGGATTATACTCAATGGAGAACAATTGGAAGCATTCCCACTTCGATCAGGAACTAGACAAGGCTGTCCACTCTCACCACTTCTATTCAATATTGTACTTGAAGTCTTAGCTGAAGCCATAAGACAAGAAAGGGACATAAGAGGGATTCAAATCGGCAAGGAAGAAGTCAAGCTATCCCTATTTGCAGATGACATGATCTTATACCTGAGGGATCCCAAAAACTCCACCAGGAAGCTCCTGGAACTAATTGAGAAGTTCAGCAGGGTGGCAGGATACAAAATAAATGTGCAAAAATCAGAGGCCTTCCTATATGCCCAGAATGAAAGAAGTGAAAAAGCCTTGAGAGAAACCATCCCTAAAAAAATGAAATACCTTGGTACAAACCCAACCAAGGAGGTAAAAGACCTTTAAAATGAAAACTTTAAAAGCCTAAAGAAAGAAATTGCAGAAGACACCAGAAGGTGGAAAGACCTCCCTTGTTCCTGGATTGGCAGAATCAACATTGTAAAAATGACCATCCTACCAAAGGCAATACACAAATTCAATGCTATACCAATTAAAATCCCAAAGCAATTCTTTAAAGAAGTTGACCAAACAATCTCAAAATTTATATGGAGGCACAAAAGACCCAGGATAGCAAAGACAATCCTGAGTAACAAAAACACAGCTGGAGGTATTACCATACCAAACCTTAGTCTATATTACAAATCCATAGTTATAAAAACAGCCTGGTACTGGCTCCAAAATAGACACACAGATCAATGGATAAGGATTGAAGACCCAGATATAAGCCCACAAAATTACAGCCATTTGGTCTTTGACAAAGGGGCCCAAAGAATCCAATGGAAAAAGAACAGCATCTTCAACAAATGGTGCTGGCAAAACTGGATCTCCACATGTAGAAGATTAAAGCTGGACCCGTACTTGTCACCATGTACAAGACTTAATTCCAAATGGATCAAGGACCTTGATATCAGGCCAGAGACTATAAAAACCATAGTTGAAAGGATAGGGAACTCCCTCGAGCTGATTGGGCTAGGCCAACATTTCCTAAACAGACATCCAATGGCACAGTCACTGCTACCAACTCTCAACAGTTGGGACCTTGTGAAATTAAAGAGCTTCTGTTCAGATAAAGAGATTGTAACACGAGCTCAAAGGCAACCCACAGAATGGGAGAAAATCTTCACTAACCACATATCTGATAGAGCTCTACTGTCCAGAGTGCACAAAGAACTTAGAAAATTAAACATCAAGGAAACCAATGGCCCAATTAAAAAATGGGCACTGGAAATTAACAGAAATTTTACCAGGGATGAAATTAAAATATCTAACAAATATCTTAAAAAATGCTCCACTTCTTTAGCCATCAGGGAAATGCAAGTCAAAACTTCCCTGAGATATCATCTCACCCCAGTCAGGATGGCAAAAATCCACAACACAAACAACAACAAATGCTGGAGAGGATGTGGAGAGAGGGGAACTCTCCTACATTGTTGGTGGGAGTGCAGGCTCATACAGCCACTCTGGCGAGCCGTCTGGAGATTCTTAAAGAAATTAAAGATTGAAATACCATATGACCCTGCTATCCCACTTTTGGGAATAACCCCCCATACAGCAGAGGTTCACCTCGATAGCACAAGCACGACCATGTTGATAGCAGCACTGTTTACAATAGCAAACACATGGAATCAACCGAAATGTCCAACAGTAGACGAGTAGATAAGGAAACTGTGGTACATCTATACAATGGAGTACTACTCAGCCATCAAAAATGATGAATTACTGGAATTTGCCGGGAAATGGATGTCATTAGAAACAATTATATTAAGTGAAGTATCCCAGACCCAGAAAATTAAGTGCCATATGTACTCCCTAATAGATGGCTCCTAATACCAAACCCACCCAGCCCATCTTGAGACACTCATAGGTAAATCTATGTATTACCTACAGTAATTGCAAGGATTATGAACAGGAGGGATGGGGTAGGAGGGCCACACCAGAAACAAGGAGAGAAGTGACCATGTTACAGTAGAGAAAATAGGCCTCCATCAAGGACTGCAAGAAAGTAATGTGACACCTAGTTAAGTTCACAATTCGTTCCTGATCATTTACAAATAAGGGGGTATGAACTCACCAGAAGGGGAGGGCATATAGTCCGGCAGATTAAAAAGTAACCATTTTGCAAATGGGTGATTGACCCCTCCCATTGCCTAACGCCATATGACCCTGTGATTCCAATTTTGGGTATAAGTATTACATCTACCCTTGAATGTGCTCTTATAATAAGACTCCAGTTTAACAGCTTTCTGTCTCTGGCCAGGGGGTGACATATAGTGCCCATCACGATGGAGTGAAGGGCATTACAGGAGCAACAAAACTGCAAAAGAAAATCAACGAACAACTATCCAGAACTTCAGAGACTCTATATCAACCACCTAGAACTAGGCCAGACTAATCTCTCCCCATCCTGAAGCTCAGGGACATTTGCGGAAGAGGGGGCGGTAAGAGTGTAAGAGCAAAAGGATGGGAGGAGCAATGATTTGCAAGATACTCCACACAAGTTAGGGCCGAAGCAATCATAATTGGACATTGTATGCCCGGCGCAATGTCCAATACACTATTGACCTCACAAAGTCTAGCATCTGCTAAAGGCACCAAGATCCTTGGAGGCAAGGGATTGACAGCCACAGTAGTGTTCCTATGCTTAAGGGGAACACAGGAAGGGGTTCAGGGAAATGCCACTGGGTCCTTGTACGTCATCGGAGAGGAGGGCCCAGAGGAGAGTCAGGCAGGCACAAGAAATGACTTTGGGAATCGGGGCGGGAGGCACGGGGGATGGGGCCGGAGGCAGAGGGGAGGGGGAGTAGGGGGCTCGGGGGGGGGGGAGGAGGGAGGGAGGGAACTGGTGTACCTATTAAGTTTGTAGGAGCTTAAATAATAATAAAAATGTATTATATATAAAAAAATAGAAAAAAAAAAAGAAATTCTGGTCCAGTGTGGTCTGAGGGGAGGGGCTTCTGGCCAGTGCTCTTCCTTGTCATTTAACACAGGAGTAAAAAATTAACAAAGGTACTTTCTCCTTGCCTCCCTCCTTTACTCCTCCCTTTCTTTCCTCCTTCCTTCCCATTTTTTTCCTTCCTTCGTTCTTTCCTTTCTTCTTTTTTTTAAACTTTTTTATTTATTCATTCATTCATTCAGAGAGTGTGTGTGTGTGTGTGTGTGTGTGTGTGTGTGTGTGTGTGTGTGTGTGTTTGTCAATGGGCACATGTGTATATATGGAGGACCAAGGGTGACTTTGAGAATCATTTTGGTTTACTCCTATTTCCTTCTTGCTTAGCTTTGGGATTTCCCAGGCTTCGCTCACCAGGGCCAGAAGTGCAGGCCACCATTTCTGCTTGGTGTTTTTACATGGGACATGGGATCTGAACTCAGGATCTTCTGGTTGAGATACAGAGTCTTAACAGAGACTCTGCCACCTTCCAGCTGTCCACTCACTTAAATGAATCCCCACACCCTAGTAAGGTATCTTTGGGGCAGAACCCTAGTATGCTGAGGGTTTCATGAGATCCAAATTGACCCATCACTCACTGTATGGTAATGGCCATGATCCTGGGGTCACAGGTGGGAGTCACTGAGTCATTCTCAAATCTTGATGGCACGGAAAGCAAAATACAGCTCTAAACTCAAAGGAAACAAGAGACGTTTTATTGTAAGCCAAACCTGAGGACCCCTGTGGCCCAGGAGCAAGGAATCAGGTTGCCCCAGACAATACAGTCTATCATGCAAGTGCTCACATGAGAGTTATTAGTTGCAGAAGAAAGAAAGTCACAAATCAAGCAACTTGCCAGCTAAGTGCTATGGCTACAAGGAGGGGGGTTGTAGCAAAGCAGGGGACACATGGGGGGTGGGACTATTTTATGCCTTCCAATGCTATCTGTGATGATCCATCTCAGAGGTCAACCTGATACCCAGGAGCTGAGATTACATGCATGTACCACTACAACCTGGTTTACTTTATCTATTTGATGATGATGATGATGATGATGATGATAATGAAGACTTTTTAAAGACAGTCTTAGGTAGCTCAAGCTGCTCTCAACTCACCATGCAGCCAAGGATGGCCTTGAACTCCTTCCTGATCCTCCTGCTTCCATTTTCCTGCTGCTGTTGAGATTCCATCCACACCTTCCACACCCTGCTTCTGAGTTCCGCTTTCTGCACTCCACAAGTGTGTGGGATCCCTGCACTTGAGGCTGCTTCCTGTATGCATGGGTGGAATTCAGGGGTTCAGAACATGTTCTCCACCTGCTCTCCGTGACATCTGAGATCCATGTGCACCTCATGTTTCTGAGACCCCTGAGTTGTCCTAGCAGATGGGCATCATCCAGGACACACCTGCATTTCCATTCACAACTTTGGCTATTTCTGCCACAAAACAACCTTCCTTCTTTTGTTTACACATTTTATTTTAGCCTAATCACACAAGCTCCATAGATAACCCCTCTTTTCCCTCTCCCCTCTCCTCCCCTGTCATCCCCCATTATACTCTACCTCCTTCTCCTCTTCCCTCTCATTCTGCTCCCTCCCTCCCTCCCCCTCTCCCAGCATCTACCACTTCCTCCCCCATTCCCCAGAGGATCCATTATGTGGGCACTGAACCTCCCTGTGAGTCTCTACCCTGGTGATGGATCAGGACTCAGTGGCATAACTTGGGTCCTCTTCTTGAATGCTCGCCAGTATGGGAATGCTATTATGACTGTTTAACCCTTGCCTCTAGGGATCCTACTGCCTGAAGGCTACTGTGATCCCTGCTAGACTTTGGGGGGGGGTCTTAACATGTCAGCCATTGTGCAGGTCAGGGAAAGTCCAATCACATTGTGGCTCTCTGCTGACTGCTGCAACCCTGACTTGTGTGAAGTATCTTGTATATCATTGGTCATGTTAGACATTTAGGCTTTACAATCTTGCTGCCCCCCCTTCCACAAGATTCCCTGAGGTTTAGGATGGTGAGAGATTGGCTGGTGTGGTTCCAGGTGAATAATGTAGGGTCTTTGGTGATCTGAGTTATGGTTTGTTGTTTTCCTTTTTTTTTTTTTTTTTTTTTTTGCTGTTCCTGCACTGTCCTTGCTGCATCCCAATTGGTATCCAAGATCATCCTTTTGAATATGTGATTAAGTGGGTTTGGATCTAGGATCCACTCGTTAGGATGTATGGCATCTAACTTTCTGTGTCTGGGATACTTCACTCAATATGACTTCTTCTAATTCTATCCATTTCCCAGCAACTTTCATTAATTCACCTTTTTTGATATTTGAGTAGTATTCCATTGTATAAATGTTCCACATTTTCTTACCCATTTGTCAACTGTTGGGCATTTGGAATGATTCTATAAATTTGCTATTATAAATAGTGCTGCAATGAACACAGCTGTACTCCTGTCACTGTAGCGAATTGCTGCATTATAGGGGGTTATTCCCAGTAGTGATATAGCAGGGTCATATGGCATTTCTATCCTTAACATTTTTAGAAATCGCTATACTGATTGCCAGAGTGGTTGTATAAGCCTGTGTTCCCACCAGCAATGTATGAGAGTTCCCTTCTTTCCACATCCTCTCCAACATTTGGTATTGTTTGTATTGTGGATATTTGCCATCCTGAGTGGAGTAAGATGATATCTCAGGGTAGTTTTGATTTGCATTTCTTTGATAGCTAGGGATGTGGAGCATTTTTTAAGATTTTTGTTAGACATTTCGATTTCGTCCCTGGAAAAGTTTCTTTTGCATTCCGATGCCCATTTTCTAATTGGGCTATTTATCTCCTTAGTGCTCAGTATTTAAATTCTTTGTGCACTCTGGATAAGAGAGCTCTATTAGATATGTGGTTAGTGAAGATTTTCTCCCATTCTGTTGTTTGCCTTTTTGCTCTGTTTACAATCTCTTTAAATGAACAAAAGCTCTTTAATTTCATAAGATCCCATTTGTTGAGTGTTGGTTTTAGTGTCTGTGCTATTGAATTTCACTTTAGGAACTCTTGGTCTAGCCCAATCCATTTGAGAGTGTTCCCTACCCTTTCAACGAGGGTTTTATAGTCTCTGGCCTAATATTAACGTCCTTGATCCACTTGGAATTAATTTTGTGCATGGTGACAAGAACGGGTCCAGTTTTAATCTTCTGCGTGTGGATATCCAGTTTTGCCAACACTATTTGTTGAAGATGCTGTTCTTTTTCCATTGACATTTTTGGGCCACTTTGAAAAAGAGCAAATGGCTATAATTGCATGGGCTTATATCTGGGTCTTCAATCCTGTTTTTATTACTATGGATTTGTAGTATAGTTAAGGTTTCATATGGTGATACTTCCAGCAATGTTTTTGTTACTGAGGATGGTTTTTACTATCCTGGGCCTTATGTGCTTCCATATGAATTTTGAAATTGTTTGGTCAATTGCTTTAAAGAATTGCTTTGGGATTTTGAATTTTTAAAATTTTTTTAAAATTATTTATTCAATTGTGCCTGTGCATGTGTGTGCGTGTGTGCGTGTGTGCGTGTGTGTAGAACCATGGGTGAACTTGGGAACCACCATGGACGCCTCCACCTCCTCCTTGTTTACTCTGCCCCGGGATTCACAGGCTCCAGGACCAGAAATGCAGCCTGCCTCTACTTCTGCCCGGCATCTATACTTGGGGTCTAGGATCCGAACTCAGGACCTTCCACCTGCAAGGCAGAGGCTTAACCCCTGAGCCACCTCTCCAGCCCTGGGATTTTGAATTATTTAAACAGTCTTATAACAAATGAGGAAATTGATAGAGTAATCTTGAATCTTCCCACCAAAAAATGTCCCAGAACAGATGGACTCGGCACAGAATTCTACCAGATATTTGAAGAACTAACACCACCACTCCTTAAACTATTCCATAAAATAGCGAAGGAAGGAACACTTCCAAATTCATTCTACGAAGCTAATAAAATCTAATAAAGATATACTTAAAAAAGAAAACCATAGGCCAATCTTTTTGATGAACACAGATGCAAAGATTCTCAACAAAATCTTAACAAATTGGATCTGAAAACATATCAAAAAGATAATTCACTGTGATCAAGTAGGTTTTATCCCAGGCACACAAGGTTGGTTCAGCATACACAAATCAATAAATGTAATCCATCATATAAACCAATCCAAAGTCCAAGACTACATGATACTCTCGATAGATGCAGAAAAAGCTTTTGACAAGATCCAACATCCTTTTACGATCAAAACTCTAGAGACAGTTGGAATGGGAGGAACCTGTATCAACATAATAAAAGCTGCATACAACAAGCCCACAACAAGGATTATACTCATTGGAGAAAAACTTGAAACATTCCTGCTTAGATCAGGAACTAGACAAAGCTGTCCACTCTTACCGTTCTATTGAATATTGTACTTGTGTCTTAGCTGGAGCCATAAGGGAAGAGAGAGAGAGATAAAAGGGATTCAAATCAGAAAGAAAGAAATCAAGATATTTCTATTTGCAGATGACTATTCATATACCTGAGTGATCCTAAAAACTCCACCAGAAAACACTAATACATAAATTCAGCAGAGTTCTGGGTTACAAAATAAACATGCAAAAACCTTCCTATACACCAAGAATGAAAAAAGTGAAAAAGCCCTGAGAGAAACAATCCTATTTACTATAGCCCCTAGAAAAATGAAATACCTTGACACAAATCTAACCAAAGAAGCGAGAGACCTTTATAATGAAGACTTTAAAAAGCTAAAGAAAGAAATTACAGAAGACACCAGAAGGTGGAAAAACCTTTCCTTCTTGTCCCTGGCTTGCAGTCTGGAACCTTAGCTGTAGGCTTAAAACAGACCATTTGACTGCTTCCTGCCCCCACCCACATAGTTCGAGTCTATCTTCCCACAGCTGATTTTCCTTGACCCAAGAGGTTACACTGCCAGTTTTTTCAACCCTGATTTTTTTTTTTTTTTTTTAAGAAATAGGGTGCTACTGAGTTGGGGGAGGGGAGTCCATTCACAGCTGCTGTTCAAAGGACACCTCCAATTCTCACCCTAGTAAATATCGCCACCTGGTGTCCACAGAAGAGCAGCTGCCAAAACCCTGGTGAAAGAGCTTGGTCACCTCTGGGCAGAGTGACAGGTGATGCAAATGGGAATAATTTAGTAAATACACAAGTGAAAAAACTAAGCTAACAAGAAGATCAAACAGAAATAAGGACCCAAATCTCCTGTGTCTTAAAAGAAATTAGGAAACTAACTTGTTAAGGATAGTGGATTTTTTAGTTTGGCTAAACTGGAGAGAAAGAGACTCCATCTTTTTGTCCCATTGCTAAAATTTCATAGCAAAGAAAACACAAAATCCAGGAAATTTATGTGCACATATGTGTGCCATGCTGATTGTGAGTTGAAGCCGGCAGAACTCTTGAAATCTTCTTCCTCTGTGGCCAATTCCTCCTCTGGGAGGCGCCAGGTTCAGCTTCCCAGGCCCCAGCATGGGATTGGGGGGTTTTTAATTCTTTGATGACCATTGTTTCAATAGTGTAACCAAGGAGAAGGGCACTGTGTTACTCCTTAGAGAGTCCCTGTCTCCTGCCATGACTGCAGGGTGGTCAGAGGTGAAGGGAACCCATGGTCATCAGAGACAACCTGCTCCTGATTTAAGGTTTCAGTCACTGGAGTACATATGAGTGGATGTAATATCATCAGGATTTGTTTAGACTTGTCAAGCTAAATTTTTTTCTTTAATCAGAGACCATGGGCTGAAGAGATGGCTGAGGAAGTTAATCTTCTGCCTCACAAGCAGAAGGACCTGAGTTCTGATCCCAGATCCCACATAAAAATGTGACAGAAATGTTGGGGGCCTGCATCTCTGACCGTGGAAGGCAGAGCCTGGGAGTCCCAGAGCAAAGTGGAAAGGAGGTAGAGCAATCCAGGATGATTCTTGAAGTCTCCCTTAGCCCTCCACAGGCACACACAGTGCCTCATGATACACACACACACACACACACACACACAGAAATTAAATAAATACCTTCCTCTAGAGCACTGCATATGTAACTGCTGTATTGCATGAGCATCAGATGGTGGCAGAAAGAAGAGACTATTTCTACATTCAGTGTTCTGCTCTGTGGAGAGCTGAATGATTAATAACCTGACAAACCACACTGCCTGACAAAACCCTGAGTTCCATATCTGTGTGCTCACAACATGAAGGCCTCTCCTGGGGTCTTCTCCAGGTGCACACAGTGTGGACACTTCTCTGGGTTGGGGCTCCATATACTCACAAGGTGGGTGGCCTCTTGTGTGCTCACAAGGGGGATGGTCTCTTAGGGCCTGGGGCTCCATGTGCCCACAATGTGGTTGGCCTCCTGTGGGCCAGGCCCCATGTGCTAATGATGAGGATGGACTTGGAGGCCGGTGCTCTGTGTGTTCACATGGTGAACATAGTCTCATAGAAGATGGACAACACCGCTATTCTTCAACTTTATCATGTGTTCTTAACCATGTGGAACTGGGAGCTCAATCATAACTATCTACATCCTTGATGTATTTTCTTTTATTGTTTACAGATCATTTCATATTGCCCAATTTTAAAAATTAGGACATAAAGATAGGAGGTGGACATGCTAGGGAAATGTCCAGGGGAAGCAGGAGGGAGAAAGGGGTAACTATGATCAAAATGCATTGTCTGCATTATGAAATTATAAAACAGAAAAATAAGTACAAAATTAATTTATTACAAATGATAATTACTAATGAAAAATATAAAAAAATAAATTAGAGATGGGCTGGGATGTGGGTCAGTGGGCACAGTGTGTGTCTAGGACGCAGGACGCCTGGGTTTCCTGAAGCACTGAATAAACCAGGTGTGGTGGGGACACCTGCCCTTCCCAGCTCTCAGGACATGGAGGCGGGAGGGTCACAAGTTCAAGGTCCTCCTCTGTTACACAGAGAATCAGAGACTTGCTGGGAATACATGAGACTTTCACAAACAAACATCAAGTGTTTACTCAGGAGCAGTCATGCGGTGGGAAGAGCAGCCTGAGATGTGCACAGAGGGGATGAGGAAGTTGTTAAAACAAAACTGATAACATCAGTGCTTGTTGGCAACAGTAGTTAACAGCAGCATGGGGTCTCTCTGAGGCTGAGCACACAGGCACCCTCCAGAAGCTTGTGGTATAACGGCTGCTCTTGATAGGTGGTCGTGCAGAGGAACCCTTGCTTTATCACAGCTTCATGTTTAAGCAGGAGCATTAGAAGTTGAAGGTCATCCTTGGCTATATAGCAAGTTTGAGGCCAGCCTAACCTACAGGAGACCCTGCCTCAAACAAAACAAATGTAAACTGAAGGGGCAGCCTTCTTCCTTACCTTCTGGCCTTGCTACTTTGCTGTGGTCAAAGGACTTGACACAAGGAATGAGATTTTGACAACTCTCACATTTCTATTCCAGGATTCCATACTTGTGTGTGTGTGTGTGTGTGTGTGTGTGTGTGTGTGTGTGTGTGTGTGGTGTCTTAGTATATCAGAGGACACTGTATACACCTGTGGAAGCCTAAAGGTGATATTGGGAATCACCCTGGTTAGGGCTACCTCCTCATGGTTTTGCTCTGGGGTTTCTCTGGCTCCATCTTCCAGGGCTGCAAGTGCAGGCTGCCACCATTTTCACCTGGCATTTTAATATAGGATTTAGGATACAAACTCAGAACTTTATGCTTTTGAGACAGAGGCTGAGTTCTGCCTGTGTTGATACCAGGTCCTTACAATGAATTCCAGTTGCTCCAAAGCCATCTGTGGAACAGAGGTATATGCCACACCCATTCGCTCCTGTTGCCTTTACTCTGTGGCTGAGCCCTCGCCCAGCAGCTCACTCTTCAGCTCTGGTGTTCAGAAATTATGAATGAGTGCTTGTAGTTGGTAGTTACTTGGCTTCAATGCTTGTCCATGTGCCAGAGAAATGGTGTGGTGTAAGTGCACTTACCATCAAACCTGAAGACTAGGATTTGGTTTCCAGGACCCTCATGGTGAAAGGAACGGACTGATTGCCACAAGTTGTTCTCTGACATTCAAACTTACACCACAGCAGGCATGGTCATTCACATGCATACACTAAACAAATAAATGTAAAAAAATTAATTGCAAAAAAGCAAAATGCAAATGCAAAAAAATTAACTTCTGTTCTCTGTTCAATCTGTTTTATCACTTTGAATGAGAATATTGTTGATAAACAGGCTTAAAAGTGACCTGAAGTTGTATTGACGTCATTGGTGGAAATGAAAACTGCCCCTCCCAACTTCCCTGCACTTTACTTCCATGTCAGGTATGAGCATCATGGTGTTCTTCTACTTGGTAGCAAATGCTGAGTAGTGTGTTACTGATGTTTAGTTTGGTGTTTGAGTTTTGGGGAAGGGAGAAAAGAAAGAGAAAGAGAAAGAGAGAGAGAACAGAACATGATGCAAGATAGAGATCAGAAGCCACTTCCTTCTGTCCACTATGTGCACCACAGACTGAACTCAAGTTGCCAAGTTTGTGGGCTCCTGCGCACAAGCTGAGCTGTTTTGCTTTGAAGACTGGGTTTTCTTTTTTCTTTGTCTTTCCATTTTCTTCTCTTTTCTTTTCCTTCTTTCTTTTTCTTGATGAATTGGGATTCTGACCCAAGGCCTTGCCTATGTTACCCAAATATTCTATCACTGAGCTACATCCTTAGTCTTAACAGATCAATTTCCAAAGTCCTCTAGACTCTTAACTTTTAAAGAACATTAAATATGGAAAGACAGAGAAGTAATTCAGAAGGCTGATCAGCTTTGCTCTAGAGCTCCATGTCTGCCAGGAATTGAGCCCTCAGTGAGGAGCGTGGCTTCCCACTGCAGTGAGTCAGTTGTGAGAGGATGTCATGTTAGGTTGATGGGTGTGCAGATGACTCATGGTTGATGAGTTCAAGCCCATGTTTAAGTATTGATGGGCAATGAGGGCAAATAAGGAAAATGTATGAGCATCTGCCATGCCAGAGTTAGCCTGGAATAAAATAGACTTCAGTGAACAAGGAAGACAGACAAGAAAGGAAATAAACAAGATTTTATGACCATGAAGAAAACAGCCTGAGAATAACAGTAAGGATGTTTCAGTGTGATCCACCGGGCTCAATGGGAGGGGCATCCTAGTGGAGATCAACAGGAAACGGGCCAGAACTGGAAGGGGCTGTGGGGGATGGAGAGGCTGCATGCAGGAAGTCTTGATACATTCAGAGAATTCATCATCCAAGTTTGTTTAAAATTTTATTACCTTTCTAGGTTAGCATACAGAGTAATGGGCTTCATGACGGCGTGTATGCCATCATGTGTGTGCCATTTAGTTTGGCTGATTAATCCATCCACAGCCACCATTCTCTCCCTCCCTGTCTCCTGTCCACATCTGGCTGGTCCCTTTCTTTCCACACCTCTTCTTTCCCCTTCCTCCAGTAGATCCTGCTATTCTCACATGATCCTCTGCCTCAGACATACATTGTGACATGGCCAGATCTGTTGAATGGTTAGGAGCAGCATGAGAACGTGGATGGTCAAGATGAGCTCATGAACCTGAGTGATGTCAATACCTGGAGGGCAGAACCTTGGAAACCCCAGAGCAAAATATAGAGATAGAACAATCCAGGATGATTTCTGAAGTCACTTTGGACGTCCACAGGCACATACACTCAGATGCCCTCTTACACACACACACACACACACACACACACACACACACACACACAAATGCAGCTGAGTGTGTCACTTACTACTGTCATCTCAGCAGTTAGGAGATACAGGCAGGATGAGGTTCAAAGCCAGCTACAAAGCATGTTCTAAGCCAGCCCAGACCCTGACACCTGCAGCTGCAGTGTGCGTCCCCCACACTTCAGGCATCTAGGAAACAACAAGAAAGGGATGTAGGGTGTGGGGGCTCTTGGCAAAGCTTCCCTCACCTCAGGCTGATGGGGGATGTAAAGTCACACCAAAACCAGCACATAATGTACAAAAGATATTTATTATCAAACAGGCAGGGGACGAGAAGGATGGCAAGCAGCAAGGTGCATGGCAGATTGATTGCCAAGTAGGCAGGAGGACAAAGGCAAGCAGCAAGTGGCATGGCCATCTTAAAGCAGACAGAGAGGCAGCAATGAAAATCTAATTCTGTGTTCTTCTTGTAGGGCATGCAGGTGAGCATAGAGCAGGGGCATGTGCAGGGATGAAGGAGGGGGGAAAAGGGAGGGGGGCTTCTCTTCCGGTTGGTGAAAAAAGTCCTTGGGAGAATGTGCCAGCTTCTCTTAGTTGCAGGTGGACTGGGGGCTGTGGAGACGCTGCAGCAGGCTGGGGGCTGTGAAGCTGTCCTTGACAGAGTGGCAGATGGGCTGCCCTGTCTAGGCTGGCTGAGGACTGTGAAAAGCCCTTGTCTGGATGTGCACAGGGCAGCTTGAGCCACTCTGTGTTTAACATGCCTAACATCTAACAGAGGAGAGATGAGAACATCTCTAGGGCCTCAGCGTGATCTGGGAGCCAGTATCCCTGAGCCCGAAAAAGGGGAAAATAGGCCCTTTAAAAGAGACGTGGAAGGTGTGGATGTGACGGCTAGTGGAAGCATCAAAGAAGACGAACTCCCCTTGGTCAAGATCCACGCAGATGCCCACTCTCTGAGGACTGACTGACAGATACTCTAAGACACCTTCCTGAGTGAGGATCTGGCATCCCGAGGATGTGACTCTAATGGCGCACAAGCTCAGCAAGGACTTGTCCTGCAGGAAGCTGCAACCAGGAGGCACCTCCGAAGACACGCCCACCACACAGGCCCCGCCCTCGGGTCCCTGGAACTCCGCCTCCCAGATCCACCTGCCAGAGTTCAGGGCTGGGGAGCCCAGCACACTTTGGAATGGATAGAGACGTGGGGGGCCTGCCTGATTAACAGAGCTGCCCCCAGAGGCTGCATCTAGACCCCGCCTCACTGTCTTGAGATCTTGAGAAACGAAGAGGTCTCCTTCAGCAGTGTTCGCATCCAGGGTCACGAAATCTAAGAACAGAGAAGGAAGAGTCTGGGGTCAGGTTCTCAGGTCTCAGGTTTCCAGCCTTCCAGGGTGCAGTTGTAGGGAGGCTTTCTGGCTGGATTCACCTGGCCCCTCCTGGCTTTGAAGTTTCATTGTTTTTGCTTTTGTGAGATGGGTTCCCACGTGGCCCAAACTGGCCTCAAGCTCCCTCCCTCTGTAGCTAGATAGACTTGTCTCCACTCTTCTTGCCTCCACCTCCCAAGCTCAGGACCTGGTGTTCTCCCCCTCATCCCACTCCATGCTCCAAGCAGGAGTGTCCTGAACTGAAGAGTCACCCTGGATGCTTGGAATGCTTGAGGGAGCTTCAAGTTTCTCCGTTCATGAGATTGTTTCTTTGGTTGTCTTGGGAGACGGTCTCACATGTAGCCCTGGCTAGCCTGGGACTCATGACCTCCAACTGTGACTCGTGACCTCTAGCTGGAGTGGTCCTCTTGCAGCTGCCCCAGGCTCAGTGCTGGGGAAGTGAGCTCCAATGCTCTCTCCTTCACTTCCTCATCACAGGACCTAGGAGATGCGCCCCCCTCCTGGAGTTCAGGGAGCCACAGAACAACAGCTGTCAGCACTTGTCTTGGAAGTGAATCATGGGGGTTGAGGTTAGATGTGGTTTGCCAGGAAAACTGAGGGACACTTAGGAAATGATTCTTAAGGGTCAGAAAAATAGCTTGGCTCATAGGGTGTCTGCTCACAGATGGGACAACATAAGTTTTATTTCTGGAAGCTCACATGGTGGAAGGACAAAACTAAGTTCTGAAAACTGTCCTCTGAATTCTACCTATGTGTGATAGCATGTACTTGTGTACTCTCTCTCTCAATAAAATTTACTTTAAATTTTTTTATTTATGTGCATGAGTGTTAGAGAGAGAGAGAGAGAGAGAGAGCACATGCATTCCATGGCACATGGGTGGAGGTCAGAGGTTCTCTCCTTCTGTCATGTGCTCTCTGGACATTAAACTCAGCTTGCCAGTTCACAAGCAGGTGCCTAACCTAATGCAATAAACAAACAAAACTAACAAACAAACAAACAAATTTTAAAAAGAAATGTTCTTCTGGTGCATCCTGAGCAAGAGAGATATTCAGAAAGAGACATTTGTGCCCTACCTTAGACCATCAGACTATTGAAACAATGGTCCCCAAGGAATTAAAATCTCCCCAGAAATCAGAAGTGTTGGAGGGAAAGGCTGAGATCCAGGTGCCACCAGAGAAGAACTTGTCTCCAGGAGAAGATCTCATCTCACAGGGTCAGACAATGACAGAGCCTCTGGCTGGAGACGCCACAGCTGAGGCAGTGACAGTCAGTCCCTTTGTCAGGATCTCTAAGATGGACTTAAAGATTACCAGATCCCTTTAATTCCCCTTTTCTCAACATGGCCATATTGATAAATCTCATTCTCTGATCTCTTACTTGTCTCTCAAATTGTCCTATTGGGACTGGGAGGTTCTGTCTGGCTTGCTGGGGCTGCTGGAGTCCCGGCTGCGACACTAACAACTTCACCATGGAACCAGCTCTGTGCAGGCCGTCAGGGAGGTGGGTCCCCACTTCTCAGCCTTGGGGAGCTGACTGGAACCCAGGGGTCCCTCCACCTGCACCAAATGAGTCTGTACTTTCTATTCTCTGAAGATTTTTAAGTAGGAGGGTTTTTCCCTATATAATAAGTTATGTGGTGGTTGACATCAACAAAGCATTTCTCTGTGAGCCTGTAGGAGGTCATTCACACCTGGGACTTTCCCACCTATGGACAGAATTCTCCCCTTGCCATCCTCTTCCCCCGACAGGAAGGAAGCAGCCCCCACCATACTCACAGCTCCTCTGGTCCTCTTCCTCCATGCCATCCCCAAAGGTCGGTCTCTCCTTCTCCCCTCCAGCCTGGAGGTCCTCTGGGGCAGAGAATGAAGGACACTGAGAGTCCAGAGAAGTTAAGCAAGGAAGCCTGGGCTGCCCAGCGACGCCCTGACTTCACATGCCTGGGAGGGGTGGGAACTAGGATCTGTCATATTCTCAGTGGACCCAGAAAGGGCCAAACAGGGAGATGGAGGGGCAAATCCAGAAAAAATACAGGAGCAGCCACACATGTGATCGATTGCTTTTCACTTCTTCCTCCATTTAAATCTAAAACTCATGTCAGAATCCTGAGGAATAATTTGACACCATTTGGACTTTTTATTTCTCTGTCTCCCCAATTTGGCCATGGTAATTAAATTTCCTTTATCTCCCTTCAATTACTGAACAATAATTGGCTCATTGGGAAACATAACCACACCCACTTTGCTGTGACTGCCACAGCCTAGATTCACCCCAAACATGTCTTTACAGTCCAGGTCTCCTTTCAAGTCCCTTACAGAGGATCAGACAGGAAAACAAGCTCCTGCTGTGAGATCTCCCTGGATGCAGGAACCTGGAAAGTGCTCAGCTGACACCCAACAT
This sequence comes from Typhlomys cinereus, assembly GCA_023101885.1. NCBI lineage: Eukaryota > Metazoa > Chordata > Mammalia > Rodentia > Platacanthomyidae > Typhlomys > Typhlomys cinereus. The sequence continues at coordinate 89,160 of JALPQD010000414.1, read as the reverse complement.
TTGGAGGCCCAGGACCACTGCTGGCCCCTGTGGGCTCAGGAAGTCCCATGGGTGATGAAGAGGGTCCCCAGAGGCAGATGGGGACAGCCCTGTCCTCACCTCTGACTTCGCTCAGCTTCACTGTGGTAGAGCCGTGTCTTGATATTATTTCCTTGATATTTTTCTCCAGGTTCTCAGGAATTGGGGTTGGGCTGTGAAACTGAAACTTCTCACTCCTGTGAAGACACAGCCCAACTGGGTAGCAGCTCTGGGCTGGAGTAGACAGAGGGAGAGCAAGTGGCAGGGCTGCTGGGATGGAGCTGAGGAGAGGGGTGCAGCCTCAGGCTAGTGAGCTGGGTGTCAGGACTAGGCCATGGCTGGAGTGAGGAGAACTGAGGAGAAGATGGGGAGAGGCAGAGAAGGAACAGGGCAGGGAGACAGAGCAGGAGCCCAGGATCATGCAGCTGAGCAGGAGTCCATGCAGGGTGCCAGGAAGGAGGAGAAGCTGGGAGCAGGAGTGCAGACAGCTGGTCTACCCAGCAGACCCAGGTGCTGTGCACAGCTGAGTTCCTGGTGCAGCCTGCGCAGCAGGGCAGGGCACACACAGCCCATTGGACAAGTTTTACTGTGTGTGCATGAGTGATCCAGCAAGCCATGTATGCGTGGCACACCCCATCATACCTGCTAAGGGTCGCCTTGATGTCCTGCAGGAGAAAGAGAGCAGCCTCAGAGCTCCTGAGCCACAAGAACGGAGGAAGAGGCTCAGACTCTGAGATCAAGGGAGAGCAACTCCAGCATCCATGTTCTCTCTCTTCCTTCCTCACTTTCTTTCCATCCACCCACCCACCAGCCTGCCATCCTGGAGAGTTGTTTTAAGACCTCAAGAAAAACAGGGGTGGGGGACAGAAGCAGAGTGATATTCTGAAGATGAATTCTTTCTCAGAAAGAAATGTAGCGGGGTGGGTGGGAATGGGTTTGGGGGAATTCTGCTGGCCTAGTCAGGACAAACAATGACTTTGTATGGTTTTCTTTCAAAAGAGAAATAGGGGCTCACTGGAGAGCTCCTGTGGTCCCCAGCCCCAGGGGAGTGGAGAAAGGAGGATCAGGAGACCCAGGACAGCATCAGCTACATGCAGCCTGCGGCCAGCCTGGCTTATCTGAAACCCTGTTCCCTAAAGAATGGCAATGAAGCTATGGGGAGTAAGGTTGACCTGCCACCTAGCGGGCAGGTCTCCAGAAACTCTGGAAAGGATTCTCTAGATTACTACTGGCTTCTGGACTGGTAAAAGGGATGCTCTTTATTGCATTTATCAACATGGGAAGACTCAGCATATTGTGGTTAGTGCCTTTCTCTAGGCAGGGCCTCCATATGTGTATAAGGATCAGGAGAACTAGTGTAAACCCATCACTCTTGGCTCTTCCTGTGCATGTCTAGGGTGTAACTTCCACCAGCAAGGGCCCTAACTCTGAATGAATCAAGAACCAATTAAATTCTTTTCCCCTAAGTTGTTCAGGTCGAGTATTTTGTTGCAGAAAGGAGTAATGAAACTAACAGAAGCCTACAGGGGACAGGGCATGAGCTCAGGAGGGATCCTCTCAGCTTATTTTGTGCATCTGTTGCACTGACACTGTGCAGTGAGGTGACAACCATACACCCCATGTGGGCACTGAATTCTTGAACCATGGCCAGGGTGACAAACTACTGTATTTTTTCCTTAGAGACAGCATCTCACTATGTAGCCCAGGCTGGGGATTCAAACTCAGGCCCTCACCTTTGTGTGGAAAGCACATTAATCACTCAGCCATCTCTCCAATCCCTATTTTAGTGGGATATTTGTTTGTTTGCTTGTTTGTTGTTTGTTTCTTTGTTTGTTTGTTGAAATGGGAGCCCTCTTCTATTGCCCAGGCTGGTCCTGACTCTTGGTGATCCAGGGACTCCACACACCTCCAAGCACTAGGGTTACAGGCCTGAGCCAGCCTGCCCACCCTTGCATGAGACAGGCTCTTGCTCTTTAGCACACACTGGCCTCAAGTTGGAGCAGTCTCCCACCTCCATATCCTGGGTACTGGGAGTGCATGTGAGGACCAGCAAGGGGGACTTTCAGCTGGATGCCCTGGGACAGAGGAGGGAAGAGCCAGGCTTCTGGGTCATTCTGCCAGGTCGCCCACGCTCCATCCTGAGACAGGGGAGGAGCTGCCTGTCCACAGCTCTGCTCCCAGGACTCACCTCCAGCAGCTGCCTGGGCGGCATTTGCAGTTTGTCCACCAGGGATTTCATGAGCTTGTTGAGGGCATCCAGCTGCTTGTCGATGTCACTGACATAGTGCTGCATCTGCCTGGCTCCCTCCTGCTCCAGCCAGTCCAACCTGGACAGGATAAAGTGCTCTTCCTTCTCTGGCCTTTGCCTTAAGACCTTAAATTCCTCAATGGTTTTCAGTCTTTCTAGAGACACCTGGGCCTGGGGACAAAGGGAGGGGTCACAGAGATGAGCTGGGCCTCCAGGGTCTTTCCAGCCCCCCATTCATTTTTTACCTGTATAATGTTTATACTGAACACCAGTACAGACTAGCTGCCTGGGGCAGGCCTGCTGGAAAGGAGAGGACAAAGAAGCTCCAAAGGACTGTCATCCGTTCTCAGATTTAAGCTAAATGATGTTCATGGTTTTATCTGAGAACTTGAGCACATACACTCACATTTCCCAGGTGGAAATTAGCACACCTACATCTCAGTAGAGGGAGGAGAGTCAGCAGTTCAAGGCAGGTGTCCACTTGAGGTCAACCTGGGCTATGTGAGCCCCCTGCCTCAAACAAACCCTGGGTTGGCTGCTGGTACCCAGTAACTGGTTGTGGTTTCATAGGCCTTTGATCCATATCTCAGAAAAAGGATGAGAAGTGAAAGTCATGCTTTGCTTAACATAATTCATGAGCACATTCCAGGCTAGCCTGGACACTATGAGATCCAGTCTCTAGAAAAACAAAAAGAAAAAGTAAAAGTCTCAACAGTTTTAGATAAGTCTCAGCTTAACAACTCAAAGTCATCTACAAACAGTAACAGATAAAGGTACAGCCTGTGTCTTTTCTAACTGGGGTATCCTGTCTCTAGTTAAGACCTGGATCGGATAGCACTTGACTTCTCAGCTTCTACTTGTTATTTTGAGTTTTCAGAGAAGTAAAGGTTTTCCTTACACCAACACATATGAGGTGGAAGAGTGGACTTGCACTCCTTCCACGCTGACTCCACCCAGGAAGGTCACCCTCAGGGACAGAACTGGACACATCCCCTGCTGAACCTCCCCAAACCCTCTACCCAATGGCACTTTGTCCCTGGGCTTTGTTTTGGCTCAGTGCAATAGGAAGTGCTGGATGCTTCCCTGAGTGTTCTCACTTACCCTGAAGGCAGTAATCACCCCTTTGCCTTGCACCTTCTCTTGTAGTATCTCCTCCTTCTTCTGATTCAAAACCTTGATCTGCTCATCAATGGGTCCCTGTAGGAAGAGAGCACTTAGGCAGGCTCTGGCTCTGTGGAGGAGGCCCACTGACATCTCCTGGGGGTCCCGGTGATATTATGAGTTGCCTCCTTTCTTTTCATGCTGGGGAGAGGGCACAGCAGGAATAAGAAACCTAGAACTTCAGCAGCATAAGAAAGTGACACTTGTTGACAACTAGCTCTGATTATGTGGATCGTGCTTGGGATTGTCAGAGAGAGACTGTCCTCCTCTGTTCAGTCAACTCTTTAGCAGATAGGTCTGGTCTGTCCCACCGAAAAGAAAGACACCAAGACTGCACATGTGGCTCTGTGGTAGAACGCTAACTTTTCCAAGGCCCTGAGTTTCCTCTTCTGTGTGGTAAGAACAGCCTGTTGGGAGAGGGGAGTCCTTGAGGGTCAGCAGTAACCCCAGGACTTGAGTCCTTCTGAGTCAAACTTCCTGTTTGGTCCTTGTCCCTCCTGCTTCACAGGTCAGAGGGCTGTGAGTCCCCAGTGCTGGGTTACAATCTGCCCACTCAAGTGCAGGAAGTGGGTCCCTGGGTGCCAATCACTGGAGAAGGAACCAAGTCCCATCCCCCCTCACCTCCTCTTGGCCCAGCCACTTACCTTGTAGTGCTGAGCAGCCTCATTTATCAAGGTGGAACGGTGGGACTTGTGATTCTTGTCATCACGACACACCAGACATAGGAACTCCCCATCATCCTCACAGAAGTAATGGATCTTCTCCCCATGCCAACGGCATGTCAGGTCCTCCCCCTCCAGTTCCATAGCTTGGAATTCCTCCACGAGATTAGCCAACAACTTGTTAGGTCTGAATGTGTCCCTCTTCACAGGGCATTTGCACAGGGGACACTGGAGAACGTTGGCTGAAGTGTCCCCAACCCGGCTGATGCATTGGAGGCAGAAATTGTGCCCACAGTCGATGGTGACAGGCTCCTGCATTATTACCATGCAGATGGGGCAGGTCATCTCTTCTTGCATCTTCCTGGTGAACTGTTTGCCAGACATGGTGGAGCTGTGCGGTTTCCAGAGGTTCAAGGGTGGAGGTCTGTATGTGAATCTGACACTATAAGGGAGAAGGAATCAGAAAGCAAAGGCTGAAGATTCTTTCTGACTACAGGTCAGGAGAAGAGGAAGGGAAGGAGAAGGCACGAGTAGATGACAGAAGAGAGTAAAAGCTCAAATGCAGGGACATTGTAAAGAGAAGAGACAGATGGCCGCCTACTTCACCACCTCTGAGAACAAACCACACTGAGCATTTGCTCTTTAAGACTGGGCAAGGTGCACTGAACCTTGAACCAATCAAGCATATCTTTATCAAATAATTAACAGAACAGGAGGAGGTGCCAAGTCCACTTCCTGAGGCTGTCCCTCAGCTGCAGGCATGGTTTGCACTGACCAACTGACCCTCCAGAAAGGGTCCTGCCCCTGTGGATCTTCCCCAGGGCACCTGCAGCAGCCTGTCTGTCTCTGCTGGTTTTTCCTCCTGTTGTCTTCTGTAGCTGGCATCTCTGTGCCAATCTTTCTCTGGTGATTCATCTGTGCATCCCTTCCTGACTCAGTCCTCTGAGGTCAGCGGCAGGGAAAGGACAATGTGTAAGGTTGACATGGAGGGACATTACATAAGAGAAGCCAGCATAAGGTAGGAGCAAAAGTTTAATTAGAGCTGAGAATTTGGTGGCTAACAGGACCATAGTTTAGCCTTAAGGTGGGAGAGCACTGGAATAGAAAAGATAGTTGAAGGTCTGAGAGAACAAGGAGAAGCTGCCATGGGCAGGAGGAAGTCTGAAGAGTCCCTGGGTGGGAGTGGCTGTTCTTTATAACTGTTAGAGGTTGCTAAAGTGTTGGTAAGGTAGGGCAGTGCAGGGTGCAGAAAGAATACACGTCCTCCCTGAAGTCAATCTTTGTCCTCCCTGCAGTCTGTCCCCTTGTATTCTGTTACCCTTCATCCTGTCTATCATCCAGTGGGGGCTAACACAGGGAGGCAGAGGCAATGCAGAGTGGGGAAGAGGCTGTCACGAGCTCTGTGGTCTCAGATAACACAGGTCACCCCACTGGTGTTGGCAGGACCTCCCTGGCTCTGAGCTCACTGCTGGGCGGCTCCTGTCAGGTTTCCTGGCTGTAAAACCATCTAGGAAGTAGCTCTGCTGCTTCTCATCTCCAGCTCCCAGAGAGTCTCACCACACTGCTGCCCTTGAGTCACACCCTTGTACGTGGGGGCTTCTGAAAGGGGCAGCGAGAGGTTCCACACTGGGCTTGCTTGGCGGCCACACTTCTGCTGGGTTAAGAAGTTATGGTCCAGTGTGCTCTGAGGGAGGGGCTTCTGGCCAGTACTCGTCCCTGTCATTTAACACAGGAGTACAAACTTAACAGAAGAACTTCTTCCTTCCCACTTTCTCCCTTCCTTTCCTCTTCATCCCTTGTTCCTTTCCTTTCTTTTTTTTAAAATTATTTATTCGTTCATTTTGAGTGTGTGTGTGTGTTTGTTTGTGTGTGTGTGTGTGTGTGTGTGTGTGTACATGCGCACGTGCTATGTGTCCCTGTAGGGGACAAGGGGGACTTTGGGAATCATCCTGGATTGGTCCTTCTTTCTTAGTTTTGGGATTTCCCAGGCTTTACCCACCAGGGCGAGAAGTGCAGGCCACCACCATTTCTGCTTGGCGATTTTATGTGGGACATGGGATCTGAATTCAGGATCTTCTGCTTTTGAGACAAAATCTTAACCCCTGAGCCATCTCTTCAGCCCCCTTTCTTCCTTCTTTGTATTTTTCTTTCTTTCTGCTGCTAGGGTCTAGATCCAGGACTTTTACCTTCTACACAAGCTGTCCACCCACTCAGCTAAGTATGGTGTCTTTGTCATACAGCCCTGGAATGCTGAGGGTTTTATAAGATCCGAATTGGCCCATCACTCACTGTGTGGTTGTGGATGGCCATGAACTTCTGATCCTTCTGCCTCTAACTCTCCGATGCTGGGGTCACAGGTGTGAGTCACCCAGTCAGGCTGAATGGACATTCTCAAATCTTGGTGGCACTGAAACAACACACAGCTCTAAATTCAAAGGAAACAAGAGGCATTTTATTCTAATCCAAACCTGAGGACCCCCTTGGCCCAGGAACAAGGAATCAGATTGCCCCAAACAATACAGTCTACCATGCAAGTGTTTCCATGAGAGTTATTACTTGCAGAAGGAAGAAAGTCACAAATCAAGCAACTTGCCAAGTAAGTGCTGTGGCCACAGCGAGGGGAAAGGGTCCCAGCAAAGCAGGGAATGAGGTGAGGAAGGAGGATGCTCTTCTACAGTTTCAATGCTATCTGTGACTGTCTGTTTCAGCTGTCAACCCGATATCCAGGAGCTCTATTTGATGATGATGATGATGATGATGATGGTGACTTTTTCTGTTAAGACAGTCTTCGGTAGCCTAAGCTGTTCTCAACTCACTATGTAGCCAAGGATGGCCTTGAACTCCTGATCCTCCTGTGTTGGGATTCCATCCACACCTTCCATACCCTGCTTCTGAGTTTAGCTTTCTGCACTCCACAGGTGTGTGGTATCCCCTGCATTCGAGGCTGTTTCCTGTGTGCATGGATGGAATTCAGGGGTTCAGAACCTGTTCTCTACCTGTTCTCCATGTCGCCTGAAACCAACGTGCACCTCATAGTCCTGAGAGCCTTCACCCCTCAGTGGTTTTCCTGAGTCACCTCAGCAGATGGGCATCATCTAGAGACACACCTGCATTTCCAGCCTCGACTTTGGCCATTTCTGTCACAAAACAACCTTCCTTCTTGTTCCCAGCTCAGGGCTGGCTTGCAGGCCGGAACCTCCCCTGTTCACCTCAAACAGAACTTTTTACTCGTTCTTGCCCCCACCCACATAGTTCAGGTCTGTCTTCCCACAGCTGATTTTCCTTGACCAGAGGGGTTTCACTGCTAGTTTTTTCAAACCTACTTTTCTTTTTTTTTTTTTAAGAAATAGGGTGCTGGTGAGTTGGGGGAGGAAGTCCATCCACAGCTGCTGTTCAAAGGACACCACCAATTCTCACCCTAGTAGACAGTGCTACCTTGTGCCTGCACAAGAGCAGTTGCCATTCAAAGACCTCTGCTCTGACAGAAGTGACAGGTGATCCAAGTAGGAATAATTTAGTAAATACACAGATGAAAAAGTTCAGCTCATCAAGGAGATCAAAACAGGAATAAAGGCCACATTGTCTGTATATTAGGAAACTAACTGGTTAAGGATAACAGATTATTTAGTTTGGTCAAACTGGAGAGAAAGAGACTCCATCTTTTTGTCCCATTGCTAGAATTTGATAGCAAACAAAACACAAAGTCCAGGAAACTTATGTGTGCCATGCTGATTGTGAGTGAAGCCAGCAGAACTCCATGAAATCTTCTTCCTCTGTGGCCACTTCCTCCTCTGGAAGGCACCAGGTTCAGCTTCCCAGGCCCCAGCATGGGATTGGGGGGATTTTAATTCTTGGATGACCATTGTTGCAATAGTGTAACCAAGGAGAAGGGCACTGTGTTTTAGAGAGTCCCTGTCTCCTGCCAGGTGCGTGACTACAGGGTGGTCAGAGGTGAGAGGGAACCCATGGTCATCAGAGACAACCTGCTCATGATTTAAGGTTTCAGTCATTGGATAAATGAAGGGAATAAATATTATCAGGATTTATGTAGACTTGTCAATCTAAGTTTAAAAAAAATCAGATCAGGGGCTGGAGAGAGATGGCTGAGGGGATAATCCTCTGCCTCACACACAAGGACCCGAGTTCTGATCCCAGATCCCACATAAAAATGTCAAGCAGAAATGTTGGGGGCCTGCATCTCTAGCCTGAAAGGCAGAGCCTAGGAAGTCCCAAAGCAAACCAATATGGAGGTAGAGCAATCCAGAATTATTCTTGAAGTCACCCTTAGCCCTCCACATGTACATACCATGCCTTCTGATACATATAGAAACACACACACACATGCACACACACAGAAATTAAATAAATACCTGCACCTAGAGGCACTGCACATGTGACTGCTGTATCTCATGAGCATCACTGGTGGAAGAGAGGAAGTGACAGTATTCTACATTCAGTGTTCTGATCTGTGGACAGCTGAATGATTCACAACATGACAAACCACACTGCCTGCCAACACCCTGAATTCCATATCTGTGTGCTCGCAACATGAAGGCCTCTCCTGGGGTAGGCTCTCCATGCACACAATATGGACGCCTCCCTGGGTTGGGGCTCCATGTGCTCACAAGGTGGGTGGCCTCTTGTGTGCTCACAAGTGGGATGGTCTCTTAGGGGCTGGGGCTCCGTGTGCCCACAATGTGGTCGGCCTCCTGTGGGCCAGGGCTGCGTGTGCTAATAATGAAGTGCTGCAGACCAGCGTTGCGGCCTCGAGACCAGGGCTCCCCGGACCAGGTAGAGCACAGAACACATGCAACTCTCTAGGTCGAGTCAATTCTGAACCCATTTACTGAAACTTTTGTGACAGCTTTTATACAGAAAATTTTGGGGTAAAGAATGTTGCACCTACAATAAACATATAATTTTCTAATCAGCAAAATCACCTTCGGGGTGGACATTTTTTCAAGAACCTAACCCATTGCTTGAGGGTAAAGGCACTTAACAGAAACATTCTCCCAGTATTTCCAAACCTATCTAATCTATAATGCTTCACTGGATAGCCATGGGGCTGATCTACATAGTTGACATTTTTAGAGACTGCTTTTTTTAAAATACACAGAGGAGGAATGATCTCCTTTTGATTTCAGTAAGGAACATATTTTACAATTAACTATAGGAGTCCCCAACACCCCATAAGTCCCAGCGTGAGGTTTTGCTGTTGTCCTCTCCAGGTTGATCCTCTCAGTCAGGCAGGTTGACATGGGCACCAGGCATGGCAGCAGGTTCTAGCTTGGGAAGTTGGATGCAGCTCCTGCAGTCTCTGCAATCCAAGCTCGAACCACATCTTTAGGGGGGGCCATGGCTTGGATATTCAAGGGCCATAAGCACCTATAGCATGGTTCTGTCGATGGAGCACTACTGAGATATGTACTGAAGAAAACACTTAAGCAACATAATTATTAAAAGAATAATTCCTCCTATAATAGCATCCTTTTATTCCTTTAATAGTAAGGTTGCTTATGTCTTCCTCTGAGGAATTCCAGAAGTATATTGCCATCAGTTAGATGACCCATCTGTGAACCATGCATTCTCCAAACCTGGGTCCAATCTGTCAGGCCCCATATGCCTGCCATGGGTGTCTCTTTCGGGGCAGAGGCGATCATTGGTGGGAGTGCACTCGAATGGTCCATCTCTGTGATTTCTCATAAGAGTGCTGTTTGGGATAGGAAAGACATGGCCCCCTTTGTGTCTGACATGGACTCTCACAATTTGGATTGCAAATACCATCTCCAGGGGCAGTCTTGGCGTTTAGACTTTCTGACATGATGGTTTCTTCCTTGGCCTTCAGCCAGGATAAGAGGGTATCACAGTTTCTTTTAAGGTTCTAGTGAACTGATAGCATAGTCTTATGCTTCTGGAATTTCTGAGTTAGTACATAGGTGGGAATTTTACCCACCTATGTTTTAAGACTCTAGAAGTTATTCTCTAATTTCTTTAAAATCAGTACACACATTCTGGCTAACAAGTTCACTTATTGTAAGTAACGAGACATGAAATCTCTATTTAGAATTTGACTTAAAGTTAAAAAGCAGGCTTCTTCTCTAGATCAGAGAGCAGGAAGCTATTCCCAAAAAACCCTAAGAGCAGGTAAAGGGCACTCCTAATTCCCAGAAGAATTCTTCCTGCCAGAGGCAAAACTTGAATTACCTAGGAGAGAGTGTTTAGCACCTGTTCATGTGCGTTATTGTGACATTCCAAGAAATTCCTAGCACCTGCCCATAGGGTTACTGTGACCTTCCCCAGGGAACAGGCTTTAGGCCTGAACTGGGAAGAAACACCCAGGCCTGACAATACCCATATTTTTTCCTTATTTCTCTTAAATAAAGCCATGTCCCTTTTCCCAAAAGATGTTTCTTTGAATCCATCTTTTGCAAACTGAGACTTAGTCTACCAGATTGGGCAGATAAGGACGCGGCAATGAAGATCGACTTGGAGACCCCTGCTCTGTGTGTTCTCACTAACCGCTCTGTGTGTACTCACCATGAACTTAGTCTCATAGAAGATGGATGAAACTGCTATTCTCCAACTTTATCATGTGTGTTAACCATGTAGAACTGGGAGCTCAATCATAACTATCTACATCCTTAATGTATTATTTTATTGCTTACACATCATTTTATATTTTCCAATTTAAAAATTAGGACATAAAGGTAGAAGGTGGACATGCTAGAGAAATGTCCAGAAGCAGGAGGAGAAAGGGGCAGCTATGATCAAAATGCATTGTCTACATGTATGAATTATAAAACAGAAAAATAACAAAATTAATTATTACAAATGATAATTACTAATAAAATAAAAATAACTTCCACCTCTTCCTTGTTTACTCTGCCCTGGGATTCACAGGCTCCGCCTTACCAGGACCAGAAACTCAGGCCTCCCCCGCTTCCGCCCCGTGTCTATGCGTGGGGTCTATGATCCGAACTCAGGACCTTCTGCCTGCAAGGCAGAGGCTTAACCCCTGAGCCACCTCTCCAGCCCCTCCACCTGGCATTTTTACATAGGATTTGGGACCCAAACTCAGGACCTTATGCTTTGGAGGCACAGGCTTAACTCTTGAGCCATCTGTCATAGTTAGGAACATGTGTCAACTTGACAGTTGAGGATTTGAGCTCTGGGCACATTTGTAGAGAATTAGTGGTTAAGCCCAGAGCAAATCTGTAGGAGATTGTCTAGCTTCTGCGGAAGGCCCAGCCCATGGTGGGTGGGATTAGGCATTGGAATAAATCACAGAGAGCTGGTTGAGAGAGTTAGCATCCTTCTGTATACTTCTCCACACATACTGGTCTGGCAAATAAGGATTTGCAGTCTCTCAGGCGTTATGTAGAGATGGTGTGGCCAGTTCCCTTGGCCCTGGTGTTGGTGCGTGTTCTCCTGTCAAGCTGGACTGAGAACTGTAACCAGTAATCGTAAGAGACAATAAACCCCTTACACTGTTTGATGGTCATTTTTCAGCAACCGTGCAGGCGAACTGCAACAGCAACACAGCCCCAGGACTATCCTCTTGAAAAGGCAGCTTCACATGCCAAGAACTAAGCTAGGCTTGAAGGGAATAAAGATTGGGCAGACAGAGTCCTGTCCTTAGTAAAACTAGATATAAAGTCTGGGAAACTGAAAGTAATTAAGGGCTGGGAAGACGGCTTGGGGGATGAAACGCTTGCTGAACAAGCGTGAGGAATGAAGTTTGGGTCCCCAGAATCTAGTAAAAGCTAGATTGATGCTACCTGTAATCCGAACACTTGGAAGGCAGAGACAGAGGAGCCCAGGGGCACCTGTACACACATGTGTACCCACACACATGCATACACACATACACAGTACAGATACACACATATGCATTCACCCACACACATACAAACATACACATGTGTACACACACACACATGCAGACATACTGTCATAGTTAGGCACAGGTGTCAACTTGACTGTTGAGGGTTTGAGCTCTGGGCACATTTGTAGAGAATTAGTGGTTAAGCCCAGAGCAAATCTGCAGGAGATTGTCTAGCTGATGGGGAAGGCCCAGACTATGGTGGGTGGGACTAGCCCCTGAACAGATGAATAAAATGATCAGAGTTGGTTAAGGAAGTTGGCATCCTTTTGTACACTTGGCCAGACATGCTGGTCTGACAAGTAAGGATTGTCTCTCTCTCTCTCAGCTGTTACATAGAGATGGTGTGGCTAGTTCCCTCACCCTTGGTGTTGGTGTGAGCTCTCCTGTTAAGCTGGACTGAGAACTGTAACCAGATATTCATAAGAGACAATAAATTCCTTGTTCCCTTAAGCCATCTGATGGTCATTTATCAGCAACCATGCAGGCGAATTGCAACACATACATACATTCACATACACACATACACATGCATGCACACATACATAACAATAAAATGGAAATAAAACAAAATCAAGAAAAGTACTTAAGTAACTAGCAAAAGTTATTCTATGACAGGTGCTCCATATGGGTATAAATGGCTATTTCTAGACTGAGATGTTCAGTTGGAAAAGTGACTGTCTCATAGGCACAAGGACCTGAATTTGATTCCACAGAAATTACCTATAAAAATAAACATTGAAATGAATATTTGTAATAGCAATGCTGGGGAAGCAGAGACAGATGGATCCCAGGGACTTCCTGACCAGCCAGTCTAGCCAAACTGGTGAGTTCCAGACCAGTGAAACCATCTCTAAACACATGATACACACACACACACACACACACACACACACACACACACACACACTGGTGTGGGCAGGTCAAGACACTGGTGACCTCAGTGCTGGTGGCTGTTCCTCCACTATCCACCCACCCAAGACACTGGCCAGGAACAGGGTAGGGAAAGTTTCATGTCCAAATCTTCATGGAGTTAAGGAAGACAGCTCTTCTCCTCCTCTTCTTCTTCCTCCTTTGTACCTACTCTACCATCTTTTTTTGTTGTTGTTGTTGCTGTTTTTTGGTTGTTGTGATGACATCTCATTATGTAGTCCATGCTGGCCTCAAACCCCAGACTTCCTGCCTGAGACACCCTGAGTGCTGAGATGATGCCCATGTGACTCTGTGCCTGGTCAAACCTGAGGGCTTCATGGTGATCAGGAGTGAAAGTATGAACTGTGGAAAAGGGTCCACTGCACCTGTAATGCTGAGATTTGAGGGTCACCCCTTTGAGAGGAAGGTCAAGAAACTGTGGCATCAGATGGGAGGTAAAGCCAGCCTGAAGCTATGCAACAAATTCTCAATCAATGTGGGTCACCAAAGAGACACCGACAGAGAAGGAAGAAGATGGAGAAAAAGGAGGAAAAGGAGACAGAGGGAAAGGAGGGGGGAGAAGAAGAGAAGAAAGAGAAAAAGGAAGATGGGACGGGGAGGAAGAGGACAACAGGGGCTGGAGGAATTGCCTAGGGCATCAGGCGAAACACCCCTGGGTGAGTCTTCCAGGATGTTTTGCAGAGAGGCTTATGAGGAGGGAAGACATGATGTGGGTGGCCCCGTCATATGGGCTGGGGTCCCAGACTGAATAAAAAGAGAGAGAGAGAGAAAGAGAGAGAGAGAGAGAGAGAGAGAGAGAGAGAGAGAGAGAGAGAGACAGAGACAGAGACAGAGACAGAGAGACAGAGAGAGAGAGACAGAGAGAGAGAGACACACACACACACACACACACACACACACACACACACACACACAGAGAACCAATTAAGCACTACATGCATCTCTGCTCCAGCAGGAGGGGAGCAGCCTCACGTTCTGCCGCCATAGCCTCCAGCTGAAGCACAGAGACACCCACGTGGCTCCCTCAGCGCTGATGCTGGGACCAGCCAAGTGGAGGGAAAAGGAGGGAAGAACACGGGCAGCTGATGTTCTATGACGTCACTCCCTGGGGCTCCTGAGCCCTGCAGCAGTGAGTCAGCTCTGAGCCCTGTGCTATTTGTGTTGAAGGCACAGAGACTGTCCTCCTGCAGGAGCAAACCAGCCACTCCTGCTCCAGCCAAAGTCCATCTCACCTTCCCCTGACGCTTGTGATAGGGATATTCATTGTCCTCACAATGAAGTGTTTCTAAGATAGGGTGAGTCTCCTTGCTTCCCCAGCCTTGCAGGTGCACCCTTATATAACAGGCCAACAGAACAGCCCCTTGCCCGCTGGCCTCCTCCCTGGTCTGCAGCCTGAAACTTACAAGGAGAAATTTGAGGTAAGACGCTGAGAGAGATATCTTGGGGAGGGTTTGGGGGTAAGAAGCATCAGGTGAAGTAAATGGAGGAGTGCATGGTACTTAAGGCAGTGGGGGTGCACTTCCTTCTTTGGAAGTTGAGAGGAAGGAAGGAAGTGGCCTCAAGCATCATGCTATGTGACAGTTGTCCCTTGTCCTCCACTGTGAAGCGAGCTGAGTGGATGGAGAGATGCTGAGTCGGGAAAAGAGGTTCTGATAGGTTCTGACATCAGGGTTGGAGGTGGCACACAGCCAGCAGTCAGCACTGTGGGCAGAGGGCACGGGAGGGAACTCCTTGCCCAACTCCAACCACGTTCTCCCCAACAGTCACTAATCAGAAAAGCTGTCCATGTCTCAGCCTCAATGTCTTTACTTCGGGCCTCAGGTGAGAGTGACACCTGCCACAACCTTGACTCCGTAGCGCATTGAGCACTCCAAGGCAAACTCTGGGGAAATAGAAGTGGGTTTGTGTCACGTGCTTGCTCCACACCTGTGACACATAGAAAAAGCGTGGGGTCAGTTCAGCCAGCATGGGGAGAACAAGGGCGCCTGGCACAGCTGAAGTGTTCTTGAGACTCTTGCAAGGTGGTTCTCGAGGTCCAAGCTCTGGAGTCTCTGGTGGAGGGGGACACCTGCCTGGCCTGGGAGCCTGAGCCCCTCTGGGATGCATGGGGTGAGCTTCCACCAAGTCCTCTCACCTGAGGACCCAGAGGGAGCTGGTGGGTGGAGGCCATGGTCTTCCCACCCAAAAAAGCCAGAAGGATGACTTCGCCATCTGCCTAAAGCCCCTGAAGGACGCCCGGAGCACCGAGTGCAGACTCTTCTTCTGCAGCATGTGCCTGACGCTGCTGTGCAGAAGGCCTTGTCCTTGGAGGACCCCAGCTGACCCATGTACCCCAAGTCCCGTTCTCAGCAGCTCCTGGGAGAGGGTCGCCTCTGCTCAGCCATCAGAATCAGTGAGCAGGTTCTGCGAGGGAACAGACAACTTCTGTGGGTGGAATCCTCCAGTGCCAGGTGCACCAGCCTAACTCTGAGCTCACCCTCGAGAATGCCAGCAGTCACTACAAGGTAAGGCTATGAGGTCCTGCCAGCTGAGGTCAGCGCCAGCCAGCACCTGCCAGTCAAACCCAGCACCTGCCAATCAATGCCAGCACCTGCCAGCTGAAGGCAGCACCACTAGTCGGGCCAGCGCCCACCAGCACCTGCCACTGGCTGACTTCCTTACCTGTGGTTGACCTCACCTCCATCCTTCTGCACCTTCCTCACTGGGATCCTGTTCTTCCTTTTCCTGGGCATGTCACGCTGCTTCCCAGCCTCGCTGTGAGTCTGTCTAGGAGACGCTGAGGGCCCAGTCCAGGAAGTAAGAGTATTTTGCTGGTGGAAGATGCTGATGTGTTTGTTAGACACTGGGGATCCTCCCTGGGCTGCCTGTACCATTCCTGTGGATGGAGCCAGAAGCTTGGCTAGGCAGCCGTCAGTCACCACTGCTGAAGGTTATTCTGTAGATTCCATGAAATCTTAAAACCCATGCATGAGCTCTTTCCCTTTCCTTCACCTTTTCTTCCTTCCTTCCTCCCTTCTTCCTTCTTTTTTTCCTCCCTCCTTCCTTCTTTACTTCCTCCCTCTTTCATTCTTTACTTCCTCCCTCCTTCCTTCTCTACTTCTTTCCTCTTTCCTATCTTCCTGCTCCTTTTTTTAATCATGATGGCCACATCTTTTTTTTTCTTATAAATGCATTATGCTCTTGGCAAAGTTCAGACAACACTAAGCAGTGAAATACTAAAGCTAAGCTTTCTTCCTGTCTCTCCCCATCCTCAGATACAACGAGGCAATGAGCATTAGATTTTCCACCTTATTCCAGAAAAATGTATATGTGAATTAACTCTTTTAATTTATTCATTCTGTGTGTGTGTGTGTGTGTGTGTGTGTGTGTGTGTGTGTATCAGAGGGCAGTGTGTGTCCCTGTGGAGGACGAAGAGTGACTTCAGGAATCATCCTGGATTGCTTATACTCCTTTTTCCTTTACTCTGGGATTTCCCAGGCTAAGCCCACCAACCCAGGGCCAGAAGTGCAGGCTGCCTCTATTTCCACCTAGTGATTTTTTACATGGGACCTGGAGTCTGAACTCAGAATCTTCTGCTTGCAAGGCAGAATCTTAACCACTGAGCCATCTCTCCAGTCCAAATTAACTCTTTAAAACTCACATATGAATGCATGCACAGAAAAAAAAAAAAGAAAAAGAAGGTAAACCATACACATACTTACACTTGTGGAGGCATACGGGAGCAAATGCACACATGTCTACACAGAAAATTTTTAAATTTTTTTGTATTATTTATTATTTATTCAATTGTGCATGTATGCGTGTGTGTGCACATGTGTATGTATGTGTGTTTGTGTGTAGAACAACGGACGAATTCGGGAACCACCATGGACGCCTCCACCTCCTTGTGTACTCTGCCCCGTGATTCACAGGCTCCGCCCTACCAGGACCAGAAACTCAGGCAGCCCCCGCTTTCGTCTGGCGTCTATACGTGGGATCTGGGATCCGAACTCAGGACCTTCTGCCTGCAAGGCAGAGGCTTAACCCCTGAGCCACCTCTCCAGCCCCAGAAAAATTTTAAAAAGAGGATAAAAACAGAAAACATATTCACACTCATACACAAAGGTACACAGGCACACATGCATATGCACATACACTGTGTAAACACAGAGAAAAAGTAAAAAAATACAGAAAACATACATATACACATATGCACACACATAAACATATGTGGGCGTGCATGTGCACACACACACACACACACACACACACACACTCCATGTCCTTTGAAAAAGCTTATTGATACAGTGCATGCCTGCCAGTAATGAACTCACAGCTTCAATCCCCAATTCTGAAAAAAAATTCATTAACAAAACAATAAGAAATGTACAGACTTCTAACTTCCCCGTATTTTGTTTTTAATCATCTAAAAGTATGCTTTGGACATTTCTCCATTTTCCATCACTACATCCGGATCTTCTGAATGCTCTCCAGTGTTACATTCTGTTCTATGACTGCATCATCAATAGAAAACTTCAGGTTTGTTATTGCTTTGTTTTGGCATTACACAGAATGTTGCAAAGAGCATCTTTTAACATGTATTTTGAAGTAGTTATATTATTCAGGATATTTTGATGAACATGTAAGGTCGGAATCTAATTTGACCTTTTCCAGGTAACAATAAATTTCACTCACCATTATTTTCTAAAAATATCTTATTTGTTTATCAAAGACAGAGAGAGAGAGAGAGAGAGAGAGAGGGAGACAGAGAGAGAGACAGAGAGAGAGACAGATAGACAGAGAGATACAGAGAGACTATGCATGGGTAGAGGTCAGAGGATGACTTTTGGAAGTCATTTCTTTCCTTCCACCCTATGGGATCATGCGGACTGAACTAAGGTCACCAGATTTACACAAAGGCAACGTTGCCCACTGAGCCATCTTACAGATCCTCCTACCACTATTTATTGCACATACATCTTGTCCTATTCTTTGTATAAAACTTGGAGGGCAGGGCCTTGGAAACCCCAGAGTGAAGTATAGAGATAGAGCAATCCAGGGTGATTTCTCATGTTCCTTCTCCTCTTATTCCTCCCCTTCTTGGTCCCCTTCTTGCTCCCTTTCCTACTCCCCTTCTTCCTCCTCTTCTTTTCCTCTTCCCTCTTTCCCCTCTTCCTCTTCCTCCTCCTCCTTCTTCTTCATATTCTTCTCTTTAAAATTTTTCAAGACTTGTTTTCAATGCTGGGTTTTGAACCCGTGTCTCCTGCCTTCCAGGGAGGGCTCTGTCACCAGCTGATGCAGCCCCAGCACTGGCAGGTTCCCACCAGGTGCTCTGAGGACTAAGGAGGAAAGATGCACCTGTTTCCCTCTGCTCTGCTGCAGAGACCATGCTGTCTCAGGATGCCCGAATAGACCTGTCCTCTTGTCTTGGCAGCTGGCTGAGTTCTCCCTGTGTTGATACCAGGTCCTTACAATGAGTTCCAGTTGCTCCAAAGCCATCTGTGGAACAGAGGTATATGCCACACCCATTTCCTCCTGTTGCCTTTACTCTATGGTTGAGCCCTTGCCCAGCAGCCCACTCTTCAGCTCTGGTGCTCAGAAATTATGAATGAGAGCTTGTAATTGGTAGTTACGTGGCTTCAATGGCTGTCCATGTCCCAGAGGAATGGTGTAGTTTAAGGGCGCTTACCACAAGTCTGAAGACCAGAATTCAGTTCCCAGGACCCTCATGGTGGAAGGGACTGATTGCCACAAGTTGTCCTCTGACTTCCAAACTTCCACCACAGCATGCATCGTCAATTACATGCATACACTAAACAAATAAATGCTAAAAATTAGTTTCTGTTCTCTGTTTAATCTGGTTTATCACTTTGAAGGAGAATATTGTTGATAGACAGGCATAAAAGTTACATGAAGTTGTATTGATGCCATTGGTGGGAATGAAAACTGCCCCTCCCCAGCTTCCCTGCACTTTACTTCCATGTCAGGTATGAGCACCACGGTGTTATTCTGCCCAGTAGCAAATGATGAGGGGTGTGATATTGTTGTTGTTTGGTTTTGGATTTGGATTTTGAGGAAGAGAGAGTAGATAGATAGATAGATAGATAGATAGATAGATAGATAGATAGAGAACAGCTGAACACATTTATGCCATGATGCACAGGTAGAGATCAGAGGCCACTTCTTTCCTCCCACTATGTGCACATGTGGGTTTCCAAAGACTGAACCCAAGTTGCCAGGTACCTTACCCTTGTGAGCAGGTGCCTTATCTGCTGAGCTACTTTGCCAGTCCTTGAAAGCTGAGTTTTCTCTTTTCTCTTCTTTCTTTGTTTTTCTTTTCTTTTCCTTCTTTTTTTCTTTTTCTTAATGAATTGGGATTCTAACCCAAGGCCTTGCCTATGTTACCCTAGTATTCTATCCCTGAGCTACATCATTAGTCTTAAAGGTCAATTTCCAAAGTTTCTAGACTCTTAACTTTTAAAGAACATTGCTGTGATATATAATGAGAAACAAGGAGTCCAGATGGGGAGTGAATATGGAAAGACAGACAAGTAATTCAGAAGGCTGACCCCCTTTGCTCTAGAGCTCCATGTCTGCCAGGAGTTGAGCCCTCAGTGAGACAGCTGTGAGAGGATGTCATGTTAGGTTGATGGGAGTGCAGAGGACTCATGGTTGAGGAATTCAAGCCCATGTTTAAGTATTGACAGGCAATGAAGGCAAATAAGGAAAACACATAAGCCCGGCCTACCTGACAGAGTCAGCACTGAACAAAATAGACTCAGTGAACAAGGAAGGCAACAAGAAAGGAAGTAAACAAGGCTTTATGACCAGGAAGAAAACAGTCTGAGAAGAACAGTGAGGATGTTTCAGTGTGATCCACTGGGCTCAAAGGGAGGGGCATCCTAGTGGAGACCTACAGTTAAAGACATGGCCCAGCACTAGGAGTAGGGGCTGGGGAGGATGAAGAGGCCACATCCAGGAAGTCTTGTTACATTCAGAGAATTCATCATCCAAATTTGCTTAAAAACTTGTTATTTCCTTTCTAGGTTAGCATACAGAGTAATGAGCTTCATGACGGCGTGTTCATTTGTGTGCCATTTAGTTTGGCTGATTAATCCAATCACAGCCACCATCCTCCCCCTCCCTGTTTCCTGTCCACACCTGGCTGGTCCCTTTCTTCCCACACTTCTTCTGCCCCCTCTCTCCAGCAGATCTTCCTGTTCTGTGATCCTCTGCCTCAGACATACAGTCTGACATGGCCAGATGTGTTGATTGCTTAGGAGCAGCATGGGAACACGGGGTCAAGATGAACTCATAAATCTCTGTGATGTCAAGCCCTGGAAGGCAGAACTTTGGAAACCCCAGAGAGAAGTGTAGAGACAGAGCAATCAGGATGATTTCTGAAGTCATTTTGGACCTCCACAGGCACATACACTCAAGTGCCCTCTTCTACACACACACACACACACACACGCACACACACACACTAAAAAAAAAATAGCACGGCAGGGTGTAACATTTACTCCTGTCATCTCAGTGGTTAGGAGATACAGGAAGGATGAGAGTTCAAAGCCAGCTGCAAAGCATGTTCTATGCCGGCCCAGACCCTGACACCTGTAGCTGCAGTGTGCGTCCCCCACACCTCAGGCACCTAGGAAACAGTAAGAAAGGGATGTAGGTTGTGGGGGCTCTTGGCAAAGCTCCCCCCACATCAGAATGATCAGGAATGTAAAGTCACACCAAAACCAGCACATAATGTACAAAGCAGATTTATTATCAAGCAGGCAGGGGACGAGAAGGATGGCAAGCAGCAAGCAGCAAGGTGCATGGCAGATTTATTGCCAAGTAGGCAGGACAAATAGTCAAGCAGCAAGTGGCATGGCTTCTCTAAAACAGACAGAGAGGCAGCAGTGAAAATCTAATTCTGTGTTCTTCTTATAGGGCATGTGCATGTGAGCATAGCGCAGGGGCATGTGCTGGGATGGGGGGCTACTCTCCAGGGGGGGGGCTACTCTCCCGGTGGGTGAAAATTTTTCTTTGGGAGAATGTGCCAATTTGTCTTAGTTGCAGGTGGACTGGGGGCTGTGGAGAAGCTGCAGCAGGCTGGGGGCTGTGAAGCTGTCCTTGGCACAGTGGCAGATGGGCTGCCCTGTCTAGGCCGGCTGAGGACTGTGAAAAGCCCTTGTCTGGACATGTACACAGGAGGCAGAGGGAGGCAGCTTGAGCCATTTTGTATTTAACATGCCTAACATCTAACAGAGGAGAGATGAGAACATCTCTAGAGCCTCAGTGTGATCTGGGAGCCAGGACCCCGGAGCCCGTAAAAGGGGAAAACAGGCCCTTTAAAAGAGGTGTTGACACACACACACACACGCACACATACGTACACATGCGCACACACACATACACGCACAATTGAATAAATAATAAATAAAAAATTAAAAAAAAAAAAAAAAAGAGGTGTTGAAGGTGTGGATGTGATGGCTAGTGGAGGCGTCAAAGAAGACGAACTCCCCGTGGTCAAGATCCACGCAGACGCCCACTCTCTGAGGGCTGACCGACAGATACTCTAAGACACCTTCCTGAGTGAGGAGCTGGCATCCCGAGGATGAAACCCTAATGGCCCACAAGCTGAGCCATGACTTCTCCTGCAGGAAGCTGCAGCCAGAAGGCACCTCTGAAGACACACCCACCATACAGGCCCCGCCCTCGGGTCCCTGGAGCTCTGCCTCCCAGATCCACCTGCCAGAGCTCGGGGCTGGGGAGCTTAACAAGATTTGGAATGGATAGAGACACGGGGGGGGGGGGTTGGCGCGCTTAAGAGAGTCTCCCCCACAGGCTGCATCCCGCTTCACTGTCTTGAGATCCTGAGAAACCACAAGGTGTCCTTCAGCAGTGTTCACATCCAGGGTCATGTGGTCTAAGGACAGACAAGAAAGAGTCGGAGGTCAGATTCTCAGCTCAGGTTTCCAGCCTTGCTGGGTGCAGTTGTAGGGACGCTTTCTGGCTGGATTCGCACCCTGAGTCCTGGGAGGTCTTGGCCCCCACCTATCCTTGAAGTTTCATTCTTTTTGCTTTTCTGAGATGGGGTCCACGTGGCCCAAACTGGCCTCAAGCTCCCTCCCTGTGTAGCTAAGATAGACTTGTCTCCCCTCTTCTTGCCTCCACCTCCCAAGCTCAGAACCCCTGGTGTTCTCCACCTCATCCCACTCCCTGCTCCAAGCAGGAGTGTCTGTGTGCAGGCTCCTACCTGAGGTGGGTGGCCCCGACTTGGTCTCTAACAGGCCTCCTAGGGATTAAAGAGAGAAAACAAATCTTGTTCTTTAAAAGCAGAAGCTGGGCTGGAGAGATGGCTCAGGGGTTAAGCCTCTGCCTTGCAAGTAGAAGTCCTGAGTTCAGATCCCAGGTCCCACCTAAAAACACCAGGCAAGCCTCCACTTCTGGCCCTGGTGGGCAGCACCTGGGAAATCCCAGAGCAAGGAGCAAGAAGGAGGTAGAAGCAATGCAGGATGATTGCCGAAGTCATCTTTGGTCCTCCACAAGCACACATAGTGTCCTCTCTCTCTCTCTCTCTCTTTCTCTCTCTCTCTCTCTTTCTCTCTCTCTCTCTCTCTCACACACACACACACACACACACAAAATAAATAAATAAAAAATTTTAAAAAAAAGCAGAAGCTGCAAACATCAGGGACCACACAGCAGCCATCAGTGACTCAGATGGGAAGTATAGAAGCTTCCGGTTTTCAGTGACAGGCGAAGGGGTCCTACCCTGGTTGGTAGTGCTGGGTGGGACTGGACAGACTAAACACTCTGCAGAATGTCTTGAAGAGTCAAGGAACTGAAGATGACCTCTCCTCAACCTCCAGGAGTCCCTCCTGAACTGAAGGGCTGCCCTGGATCACTGGATGCATAAGGCAGCTTCCAATTTCTGCATAAATTGTTTCTTGTGCTGTCTTGGGAGACGGTGTCATATGTAGCCCTGGCTAGCCTGGGACTCATGACCTCCAACTGTGACTTGTGACCTCTAGCCGTGGTGGTCCTCTTGCAGCTGCCCCAGGCTCAGTGATGGGGAAGTGAGCTCCAATGCTCTCTCCTCCACTTACTCATCGCAGGACCTAGGAGATGCGCCCTCCTCCCGGAGCTCAGGGAGCCACAGAATAAGCAGCTGGCAGCACCTGCCTTGGAGGTGAGTTGTGGGGGTTGAGGTTACATGTGGTTTGCCAGGCAAACTGAGAGCCTTTAGGAAATGATTCTTTAGGGGCAAAAAACTAGGTTTTGGCATATAAAGTGCCAACTCACAGATGGGACAACATAAGTTTTATTTGTGGAAGCTCACGTGGTGAAAGGACAGAACTAACTTCTGAAAACTCCTCTGAATTCTACCTTTGTTCATGTGTGCACTTTCTCGCTCTCTCTCTCTCAATAAAATTTGCTTTAAAATATTTTTTATTTATGTGTGTGTATGTGAGAGAGAGAGAGAAAAAGAGAGAGAGAGAGAGAGAGAGAGAGAGAGAGAGAGAGAACCCATACATTCCATGGCACATGGGGAGAGGTTCTGTCTTTGTGTCACGTGTTCTCTGGATATTGAACTCAGGTGGCCATGTTTGCAAGCAGGTTTCTAACCCACTGAGCTGTCTCTCCAATCCAAGAAAGAAAGAAAAAGAAAGAAAGAGAAAGAAAAAGAGAAAGAAAGAAAATTTAAAAGAAAGGTTCTTCTGGTGCATTCTGGACAGGAGATATTCATGAATATGACATATGTTCATCTCCTTAGGACATCAGATTATTGAAACAATGGTCCCCAAGAAATTAAAATCTCCCCAGAAATCCCATGTGGAGGAAGAGAAAGGCTGAGGTCCAGGTGCTGCCAGAGAAGAACTTGTCTACAGGAGAGGATCTCATCTCACAGTGTCAGACAATGACAGAGCTTCTGGCTGGAGACGACAGAGCTTCTGGCTGGAGACATCAGAGCTGAAGCAGTGATGGTCAGTCCTCCTGTCAGGATCCCTAAGATAGAACTAGAAGTCAAAAGACGCCTTTATTTCCCCCTTTCTCAATATGACCACATTGAATAAATCTTCTCTGATCTCTTACTTGTCTCTCGAATTGTCCTATTGGGACTGGGAGGTTCTGTCTGGCTTGTTGGGGCTGCTGAGTCCCAGCTGTGACACTAACAACTTCACCACAGAACTAGCTCTGTGCAGGCTGTCAGGGAGGTGGGTCCCCACTCGTCAGAGTTGGGGTGCTGACTAGACCCCAGGAGTCACTCCACCTGCACCAAGTTCCTCTATATAGTGAGCTATGTGGTTGTCATCAACAAAGTATTTCCTTGTAAGCCTATTCTCCACTAAAGGTCACCCACACCTGGGACTTTCCCAGCCTGTGGAAGAGTTCTATCCTTGTCTTCCTCTTCCCCACACAGGAAGGAAGCAGCCCCCAGCACACTCACAGCTCTTCTGGTCCTCGTCTTCCATGCCCTCCAGGAAGGTGCATCTGTCCTTCTCCCCTTCAGCCTGGATGTCCTCTGTGGCAGAGAATGAAGGACATTGAGAGTCCAGGGAGGTTAAGCAAGGAAACCTGGGCTGCCCAGCAGTGACCTGGCTTCAGATGACTGGGAGAGGTGGGAACTGGGGTCTGTCATATTCTCAGAGGACCCAGAAGGTGCCAAATAGGGAGGGGGGCTGCCCTCAGCTCCGCTGCCGTGACCTCCAGTGCAGCCCTGTCCAGATGCAGAAGACATACAGGAGCAGCCTCACATGCGAGCGCTTGCTTTTCACTTCTTCCTCCATTTAAACCTAAAACTCATGTCAGATCCCTGAGGTTCAACTTGAGGTCATTTGGACTCCCAGAATGTGGTCACAGTTATTAAATCTCCTTTATCTCCCTTCAATTATTGAACAATAATTGGCTCATTGGGAAATGTAACACCACCCCTTTTGCTGAGGCTGCCACAGCCTAGATTTATCCCCAATCATGCCAGTTACACCATCATAAGTCCGGCTGTCACAGAGGGTCCAGCAGACAAACAAGTCCCAATTGGGAGACAGTGTGAAATCTGCCTGGATGCAGGAGCCTGTAAAGTGCTCAACTGACACTCCTGGAGTCCCAGGACCACTGCTGGCCACTGTGGGCTCAGGAAGTCCCATGGATAATGAAGAGGGTCCCCAGAGGCAGGTGGGGGCAGCCTGTCCTCACCTCTGACTTTGCTTAGGTTCCTAATGGTGCAGTGATGTCTTGATAGTATTTCACTGATTTTTTTCTCCAGGTTTGCAGGAATCGGGGTTGGATTATGAAACTGAAACTTCTCACTCCTGTGAAGACACAGCCCAATTGGGTGGCTGCTCAGGACTAGAGCCTGTGACAGGGCTGCAGGAATGGAGCTGAGGAGAGGGGTGCAGCCTCAGGCTAGTGAGCTGGGTGTCAGGACTAGGCTGGGCTGGAATGAGGAGAGCTGAGGAGAAGATGGGGAGAGATAGAGGGAAGGGAAAGAACAGAGTGGGGAGACAGAGCAAGAGACCAGGACCACACAGCTAAGAAGGAGCCCATGCAGGGTGCCTAGAAGGAGGAGACAGCTAGGAGCAGAAGTGCAGACTGCTAGTCTTCCCAGCAGTCCCAAGTTCCTGGTGCACCCTGCACAGCAGGGCAGGCACACACAGCCTGTGTACAGAGGCTGACTGTGTGTGCTTCAGTGATCCAGCAAGCCAGGTATGTGTGGCATGGCCCATCATACCTGCTCAGGGTTGCCTTGATGTCCTGCAAGAGAAAGAGAGCAGCCTCAGAGCTCTTGATCTGCAAAAATGGAGAGCAAGGCTCACACTCAGATCAAGGGAGAGCAACTCCAGCATCCATGTTCTCTCTCTTCCTTCCTCACTTTCTTTGTGCCCATCAACCTGGCGTCCTGGAGAGTTGTTTCTAAGAGGAACCCAACATGTCAGATCTCAAGAAGCACAGGGTCGGAGGACAGAAGGCAGAGCAATATTCTGAAGATGAATTCTGCCTCAGAAAGAACCAGAACAGGGGTGGGTGGGAATGGAGGTGGGGGAACTCTGCTAGACTAGTCAGGACAAAGGCTACAATGACTTTCCATGGTTTTCTTTCAAAAGAGAAATAGAAAGGAGGCTCACTGGAGAGCTCCTGTACTCCCCAGCCCCAGGTGGGTGGAGAAAGGAGGATCAGCCGACCCAGGACAGCATCAGCTAAGTGCAGCCTGAGGCCAGCCTGGCTTACCTGAAACCCTGTTCCCTAAGAAAAGCAATGAAGCTATGGGGAGTAAGGCTGACCTGCTACCTAGAGGGCAGGACTCCAGAAACTCCTGGAAAGGATTCTCCAGATTACTACTGGCCTCTGGACCAGTGAAAGGGATGCTCTTTATTGCATTTATCAACATGAGAAGACTCAGCATATTGTGGTTAGTGCCTTTCTCTAGGCAGGGCCTCCATATAAGGCTCAGGAGAACCTACTGTAAACCTGCATTGACCCATCACTCTCGGCTCATGCTGTGGATGACATGGGTCTAGGTATACTAGGTTCCCCCAGTAATGGGCCCTAACCCTGAATCATGAGCCAATTAAACCCTTTTCCCCTGAGTTGTTCAGGTCAAGTATTTTGCTGCAGAAAGGAGTAATGACACTAACAGAAGCCTACAGAGGACAGGTCTTGAGCTCAGGAGGGATCCTCTCAGCTTATTTTGTCATCTGTTGCACCCACACTGTGCAGTGAGGTGGCAACCACACACCTCATGTGGGCCCTGAATCTTGAACCATGGTCAGTGTGACAAACTACATTATTTTTTCCTTAGAGATACTGTCTCATTATGTACCCGAGGCTGGGCATTCAAACACAGGCCCTCACGTTTGTGTGGAAAACACATTAACCACTCAGCCATCTCTCCAATCCCTCTTTTAGTGGGATATTTGTTTATTTGTTGAAATGGGAGCCCTATTCTATTGCCCAGGCTGGCCCTGACTCTTGGCGATCCAGGGACTCCACATACTGCCCAAGCACTAGGGATACAGGACTCACACAGCCTGCCCACCCTCGTGTGAGACAGACTCTTACTCTTTACCACAGACTGGCCTCAAGCTGGAGCAGTCCTCCCACCTCCATATCCTGAATACTGGGAGTGCAGGTAAGGACCAGCAAGGTGGACTTTCAGCTGGATTCCCTGGGCCAGAGGAGGGAAGAGCCAGGCTTCTGGGTCATTCTGCCAGGTCGTCCACGCTCCATCCTGAGACAGGGGAGGAGCTGCCTGTCCACAGCTCTGCTCCCAGGACTCACCTCCAGCAGCTGCATGGGCGGCATTTGCAGCTTGGCCACCAGGGACTCCATGAGCTTGTTGAGGGCGTCCAGCTGCTCATAGATGTCAGTGACATAGTGCTGCATCTGCCTGGCTTCCTGCTGCTCCAGCCAGTCCAACCTGGACAGGATAAAGTACTTCCTCCTCCATCCTCTGCTTTAAGACCTTAAATTCCTCAATGGTTTTCAGTCTTTCCAGATACACCTTGGTCTGAGACAAAGGGAGGGATTAGAGAGATGAGCTGGGCCTCCAGGGTCCTTCCAGCCCTCCATTCATTTTTTTACATGTATAATGTTTAGACTGAACACCCATACAGACTAGCTGGCTGGGGTAGGGCTGCTGGAAAGGAGAGGACAAAGAAGATCCAAAGAACTGTCATCTGTGCTCAGATTTAAGCTAAATGACGTTTATGGTTACATCTAAGGACCTGAGCATATACACTCACGTTGCCAGGTGGAGATCAGCACACCTGCATCTCAGTGGAGGGAGGAGGGTCAGCAGTTCAAGGCAAGTGTCCACTTGAGACCAGTCTGGGCTATGTGAGCCCCTTGCCTCAAACAAACCCTGTGTTGGCTGCTGGGACCCAGTAACTGGGCGTGGTTTCACAGGCCTTTGATCCGGATCTCAGAAAAAGGATCAGAAATGAAAGTCATGTTTGCTTAACATAATTCATGAGCACATTTGAAGCTAGCCTGGACTCTATGAGATCCAGTCTCAAGAAAAACAAATGAAAAAGTAAAAGTCTTAACAGTTTTAGATGGCATACATACATACAGTGACAGATCAAGAAAGGTACAGCCTGTGTCTTTTCTAACTGGGATAGAGCATGACTGCTCAGCTTCTACTTGTTAGTTTGAGTTTTCAGAGAAGTAAAGGTTTTCCTTACACCAACACATATGAGGTGGAAGAGTGGACCTGCACTCCTTCCAGGCTGATTCCACCCAGGAAGGTCACCCTAGGGACAGAACTGGGACACATCCCCTGTTGAACGTCTTCCCAAACCCTCTCCCCAATGTCTCTGTCTCTGGGCTTTGTCCTGGCTCAGTGCATAGGAAGTACTAGAAGCTTCCCTGAAGGTTCTCACTTACTCTGAAGGCAGTAATCATCCCTTTGCCTTGCACCTTCTCTTGTAGTATCTCCTCCTTCTTCTGATTCAAAACATCCACTTGATTTTCAATGAGTCCCTGTAGGAAGAGAGCACTTAGGCAGGCTCTGGCTCTGTGGAGGAGGCCCACTGACATCTCCTGGGGGTCCTGGTGTTGTTATGAGCTGCCTCCTTTCTTTTCATGCTGGGGAGAGGGCACAGCAGGAATAAGAATCCTAGAACTTCAGCAGCATAAGAAAATGACACCTGTTAACAACTAGCTCTGATTATGTGGATGGTGCTTTGGGATTGTCAGAGAGAGGCTTGTCCTCCTCTGTTCTGTCAACTTTTTAGCAGATAGGTCAGGTCTATTTCTGTAACGGTTACTCTTAACTATTGCTGTGAGAGAGCACCCAAAGTCAAGCAACTTAAGGGAGAAAGGGAGATTTATTCAGCTTACGGTTCCAGAGGGAAGATACAGTCTCTCAAAACAGAGGTAGCATGGCTGGCTGGCCAAAGCTGGAGGAGGCTAAGTCACCGCAGACATCTTGGAAGCTGAGAGCTGCAGACTGCTTGCAGCAAAGGCAGACTTCTCCCGGAGGTAGGGTGAGACTAATCCACCTCAAGGCCCACCCCTTATGACTGCCTTCCTCCAGCAAGGCTCCACCTCTCAAGGTGCCATGACCTTGCCAAATACATGAGACTGTGGGGGACACATTTCAAACCATGACAGTCCCATTGAGAAGAGAGACACCAGGATTGCACATGTGGCTCTGTGGTAGAACACTAACTTTTCCAAGGCCCTGAGTTTCATCCCCAGTGAGGTGAGAGCAGCCTGTTGGGAGAGGGGAGTCCTTGAGGATCAGCAGTAACCCCAAGACTTGAGTCCTTCTGAGTCAAACTTCTGTTTGGTCCTTGTCCCTCCTGGTTCATAGAAGAGAGGTCTGTGAGTCCACAGTGCCTGTCTATAAACTACCCACTCAAGTCCGAGGAGTGGGGTGAGAAGTAGGGCCATGGGTGCTAATCACTGGGACAGGTACCAGTTCCTCTCCCCCCTCAACTCCTCCTGGCCCGGCCACTTACCTTGTAGTGCTGAGCAGCCTCATTTATCAAGGTGCAATGGTGGGACTTGTGGTTCTTGGCATCACGACACACCAGACATAGGAACTCCCCATCATCCTCACAGAAGTAATGGATCTTCTCCCCGTGCTGATGGCAGGTCAGGTCCTCCCCCTGTGGTTCCATAGTTTGGGTTTGCTCCATCAGATTAGCCAACAACTTGTTGGGCCTGAACATGCTCCTCTGCACAGAGCAGTTGCACAGGGGACACTGGAGAATGTTGGCTGAAGTGTCCCCAACCTGGCTGATGCCCTGGAGGCAGAAATTTAATGCGAGTCTGCTTCTCATCTTCAGCTCCCAGAGGGTCTCACCACGCTGCTGCCCTTGAGTTACACCTTGTACATGGGGGCTTCTGAAAGGGGCAGTGAGAGGCTCCACACTGGGCTTGGCAGCCACTCTTTTGCTAAATTAATCCTGCTGAGCTATAAAGTTATGACCCAGTGTAGACTGAGGGGAGGGGCTTCTGGCCAGTGCTCTTCCCTGTCATTTAATACAGGAGTAGTAGCTCTTAAAGATACTTCCTCCTCCTCTGCCTCCTTCTTTTCCTCCTTCCTTCCTTTCTTCCCTCCTTTCCTTCTTCCCTCCCTCCTTCCCACTTTCTTCCTTCTTTTCTTCCTTTCTTCCTCCTTTCTTTTCTTTTTTTTTTTTTTTTAAAAAAACTTCATTCATTCATTTAGTGTGTGCATGTGCATGTGTGCGTGTATGTGTGTGTGTATATGTTTGTGATATGAGGGCACATGTATCCCTGTGGAGAACCAATGGTGACTTCAGGAATCATCCTGAATCGCTTCTACTTCTTCTTGCTTAGCTCTGGGATTTCTCAGGCTTCACCTACCAAGGCTGGAAGTGCAGACCACCACCATTTCCGCTTGGTGTTTTTACATGGGACCTGGGATCTGAATTCAGGATCTTCTGCTTGTGAGACAGTCTTAACCTCTGAGTCATCTCTTCAGTCCCCTTTCTTCCTTCTTTGTATTTTTCTTTCTTTCTGCTTCCAGGGAATAAACCCTGAACTTTTTACCTTCTAGGCAAGCTGTCCACCCACTCAACTAAATCCCCACCCCCTAGTATGGTGTCTTTGGGGCACAGCCCTAGGCTGCTAAGGGTTTCATGAGATCCGAATTGCCCCATCACTCACTGTGTGGTTGACGATGGCCACGGAATTCTGATCCTTCTGCCTCTAACTCTCCAATGCTGGGGTCACAGGTGTGAGCCCGCCAGTCGGGCTGAATGGACATTATCAAATCTTGGTGGCACTGAAGCAAAACACAGCTCTAAATTCAAAGGAAATAAGAGGTGTTTTTATTCTAGGCCAAATCTGAGGACCCCCTTGGTCTAGGAGCAAAGAATCAGGTTGCCCCAAACAATAGTCTACATGCAAGTGCTTACATGAGAGTTATTACTTGCAGAAGAAAAAGACACAAATCAAGTAACTTACCAACTAAGTGCTATGACCACAGGGAGGGGGGTTCTAGCAAATCAGGAGACATATGGGGGGGCTCCAATGCTATCTGTGCTGGTCCATCTCAGAGGTCAACCTGATATCCAGGAGCTGAGATTACAGGCATGTGCCACCACAACCTGGTTTACTTTATCTATTTGATGATGATGATGACTTTTTGTTTTAACAGTCTTCAATAGCCCAGGCTGTTCTCAACTCACCATGTAGCCAAGGATGGCCTTGACCTCTTGATCCTCCAGCTTGCACCTTCCTGCTACTATTGGGATTCCATTCACACCTTCCATACCCTGCTTCTGAGTTCAGCTTTTAGCACTCCACAGTGTGTGGGATCCCCTGCACTTGAGGCTGTTTCCTGTGTGCATGGGTGGAATTCAGGGGTTCAGAACCTGTTCTCCATGCCGCCTGAGACCCACATGCACCTCATGGTCCTGAAAGCCTGCACCCCTCAGTGGTTCCCCTGAGCAATCTCAGCAGATAGGTATCATCCAGGGACACGCCTGCATTTCCAGCCATGATTTTGGTTATTTCTGCCACAAAACAACTGTTTCTTTTTTTTATTACACATTTTATTTTTGCCTAATTATACAGGCTCCATGGGTACCCCCTTCCTCTCCGTCTCCTTCTCCCCTCCCCTCCCTCATGGTCCCCCATTGCACTCTACCACCTTCCCCTCCTCCCTCTCACTCTGTTCCCTCCCTCTCCCCTCCCAGTGCCTAGCACTTCCTCTTCCTATCCCTCAGAGCATCCATTTATGTGTGCCCTAAACCTCCCTGTGAGTCCTCTACCCTAGAGAGGGTTCAGGATTCAGTGGAATGTCTTGGGGACCCTTCGTGGGCTCCCCACTAGCATGGGAACCATATTATGACTATTTTACCCCTTACCTCTAAGGATCCTACTGCCTGAAGCTTTCCCTGTGATCTGTGCTAGACTTTGCGGGAGGGTGGGTGGAATCTTGACATGCCAGCCATTGTGCAGGTCAGGCAAAGTCCAGGCACATTGTGGCTATATCGTGGCTGCTGCAGCACTGACTGGATTGGAGTATCTTGCATATTGTTGGTCCTCCGCATCTTTAGCCTCTTACAACCTTACCGCCTCCTCTTCTACAAAGTTCCCTGAGCTTTAGGATGGGGAGAGATTGGCTGGTCTGGTTCCAGGTAAATAATGGAGGCTCTCTGGTGTTCTGAATTATGGTTTTTTGTTTTCGTCTTGCTGTTCCTGCACTGCCCTTGGCTGTATCCCAATTGATATCCAAGGTCATCTCCTTCGAATATGTCATTAAGTGGGTTTGGAACTAGGATCCACTTTTTAGGAAGCACATATGGCATCTAACTTTCTGTGTCTGGGATACTTCACTCAATATAATTTCTTCTATTCCATCCATTTCCCAGCAAATTTCATTAATTCATCTTTTTTGATGGCTGAGTAGTATTCCTCATTTTCATTATCCATTCATCAACTGTTGGGAATTTGGGTTGATTCCTTGAATTTGCTATTGTAAATAGTGCTGCAATGAACATAGTTGTATTTGTGTCACCATAATGAATTGTTGCATTATGGGGGATTATTCCCAGTAGTGGTATAGCAGGGTCATATAACATTTCAATCCTTAACTTTTTTAGAAATCACCATACTGATAGCCAGAGGATTGTATAAGCCTGCATTCCCACTAGCAATGTATGAGAGTTCCCTTTTTCCCACATCCTCTCCAACATTTGGTGTTATTTGCATTGTGGATTTTCACCATCCTGACCAGGGTAAGATTATATCTCAGGGGAGTTTTGATTTGCATTTCCCTGATGGCTAGAGATGTGGAGCATTTTTTAAAGATATTTGTTAGACATTTCAATTTCATCCCTGGAAAAGTTTCTTTTGAGTTCCGATGCCCAATTTCTAATTGGGCCATTTATCTCTTTGATGTTTGGTTTTTTAAGTTCTTTGTGCACTCTAGATAAGAGAGCTCTATCAGATATGCAGTTAGTAAAGATTTTCTCCCATTCTGTGGGTTGCCTTTTTGCTCTGTTTATAATCTCCTTAGTTTAACAGAAGCTCTTTAATTTCATAAGATCCCATTTGTTGAGTGTTGGTTGTAGTGACTGTGTGACTGGATTTCTCTTTAGGAACTTTTGGCCTAGCCCAATCTGCTCGAGAGAGTTCCTTACCCTTTCAACTAGGGTTTTAATGATCTCTGCCCTAATATTAAGGTCCTTGATCTATTTGGAATTAATTTTTGTGCATGATGACAAGTAGGGGCCAAGTTTTAATCTTTACCAAAACTGTATATCCAGTTTTGCCAGCACCATTTATTGAAGATGCTGTTCTTTTCCATTGAGTTTTTTTGACCCCTTTCTCAAAGAGCAAATGGCTATAATTGTGTGGGGTTATATATTCAACTCTTATCCATTGATCTATGTGTCTATTTTGGAGCCAGTACCAAGCTGTTTTTATTACTATGGATTTGTAGTATAGATTAAGGTTTGGTATGGTGATACCTCCAGCAGTGTTTTTGTTACTCAGGATTGTTTTTGCTATCCTGGATCTTTTGTGCTTTCATATGAATTTTGAGATTGTTTGGTCAACTGCTTTAAAGAATTGCTTTGAGATTTTGAATTATTTAAATAGTCTTATAACAAATGAGGAAATTGATGGAGTAATCTCAAATCTTCCCACCAAAGAATGTCATGGACCAGGTGGATTCAGCACAGAATTCTATCAGACATTTAAACAACAACTAACACCACTCACTACTCCTTAAACTATTCCAGAAAAGAGCAAAGGAAGGAACCCTTCCAAATTCTTCTATGAAGCTAATGTCATAACAATCCCAAAACCAAATAAAGATACACTTAAAAAAAGAAAACTACAGCCCGATCTCTTTGATGAACACAGTGCAAAGATTCTCAACAAAATCTTAGCAAATAGGATTCAAAAACATTTCAAAAAGATCATTCACTGTGATAAAGCAGGTTTTATCCCAGGCACACAAGGTTGGTTCAACATATACAAATCAATAAATGTAATCCATCACATAAACCAATCCAAAGTCCAAGACTGCATGATACACTTGATAGATACAGAAAAAGTTTTTGATAAGATCCAATATCCTTTTATGATCAAAAACATAGAGGCAGTTGGAATGGAAGGAACTTATATCAACATAATAAAAGCTGAATACAGCAAGCCAACAGCAAGGATTACAATAAATGGGGAAAAACTTGAAGCATTGCCGCTTTGATCAGGAACTAGACAAGGCTGTCCACTCTCACCACTTCTGTTCAATATCGTACTTGAAGTCTTAGCTGGAGCCATAAGACAAGAGAGGGAGATCAAAGTAATTCAAATTGACAAGGAAGAAGTCAAGTTATTTCTTTTTGCAGATGACATGATCATATGCCTGAGTAATCCTAAAAACTCCACCAGGAAACTCCTAGAACTAATACATAAGTTCAGCAGAATGGCAGGTTTCAAAAATGGCAGGTGCAAAAATCAGTGTCCTCCTCTACACCAAGGATGAAAAAAAGTGAAAAAAAAGAGAAACAATCCCATTTACTATAGCCCCTAAAAATAATGAAAAACCTTGATATAAATCTAACCAAAGAAGCAAGAGACCATTATAATGAAAACCTTAAAACCCTAAAGAAAGAAATTACAGAAGACAAAAGAAGTCGGAAAAGCCTTTCCTTCTTGTCCCCAGCTCTGGGCCGTCTTGCAGGCTGGAACCTTCTCTGTCTGCATAACACAGACCATTTTACTGCTTCCTGCCCCCACCCATATAGTTCGGGTCTATCTTCCCACAGCCGATTTTCCTTGACCCGAGGGGTTTCACTGCTAGTTTTTTCAATCCTGATTTTTATTTTATTAAGAAATAGGGTGATGCTGAGTTGGGGGAGGGGAGTCCATCCACAGCTGCTGTTCAATGGAAACCACCATTCTCATCCTAGTAGACATCACCACCTTGTGTCCACACAAGAGCAGCTGCCAAATGCTGGTGAAAGAGCTTAGTCCCCTCTGGGCAGAGTGACAGGTGATCCAAATGGAAATAAAATACATGAGTGGAAAAACTAAGCTAACCAGGAGATCAAAATAGAAATAAAGACCCAAATCTCCTGTGTCTTGAAAGAAATTAGAAAATTAACTAGTTAAGCATAGAAGGTTATTTAGTTTGGCCAAATTTTTTCTGTCCCATTGCTAGAATTTCATAGCAAAGAAAACACAAAGGTCAGGAAATTTATGTGCACATGAGGATTGTGAGTGAAGCTGGTAGAACTCTGTGAAATCTTCTTCCTCCTTGTCCACGTCCTCCTCTGGAAGGTGCCAGGTTCAGTTTCCCAGGCCCCAGCATGGGATTGGGGGGATTTTAATTCTTTGATGACCATTGTTTCAACAGTGTAGCCAAAGAGAAGGGCACTGTGTTACTCCTTAGAGAGTCCCCATCTCCTGCCAGGGTCATGACTGCAGGGTGATCAGAGGTGAGAGGGAACCCATGATCATCAGAGACAACCTGCTCATGAGTTAAGGTTTCAGTCATTGGATTACACATGAATGGAGGAAATATTATCAGGATTTATTTGGACATGTAAACCTAAGTTTAAAAAAAAATTAGAGACCAGGGGCTGAAGAGATGACTGAGGGGTTAATCCTCTGCCTCACAAACAGAAGGACCTGAGTTATGATCCCAGATCCCACATAAAAATGTCAAGCAGAAATGTTGGGGGCCGGCATTTCTGGCCCTGGAAGGCAGAGCCTGGGAAGTCCCAGAGCAAAGCAGTAAGGAGGTCGAGCAATCCAGGATGATTTCTGAAGTTACCTTTAGCCCTCCACAGGCACATACTGTGCCTTCTGATACATAGAGAAACACACACACACACACAGAAATTAAACAAATACCTGCTCCTAGAGCACTGCACATGTGACTGCTGTATTCCATGAGCATCAATGGTGGAAGAGAGGAAGTGACAATATTCATATTCAGTGTTCTGCTCTGTGGACAGCTGAATGATTAATAACCTGACAAACCACACTGCCTGCCAAAACCCTGAATTCCATATCTGTGTGCTCACAACATGAAGGCCTCTCATGGGGTAGGCTCCCCGTGCAAACAATATGGACACCTCCCTGGGTTGGGGCTCCATGTGCTCACAAGGTACGTGGCCTCCTGTGTGCTCACAAGTGGGATGGTCTCTTAGGGGCTGGGGCTCTGTGTGTCCCAATTTGAACGACCTCCTGTGGGTCAGGGCTCCCTGTGCTAATGATGAAGACAGACTTGGAGGCTGGCACTCTGTGTGTTCACACCATGAACTTAGTCCCACAGAAGATGGACAAAATTTGGGGGGCTGGAGAGGTGGCTCAGGGGTTAAGCCTCTGCCTTTCAGGAGGAAGGTCCTGAGTTCAGATCCTAGATCCCACGTATAGACACTGGGCGGAAGTGCGGGCAGCCTGCGTTTCTAGTCCTGGTAGGGCGGAGCCTGTGAATCCCGGGGCAGAGTAAACAAGGAGGTCCATGGTGGTTCCCGAATTCATCCGTGGTTCTACATACACACACACACACACATACACACACGCACACATGCACAATTGAATAAATAATAAAAAATTTTATATAAAAAAAGTTAAAAAAAAGAAGATGGACAAAATTTCTATTCTGCAATTTTGTCATGTGGTGTTAACCATGTGGAAATGGGAGCTCAATCATAACTATCTACATCCTTAATCTAGTATTTTATTGCTTACATATCATTTTATATTCTCCAATTTTAAAAATTAGGACATAAAGGTAGGAGGTGGGCATGCTAGAGGAATGTCCAGGAGAAGCAGGAAGGAGAAAGGAGTAGCATGATCAAAATGCATTGTCTACATGTATGAGATTATAAAACAGAAAAATAAGAACAAAATTAATTTATTACCAAAGATAATTACTAAAAATAAATAAATAAATCAGCGATGGGGCTGGGATGCAGGTCAGTTGGCACAATGTGTGTCTAGGATGCAGGACACCTGGGTCTCCTGAATAAACCAGGTATGGTAGGAACACCTGCCCTTCCCAGCACTCAGGACATGGAGGCGGGAGGGTCACAAGTTCAGGTCCATCTCTTTCTGTAGAGAATCAGAGGCTTGCCAGGAATATATAAGACTCAAAAAAATTTCAGGTGTTTATTCAGAAGCAGCCCTGTGGTGGGAAAAGCAGTGTGGGGGGTGCACAGAGGGGATGAGAAAATTCTCAGGACAAAACTGATGACATCAGCATTTGTTGGCCCAAGTAATTAACAATAGCCTGGCGTCTCTCTGAGGCTGAGCAGACAGGCATCTTCCAGAAGCTTGTGATCTGATGGCTGCTCGTTACACTGTTAGGCCGTCGTGCACAGAAACCCTTGTTTTATCACAGCTGCGTGTTTAGGCAGGAGCACTACAAGTTCAAGGTCATCCCTGGCTATATAGCAAGTTTGAGGCCAGCCTGGGCTACAAGAGACCCCACCTCAAACAAAGCAAAGCTCAACTAAAGGGGAGACCTTGCTTCCTTACATTCTGGCCTTGCAACCTTGCTATGCCATCAGACTTGACACAAGGGATGAGATTTTGAGAACTTTCACGTTTCTCTCCTAGGATTGCATACTCTTTTTTAAAAAAATTTGTGGGGGGGTATATATATGCATGTCTATGTGTATCAGAGGACACTGTATGTACCTGTGGAGCCCTAAAGGTGCCATTGGGAATCATCCTGGATGGTGCTACCTCCTCTGTGATTCTCAGGCTCCATCTTCCAAGACTGGAAGTGCAGGCTGCTGCCATTTCCACCTGGCATTTTTACATAGGATTTGGGATCCAAACTCAGGACCTTATGCTTTTGAGGCAGAGGCTTAACTCTTGAGACATCTGTCATAGTTGGGAACAGGTGTCAACTTGACAATTGAGGGTTTGAGCTCTGGGCACATTTGTAGAGAATAAGAAGTTGAGTTAAGCCCAGAGCAAACCTGCAGGAGATTGTCTAGCTGCTGGGGAAGGTCCAGCCCATGGTGGGTGGGATTAGGCCCTGGATAAATCACAGAGAGCGAATTGAGAGAGTTGGCATCCTTCTATATACTTCACCAGACATACTGGTCTGGCAAGTAAGGATTGTCTGTCTCTCAGCCATTATGTAGAGATGGTGTGGCCAGTTCCCTTGGCCCTGGTGTTGGTGCGTGCCTCTTGTCAAGCTGGACTAAGAACTGTAACCAGTAATCGTAAGAGACAATAAACCCTTTAAGCTGTTTGATCGTCATTTATTTCCTCCTCCCTTCGCCTACCAGATCCACCTGCCAGACCTCAGGGCTGGGGAGCCTAGCACCTTCAGAATGAATAGATTCTTGGGTGGACTGCACTCTTAACATTTAGATCCAGCCTCACTGTCTTGAGATCCTGAGAAACCACGAGTTTTCTTTGAGCACTGTCCACATCCAGGGTCACGGGTCTGCTGACAGATAAGGAAGAGTCTGGGGTCAGGTTCTTAGGTCTCAGGTTTGGAGCCTTGCTAGGGTGCAGTTGTAGGGAGGCTTTCTGGCTGGACTCAAGCACTGAGTTTTGAGAAGTCCTGGCCCCACCTGGCCACGTAGTGAGTGGAAAACTCCACACCCTCCCTGTGTAGCTAGATAGACTTGTCTCCCCTCTTCCTGCCTCCACCTCCTAAGCTCAGGACCCCTGTGTTCTCCACCTCATCCCACTCCCTGCTCCAAGCAGGAGTGTCTGTGTGCAGACTCCTACCTGAGGTGCGCAGCTCTGGCATGTTGGTCTCTAGCAGGCCCCCTAGGGATTAAAGAGAGAAAACAAATCTTGTTCTTCAAAAGCAGAAGCTCAAACATCAGGGACCACATAGCAGCCATCAGCGACTGGAGCGGGAACTACAGAAGCTTTAGGTTTTCAGTGACAGGCGAAGGGGTCCTATCCTGGTTGGTAGTGCTAGGACTGGACAGGCTAAACACTCTGTAGTATGTGGGTCAAGGGACTCAAGACCACCCCTCCTCAACCTCCAGGAGCCCCTCCTGAACTGAAGGGTCCCCACGGATGGTTGGAATGCTTGAGGGAGCTTCCAGCTTCTGCATAAGTAGTTTGTTTCTTGGGTTGTCTTGGGATGCAGTGTCATATGTAGACCTGGCTAGCCTGGGACTCATGACCTCCAACTGTGACTCATGACCTCTAGCTGTGGTGGTCCTCTTGCAGCTGCCCCAGGCTCAGTGCTGGGGAAGTGAGTTCCAATGCTCTCTCCTTCACTTACTCATCACAAGGTCTAGTAGATGCGCCCCTCCTCCCGGAGCTCAAGGAGCCACAGAACAAGCAGCTGGCAGCACTTGTCTTGGAGGTGAGTCCTGGGGTTGAGGGTAGATCTGGTTTTCCAGGCATTCCGAGGGGACTTTAGGAAATGATTCTTAAGGGGCAGAAAAATAGCTTGGTCCATAAGGTGCCAGCTCACAGACAGGACAACATAAGTTTATTTGTGGAAGCCCACATGGTGGAAGGACAAAACTGACTTCTGAAAACTGTCCTCTGATTTCTACCTATGTGTGATATAGCATGTTCATGTGTGCTCTCTCTCTCTGAATAAAATTTGCTTTAAAATATTTTTAATTATTTGTATGTGTAAGTGTTAGAGAGAGAGAGACAGAGAGAGAGAAAGAGAGAGAGAGAGAGACAGAGAGAGAGAGAGAGCGAGAGAGAGAGAGCACATGCATACCATGACACATGGGTGGAGGTCAGAGGTTCTCTCCTTCTGTATGTGCTCTCTGGACATTACACTCAGGTTTCCAGCTTGTAAGCTGGTGCCTCACCTGCTGAGCTCTCTCTCCAATCTAAAAAGAAAAGAAAAGAAAAGAAAATTTTTTAAAAAGGACAGTACTTCTGGTATTGTTCTATAGCATCCCAGGCAGGAGAGATATTCTAGAAAATGCCATATGTGCACCCCTTAGACCATCAGATTATTGCAACAATGGATCACAAGGAATTAAAACCTCCCCAGAAATCCCATGTGGGCTGATGTCCAGGTGCTGCCAGAGAAGAACTTGTCTCCAGGAGAAGATCTCATCTCAAAGGGTCAGACAATGACAGAGCTTCTGGCTGGAGATTCCAGAGCTGAGACAGTGACGATCAGTTACCTTGTCAGGATCCCTAAGATGGACTTAGAGGTCACCAGACCCCTTTATTTCCCCCTTTCTCAATATGGCCACATTGAATAAATCTCCTTCTCTGATCTGTTACTTGTCTCTCAAATTATCCTATTGGGACTGGGAGGTTCTGTCTGGCTTGCTGGGGCTGCTGGAGTCCTGGCTGTGACACTAACAACTTTACCAGGGAAGAAACTCTGTGCAGGCTGTCAAGGTGGTGGGTCCCCACTTCTCAGATTTGGAGAGCTGACTGTACTGCAGGGGTCCCTCCATCTGCACCAAATAAGTCCATACTTTCTATTCTCTTTGAAGATTTTTAAGCAGGAGGGTTTTTCCCTACATAATGAGTTATGTGGTTGACATCAAAAAGGCATTTTCCTGTAAGCCTGTTTCTCCACTGGAGGTCACCCAAACTTAACACTTTCCCAGTTTGTGAACAGAATTGTCACCTTGCCATCCTCCTCTCCCCACAGGAAGGAAGCAGCCCCCAGCACACTCACAGCTCCTCCTGTCCTCTTCCTCCATGCCCTGCAGGAAGGTGCCTCTGTCCTTCTCCCCTTCAGCCTGGAGGTCCTCTGGGGCAGAGAATGAAGGACACTGAGAGTCTAGAAAGGTTAAGCAAGGAAGTCTGGGTTGCCCAGGGACGTCCTGACTTCAGATGCCTGGAAGGGGTGGGAAATGGTCTGTGCCATACTCTCAGTGAACCCAGAAGGTGCCAAACAGGAAGGGGGGCTGCCCTCAGCACAGCCAAACATGTGAACCCTTGCCTTTTACTTCTTCCTACATTTAAACCTAAAAATCATGTCAGAA
This sequence comes from Typhlomys cinereus, assembly GCA_023101885.1. Classification (NCBI taxonomy): domain Eukaryota; kingdom Metazoa; phylum Chordata; class Mammalia; order Rodentia; family Platacanthomyidae; genus Typhlomys; species Typhlomys cinereus. The sequence continues at coordinate 48,384 of JALPQD010000414.1, read as the reverse complement.
CCCTGATGATCAACTTGGTCACTTGGACTATATTTCTTTCTCTGTCTCCCCAATGTGGCCTCATTGATGAAATCTTTCTTTCTTTTCTTTCAATTATCAACTAAATCAATCAATCAATAACTGGCTTGTCAGGAAAGGTAACTAAACCTAGTTTTCCAGGGCTGCCACAGCGTAGATTTACCCCTATACATGCCAGTTACACCATAGGACATAAGTCCAGGTCTCCTTTCATTGCAGAGGGTCAAGCAGGCAAAAAAGACCCTGCTGTGAGATCTGCCTGGATATAGGTACTTGGAAAGTGCTCAGCTGACACCCAGCATTTGGGGGCCCAGGGCCCACTGCCAATCACTGTGGGCTCAGGTAGAGCTGTGGGTTGACAGGGAGGGTCTCCATGGGCAGATGGGGGCAGCTCTGTCCTCACCTCTGACTTTGCTCACGTTCCTTATGATGCTACAAAGTCTTGATTTTGCTTCATTGATTTTTTTTCCAGGTTCTCGGGAATTGGATTTGGGTTGTGAAACTGAAACTTCTTACTTCTGTGAAGACACAGCCCAACTGGATGGCAGCTCTGGGCTGGAGTAAGATGGAGGGAGAGCCAGTGGCAGAGCTGGAGGGATGGAGCTGAGGAGAGAGGTGTAGCCTCAGGCTAGTGAGCTGGGTGTCAGGACTAAGGCGGGGCTGGAGTGAGGAGAGCTGAGGAGAAGATGGGGAGACACAGAGAGGAGGGAAGGAACAGGATGGGGAGACAGAGCAGGAGACAGAGCAGGAGATCAGGATCACGCAGCTTAACAGGAGCCCATGCAGGGTGCTGGGAAGGAGGAGAAGCTGAGAGCAGGAGTGCAGATAGCTGGTCTACCCAGCAGCCTCTGATGCTGGGCACAGCTGAGTTCCTGGTGCAGCCTGCAGAGCAGGGCAGGGCACACAAGCCTGTGTGGACAAAGGTTCACTGTGTGTGCATGAGTGATCCAGCAAGCCAGGTGTGTGCGGCATGGCCCATCATACCTGCTCAGGGTTGCTCTGATGTCCTGCAGGAGAAACAGAGCAGCGTCAGAGCTCCTGAGCCACAGGAACAGAGGAAGAGGCTCACACTCTGAGATCAAGGGAGAGCAACTCCAGCATCCATGCTCTCTCTCTTCCTTCTTCACCTTTCTTTCCATCCAACCACCCACCAACCTGTCATCCTGGAGAGTTGTCCCAAGAGGAACCCAACATGTCAGACCTCAGGAAGAACAGGGGTTGGGAACAGAAGGCCAAGTGACATTCTGAAGATTAATTCCACCTCAGACAGAACCCCAGCAGGGGTGGTTGGGAATGGGGGGGGGGGAGTTTCTGCTGGTCTAGTCAGAACAAAGGCCACAGTGAGTTTGCATGGTTGTCTTTCAAAAGAGAAACAGAAAGAAGCTCACTGGAGAGCTCCTGTGGTCTCCAGTCTGGGGTGGGTGGGGAAAGGAGGATCAGGAGACCCAGGCCAACATCAGCTACATTCAGTCCAAGACCAACCTGGACACTCAGAGACCCTGTCCCCCCAAGAAAAGGAATGAAGCTATGGGGACTAATGTCGAGCTAGCAGGCTGGACTCAGGAAACTCCTGGAAAGGATTCTCTAGATTTGTATTGTTTCTAGGCTGGGCTGTACTGGACGGTCTTGATTGCATCCATCAGCATGGGAAGACTCAGCCCACGGTGGGCAGCACCCTTTCCCTGGGCAGGGTCTCCACAGGAGAAGGACCAGGAGAACCTAGTGTAAACGTGCACTGACCCATCACTCTGGGCTCTTGCTGTGGATGTGATGAGTGAGTCTAGCTGCTCCCAGCTTCTGAGGTTGTAACTGAATTCATGAACCATGGCCAATGGGACAAACTACTTTATTTTTTTCCTTAGAGATAGTGTCTCACTATGTAACCCAGGCTGGGGATTCAAACTCAGGCCCTCACCTTTCTGTGGAAAGCACTCTACTCACTCAGCCATCTCTCCACTCCTTATTTTAGTAGGATGTTTGTTTGTTTGTTGAAGTGGGAGCCCTCCTCCATTGCCCAGGCTGGCCCTGACTCTTGGTGATCCAGGGACTCCACATACTTCCCAAGCACTAGGGTTACATACGTGAGTCAGCCCACCCACCCTTGTGTGAGACAGGCTCTTGCTCTTAATACAGACTGGCCTCAAGCTGGCAGCAATCCTCCTGCCTCTGTCCTGAGTGCTGGTAGTGCAGGTAAGGACCAGCAAGGTGGACTTTCAGATGGACAACCCTGGATCTTGAGGGAAAAGTCAGGCTCCCTCAAGCTTTCTGCCAGGTCATTCACGCTCCATCCTGAGACAAGGGAGGAGCTGCCTGTCCACAGTTCTGCTCCCAGGACTCACCTCCAGCAGCTGCATGGGCAGCATTTGCAGCTTGGCTACCAGGGACTCCATGAGCTTGTTGAGGGCGTCCAGCTGCTTGTCGATGTCACTGACATAATGCTGCATTTGCCTGGCTCCCTCCTGCTCCAGCCACTCCAACCTGGACAGGATAAAGTGCTCTTCCTTCTCCAGCCTCTGCCTGAAGACCTTAAATTCCTCAATGGCTTTCAGACACCTTGGCTGAGACAAAGGGAGGGATTAGAGAGATGAGCTGGGCCTCCAGGGTCCTTCCAGCCCTCCATTCATTTTTTACCTATATAATATTTACACTGAACACCCATGCAGACTAGCTGGCCGGGGCAGGCCTGCTGGAAGGGAGAAGACCAAGAAGATCCAGTGACGTATCATCTGTTCTCAGACTTAAGCTGAATGGCATTTATGGTTACATGTAAGGCCCTGAGCACATACACTCACGTATCCCAGGCAGGGTTCAGCACCCTGCATCTCAGTGGAGGGAGGAGAGTCAGCAGTTCAAGGCTAGTTCATGGCTACTTGAGGTCAGTCTGGGCTATGTGAGCCCTCTGCCTCAAACAAACCTCAGTTTGGATGCCGGGACCCAGTAACTGGGTGTGGCTTCAGAGGCCTTTGAGCCAGATCTCAGGAAGAGGTTTAGAAGTGGTCATAGTTAGTCATAAGTGTCAACTTGACTGTTGAGGGTTTGAGCTCTGGGCACATTTGTACAGAATTAATCATTGAGTTAACTCCAGAGCAAAAATGCAGGAGATTGTCTAGTTGGTGGGGAAAGCCTAGCCCATTCTGGATGGGATTAGGCTCTAGAATAAAATACGGTGAGCTGGTTGAGAGAGTAGGCATCCTTGTGTACATTTAGCCAGACATTCTGGTCTGGCAGGTAAGGATTGTCCCTCTCTCAGCCCTTATGTAGAAATGGTGTGGCCAATTCCCTCGGCCCTGGTGTTGGTATGAGCTCTCCAGTTAAGGTGGACTGAGAACAGTAACCGGACAATTGTAAGAGAAAATAAATCCCTTGTTCCCTTAAATCATTTGATGGTGATTTATCCGCAACCATGCAGGCTGACTGCTACAGAAGTGAAAGGTCATGCTTTGCTTAACATAATTTATGAACACATTCCAGGCTAGCCTGGACTCTATGAGATCCATTTTCAGAGAAAAAGAAAAGAAGACACTTTCACTTTTAGGTGGCCATTAGCTTAATGACTCAAAAGCACCCACAGCAGTACAAGATAAAGGTGATTACAGCATGTGCCTTTTCTAACTGGGGAAATGTGTCTCCAGTTAAGGTCTGGACAGGACAGAGCATGACTTCTAGGCTTCTAGACTTGTAGTTCGAATTGTCAGAAAAGTAAAGGTTTCCTTTATACCACCACTTACGGGGAGGTGAAGAGTGGACCTGCACCCCTTCCAGGCTGACTCCACCCAGGAAGGTCACCCTAGGGACAGAACTGGGACACATCCCCTGCTGAACGTCTCCCTGCCCTCTGCCCAGTGCTGCTGTGTCCCTGGGCTTTGTCCTGGCTCAGTGCAATAGGAAGTACTAGAAGCTTCCCTGAGTGTTCTCACTTACCCTGAAGGCAGTAATCGTCCCTTTGCCTTGCACCTTCTCTTGTAGTATCTCCTCCTTCTGATTCGAAACCTCCACCTACTTTTCAATGGGTCCCTGTAGGAAGAGAGCACTTAGGCAGGCTCTGGCTCTGTGGAGGAGGCCCACTGAAATCTCCTGGGGGTCCCGGTGTTATTATGAGTTGCCTCCTTTCTTTTCATGCTGGGGAGAGGACAAAGCAGGAATAAGAAACCTAGAACTTCAGCAGCATAAGAAAGTGACACTTGTTGACAACTAGCTCTGATTATCCAGATAGTGCTTTGGGATTGTCAAAGAGAAGCTTCTCCTCCTCTATCCTGCCAACTGTTTAGGAGGTAGGTCTTGTCTGTTCCACAAAGAAAAAAGACACCAGACCTGAGCCTGTGGCTCTGTGGTAGAATACAAGATTTACCAAGGCCCTGAGTTTCATCCCCATTGAGGTGAGAACAGCCTATTGGGTGAGGGGAGTCCTTGAGAGTCACTAATATCTCCAGAATTTGAGTCATTCTGAGTCAAACTTCCTGTTTGGTATTTGTCCCTCCTGTTTCATACGCAAGTGCAAGAGCGGGGGACATGGATGCCAATCATTGGAGCAGGTACCAGTTCTCATCCCCCTTACCTCCTCCTGGCGCGGCAACTTACCTTGTAGTCCTGAGAAGCCTCATTTATCACAGTGCAATGGTGGAACTTGTGATCCAAGGTGTCACGACACAGCACACATAGGAACTCCCCATCATTCTCACAGAAGTAATGGATCTTCTCCCCATGCCAATGGCATGTCAGGTCCTTCCCCTCTGGTTCCATAGCTTGGATTTCCTCCACCAGATTGGCCAACAACTTGTTGGACCTGAACATGCCCCTCTGCACAGAGCTTTTGCACAGGAGACACTGGAAAACATTGGCTGAAGTGTCCTCAACCGGCTAATGTATTGAAGGCAGAAATTGTGCCCACAGTCGATGGTGACAGGCTCCTGTAGTAACTCCAAGCAGATGGGGCAGGTCACCTCCTCCTGCAGCTTCCTGGTGAACTGTTTGCTAAACATGGTGGAGCTGTGGGGCTTGCAGAGGTTCAAGGCTGGAGGTCTGAATGAAAATTTGACTCTCGAAGACAGAAGGAATCAGAAGGCAAAGGCTGAAGATTCTGACTACAGGTCAGGGGAAGAGGAAGGGAAGGAGACAGCATGACTAGATGTCAGAAGAAAGTAAAAGCTCAAGTACAGGGATGTTGTAAAGAGAAGAGACAGATGGCTGCCTATCTCACCACCCCCGAGAAAAAACCACACTGTGAGCATGTGACTTTTAAGAGTGGGCAAGTGGGGCTGGAGAGGTGGCTCAGGAGTTAAGCCTCTGCCTTGCAGGCGGAAGGTCCTGAGTTTGGATCCTAGACCCCACGTATAGACGTGGGGTGGAAGCGGGGGGGGGGGCGGCCTGCGTTTCTGGTCCTGGTAGGGCGGAGCCTGTGAATCCCGGGTCAGAGTAAACAAGGAGGAGATGGAGGCGGTCCATGGTGGTTCTACACACACACACACACACATACACGCACATACGCACACATGCACACACCCATGCACGCACGTTCGAATAAATAATAATAATAAAAAAGAGTGGGCAAGTTGTGCTGAACCTTGAACCAATCAAGCATATCTTTGTCAGATAATTAACAGAACAGGAGGAGTTGCCAAGTCCACTCCCTGAGACTGTCCCTCAGCTGCAGGCAGGGTTTGCAGTGGCCAACTGAACCTCCAGAAAGGCTCCTGCCCCTGTGGGTCTTTCGCTTCTCCAGGGGACCTGCAGAAGCCTTTCTGTCTCTGCTGGTTTTTTCTCCCGGGGTCTTCTGTAGCCGGCATCTCTGTGCCATCCTTTCTCTTTGGTTTGTCTGTGCGTCCCTCCCTGACTCTGTCCTGTGAGGTCAGCAACAGGGAAAGGACAATGTGTAAGGTTGACGCGGAGGGACATTACATAAGAGAAGCCAGTGTAAGGTAGAAATAAGAGTTTTATTAAAGCTGAGGACTTGGTGGCCAGAAGAACCATAGTTTAGCGTTAAGGTGGGAGAGCATTGGATAGAAAAGAAGCTGAAGGTCTGAGGGAACAGGGAGCAGCTGCCATGGGCAGGAGGAAGTCCTCCTTCCCAATTTTTTCCTTCCCTCTTTCCTTCCTTCCTTCTTTTTTTTTTAAAAGAAACTTTATTTATTCATCCATTTAGTGTGCATGTGTGTGTGTGTGCGCCCTGTGAAGGACCAAGGGTGACATATCCTGGATTACTTCTATTTCCTTCTTGTTTCACTCTGGGATTTCCCAGGCTTCACCCACCAGGGCCAGAAGTACAGGTCACCACCATTTCCACATCGCATTTTTACATTGGATCCGAATTCAAAATCTGTTTGTGAGACAGTCTTAACCTCTGAGTCATCTCTTCAGCCCCCTTTCTTGCTTCTTTGTATTTTTCTTTCTTTCTGCTACCATGGACTAAACCCAGAACTTTTTACCTTCTAGACAAGCTGTCCACCTACTCAACTGAATCCCCACCCCTAGAATTGTGTCTTTGAGATACAACCCTAGGATGCTGAGGGTTTCATGAGATCCAAATTGGCCCATCACTCACTGTGTGGTTAAGGATGGCCATGAACTAATTAAAATTTTTTTTATTATTTATTCAATTGTGAGTGTATGCTTGTGTGTATGTATGTGTGTGTGTGTAGAACCACAGACAAATTCAGGAACCACCATGGACCATCTCCACCTCCTCCTTGTTTACTCTGCCCCCGGGATTCATAGACTCCGCCCTACCAGAACCAGAAACTCAGGCCACCCCCGCTTCTGCCCGGCGTCTATGCGTGGGGTCTAGGATCTGAACTCAGGACCTTCCCCCTGCAAGGCAAAGGCTTAACCCCTGAGCCACCTCTCCAGCCCCGAGGATGGCCATGAACTTCAGATCCTTCTGCCTCTCCAATGCTGGGATCACAGGTATGAGCCAGCCAGTCGGGCTGAATGGACGTTCTCAAATTTTGGTGGCACTGAAGCAAAACACAGCTTTAAACTCAAAAGAAACAAGAGACGTTTTATTCTAAGCCAAACTTGAGGACCTCATGGCCCAGGAGCAAGGAATCAGGTTGCTCCAAACAATACAGTCTACCATGGAGGTGCTCACATGAGAGTTATTACTCGCAGAAGAAAGAAAGTCACAAATCAAGCAACTTGCCAACTAAGTGCTATGGCCACAGGGAGGGGTGGTTCTCTCAAAGCAGGGGACAAGTTAGGGGGGGCTCTTCTATGACTTCCTATGCTATCTGTGCTGGTCTGTCTCAGATGTCAACCTGATACCCAGGAGCTGAGATTACAGGCATGTGCCACCACAACCTGGTTTACTTTATCTATTTGAGGATGATGATGATGATGGTGGTGGTGACTTTTTCTGTTAAGACAGTCTTCAGTAGCCCAAGCCCTTCTCAACTCACCATGTAGCCAAGGATGGCCTTGAAGTCCTGATCCTCCTGCTTCCACCTCCCTCCTGTGCTGTGATTCCATCCACATCTTCCACACCTTGCTTCTGAGTTCTGCTTTCTGCACTCCATGAGTGCGTGGGATCCCCTGCACTTGAGGCTGTTTCCTGTATGCATGGGTGGAATTCAGGGGTTCAGAACCTGTTCTCCACCTGTTCTCCATGACGCCTGAGACCCACGTGCACCTCATGGTCCTGAAAACCTGTACCCCTCAATGGTTTCCTTGAGTGACCTCAGCAGATGGGCATCATCCAGGGATACACCTGCATTTCCATCGACAATTTTTGTCATTTCTGCCATAAAACAATCTTTTCTTTTTTTTATTACACATTTTATTTTTGCCTAATCATCCAAGCTCCATAGGTACCCCTCCTCTCCCTATCCATCCCCCTCCCCTCCCCCGTCCTGCCATCCCCCACTGCATTCTATCCACTTCCCCTCCCCCCTCTCACTCTGTTCCCTCCCTCCCCTTTCCCAGTGCTGACAGCTCCCCCCCCATTCCCTAGAGTATCCATTTATGTGGGCCCTGAACCTCCCTTTCAGTTCTTTACCCTAGTGAGGGTTTAGGACTCAGTGGCATAACCTGGGGCCCCTTCTTGGTTTGCCCACTAGCATCGGAACTCTAGTATGATTGTTTGACCCCTTGCCTCTAAGATTACTACTGCTTAAAGCCTTCTCTCCTGTGGTCCATGCTAGATTTTGGCAAGTCTTGACATGTCAGCCATTGTGCAGGTCAGGCAAAGTCCAGTCACATTGTGGCTATATCCTGGCTGTTGCAGCCCTGACTTGTATGGAGTATCTTGCATATCATTGGTCCTCCCCATCTTCAGGCTCTTACAATCTTGCTGCCCCCATTTCCACAAAGTTCCCTGTGCTTTAGGCTGGTCTGGTGAATAATGTAGGATCTTTGGTGTTCTGGATTATGGTTTATTGTTATCCAGATTTTTGCTGTTCCTGTACTGCCCCTGGCTGCATCCAGATTGGTACCCAAAGTCATCTCCTTTGAATATGTCATTAAGTGAGTTTGGAAATTGGATCCACTTTTAGGAAGTACATATGACACCTAACTTTCTGCGTCTGGGATACTTCACTCAATATAATTTCTTCTGATTCCATCCCTTTCCCAACAAATTTCATTAATTCATCTTTTGATGGCTGAGTAGTATTCCATTGTATAAATGTACCACATTTTCATTATCCATTCATCAACGTTGGGCATTTGGGTTGATTCCATGACTTTTCTATTGTAAATAGTGCTGCAATGAACATGGTTGTGCTCATATCACTGTAGAGAATTGCTGCATTATGGGGGATTATTCCTGGTACTGGTATAGCAGGGTTATATGTCATTTCAACCCTTAACTTTTTTAGAAATCGACATACTGATTGCCAGAGTGGTTGTATAAGCCTGCATTCCCACTAGCAATGTTGAGAGCTCCCTTCTCTCCACATCCTCTTGAGCATTTGTTGTGTGTATTGTGGATTTTTGCCATCTAGAGTGGAGTGATATGATATCTCAGGGTAGCTTTGATTTGCATTTCTCTGATAGCTAAGGTTGTGGAGCATTTTAAAGATATTTGTTAGACATTCGATTTCATCGCTGAAAAAGTTCTTATGAATACCGATGCCCATTTTCTAATTGGGCTATTTATCTCCTTGGTGTTTATTATCTCCTTCCTGTTTAGTTTTTTAAGTTCTTTGTGCACTCTGGATAAGAGAGTTCTATCAGATATGTGGTTAGTGAAGATTTTCTCCCATTCTGTGGATTGCCTTTTTGCTCTGTTTATAATCTCTTTAACTGAATGGAAGCTCTTTAATTTCACAAGATCCCATTTGGCGAGTGTTGGTTCTAGTGCCTGTGCTATTGGATTTCTGTTTAAGAACTCTTGGTCTAGCCCAATCCACTTGAGAGGGTTCCCTACCCTTTCAACTAGAGTTATTATAGTCTCTGGCCTAATATTAAGGTCCTTGATCCATTTGGAATTAATTTTTGTGCATGGTGAATGGGTGTAGCTTTAATCTTCTACATGTGGATATACAGTTTCGCCAGCACCATTTGTTGAAGATGCTATTTTTTTCCATTGTGTTTTTTGGGCCCCTTTGTCACAAAAATCAAATGGCTATAATTATGTGGGCTTATGTCTGGGTCTTCAACCCTTATCCATTGATCTAGGTGTCTATTTTGGAGCCAGTACCAAGCTGTTTTTATTACTATGGATTTGTAGTATAGATTAAGGTTTGGTATGGTGACACCTCCAGCAGTGTTTTTGTTACTCAGGATTGTTTTTGCTATCCTGGGCCTTCTGTGGTTCCATATGAATTTTGAGATTGTTTTGTCAATTGCTTTAAAGAATTGCTTTGGGATTTTGAATTATTTAAGTAGCCCTATAACAAATGAGGAAATTGATGGAGTAATCTCGAATCTTCCCACTAAAAAATGTCCTGGACCAGATGGATTCAGCACAGAATTCTATCAGACATTTAAAGAACAACTAACAAACCTACTCCTTAAATTATTCCATAAAATATGAGAAAGGAATACTTCCCAATTCTTTCTACGAAGCTAATATCATACTAATCCCAAAACTTAATAAAGATACACTTAAAAAAGAAAACCATAGGCCAATCTCTTTGGTGAACATAGATGCAAAGATTCTCAAGAAAATCTTAGCAAATCGCATTCAAAAACATATCAACTCACTGTGATCAAGTAGGTTTTATCCCAGGCACACAAGGTTGGTTCAACATATGCAAATCAATAAATATAATCCATTATGTAAACCGATTCAAGTCCGAGATCACATGATATTCTCAATAGATGCAGAAAAAGCTTTTTGACAAGATCCAACATCCTTTTGTGATCAAAACCTTAGAGACAGTTGGAATGGAAGGAATTTATAGCAACATAATAAAAGCTGTACACAACAAGCATTCCCGCTTTGATCAGGAACTAGACAAGGCTGTCCGTTCTCACCACTTCTATTCAATATTGTACTTGAAGTCTTAGCTAGAGCCACAAGAGAGGGAGATCAAAGGAATTCAAATCAGAAAGGAAGAAGTCAAGTTATCTCTCTTTGCAGATGACATGATCTTATACCTGAGTGATTCTAAAAACTCCACCGGAAAAACTCCTGGAACAAATATATAAGTTCAGCAGAATGGCAGGTTACAAAATAAATGTGTAAAAATCAGAGGACTTCCTATACACCAAGGAAGAAAAAAAGTGAAAAAGTCCTAAGAGAAACAATTCCATTTACTATAGCTCCTAAAAAAAATGAAATACCTTGATATAAATCTAACCAAAGAAGTGAGAGATCTTTATAATGGAAACTTTAAAACCCTAAAGAAAGAAATTACAGAAGACATCAGAAATTGGAAAAACCTTTCCTTCTTGTCCCCAGCTCTGAGCTGGCTTGCAGGCTGGAACTTCTGTCTCCATAAAACAAATTTGACTGCTTCCTGCCCCACCCACATAGTTCAGGTCTATCTTCCACAGAGGATTTTCCTTGACCCGAGGGGTTTCACTACTTGTTTTTTCAACTGTGTTTTATTTATTTATTTACTTATCTACTTATCTACTTATCTATCTATCTATCTATCTATCTATCTATCTATCTATCTATCTATCATCTATCTATCTATCTATCTATCTATCTATCTATCTATCTATCTATCTATCATCTATCATCTATTTATTTATTGAAAGAAATAGGGTGCTGCTGAGTTGGGGGAGTGGAGCCAGTCTACAGCTGCTGGTCAAAGGAAACCATCAATTCTCACCCTAGTGATAGCGCCACCTTGTGACCACATTAGGGCAGCTGCCAAAACGCTGGTGAAAGACCTAGGTCTCCTCAGGCTGTCGTGCACAGGAAGCCTTGCTTTATCACAGCTGCATGTTTAGGCAGGAGCACTACAAGTTCAGGTCATCCCTGGCCATATAGCAAAGTTGAGGCCAGCCTGGGCTAAAGGAGACCCTGCCTCAAACAAAACAAAGCTCAACTAAAGGGAAGAATTTGCCATCCTCTGAAACCTAATCGACAACATGACAGTATTAATAGCTGGGACCTATGGGATTGATTAGGTCACCAGAGTTCTCTCTGTTGTTTTAGAAACTATTATTCACTTATTCATTTTCATTTTCTTATATATGAGTGTCTGTGGGATGTGCAGGTGTATATGTGTCATGTGAATACATAGCAGAAATCATCCTTGACCACTCTTCCACCTTGTTATCTTGACCCAGGTCTCTAAATAAACCCAAGCCTTACTATTAGGTGTAGTCTAGCTAACCACCTTCTTTGTGGATTCTATATTTTTATGTGGATCTGGGAATCCAATCTTGGGGCCTTTGCTTGCCTGGCAAGCACTCTAACCACTGACCCTCTCTCTAGCCCCTAGAAAACAGTTCTCCAGGAGCAGAATGTTCTAGCTTTTATAAGACTCAGATGAGTCTTGCTTGTTCTGGTTCAGAAAGGACCATGCTTCTTTTTGTCCTGTTTACTTATTTCCATAATTACATAGTTGGTACTTTTGAAGAGAAACCGTTGCACATCATCTATCTTCCCAAATACTTTAGCAAGGGACTTCAGATGGACATTGTTGTTCATGTGAAGGAGTCACCAAATTTCTTTCTGAAATAAAAATGTGATCTATCTTTTCATTCAAAAAAAAAAAAAAAGGGAAGAATTTGCTTCCTTACCTTCTAGTCTTGCTACTTCACTGTAGTCATGGAACTTGACACCAGGGATGAGATTTTGACAACTTTCACATTGGTCTCAAAAGATTGCATACTCTTTTTTTTATTTGTGTGTATGTGTGTGTGTGTGTGTGTGTGTGTGTGCGGCGCGCGTGCACGCGCAAGGGGGATATGTGCATGTGTGTCTATGTCTATCAGAGGACACTGGAGAGGCCTAAGGGTGACATTGGGAATCATCCTGGATAGTGCTACCTCCTCTGTGATTTCTCAGGCTCCATCTTCAGGACTGGAAGTGCAGGTTGCCGCCATTTCCACCTGGCATTTTTACATAGGATTTGGGATCCAAACTCAGGACCGTATGCTTTTGAGGTAGAGGCTTAACTCTGAGCCATCTCTCCTGCCCCTGGACTGTACCTCCTCTTGAAAAGGCGGCTTCATATGCCCAACACTAGGCTAGGCTTGAAGGGAATAAAGATCAGGCAGAAAGAGTCCTGTCCTTAGTGAAACTAGATATAAAGTCTGGGACACTGGAAAAATTAAGGGCTTGGAAGATGGCTTGGGGGGATGAAATGCTTGCTGAACAAGTGTGAGGAGTGAGGTTTGGGTCCCCAGAATCCAGTAAAAGCCACACTGCTGCTACCTGTAATCCTAGTGCTTGGAAGGGCGAGACAGAGGAGCCCAGGGGCACCTGTACAGACACACATGCAGACATTCTGTCATAGTTCGGCACAGGTGTCAACTTGACTGTTAAGAGTTTGAGCTCTGGGCACATTTGTGGAGAATTAGCGGTTGGGTTAAGCCCAGAGCAAACCTGCAAGAAGTTGTCTAGCTGATGGGAAAGGCCCAGCCTATAGTGGGTGGAACTAGGCCCTGAACAGAAATAAAATACTCAGAGCTGGTTGAGGAAGTTGGCATCCTTCTGTTCACTTGGCCAGACATGCTAGTCTGGCAAGTAAGGATCGTCTCCCTCTCAGCTGTTACATAGAGATGTTGTGGCCAGTCCCCTCGGCCTTGGTGTTGGCGTGAGCTCTCCTGTCAAGCTGGACTGAGAACTATAACCAGACAATCCTAAGAGACAACAAACCCTTTGTTCTCTTAAGCTGTTTGATGGTCATTTATCAGCAACCTTGCAGGCAAACTGCAACACATACATACATATACATACACAATAAAATGGAAATAAAAGAAAATCAAGAAAGGTACCTAAGTATCTAGCAAAAGTTATTCTATGATAGGTGCTCCATGTGGTATAAATGGCTATTTCCAGACTGAAGAGATGTTTAGTTAGAAAAGCGACTGTCATGTAGGCACGAAGACCTGAATTTGATTCCCCAGAAACTACATTTAAAAACATAAACATTGCAAAGGGTATTTGTAATGTCAATGCTGGGGAAGCCAAGACAAATGGGTCCCTGGTACTTTCTGGCAGCCAGTCTAGCCACACTGGTGAGTTCCAGGCCCATGAAACCATCTCTAAACACATAACACACACACACCACACACACACACCACACACACACACAACACACACTCTCGCACATGTACACTAGGCATGAGCAGGTCAAGACACTGGTGACCTCAGTGTTGGTGGCTGTTCCTCCACTATCCACCCACACGGGACTGTGGCCTGACACAGGGATGAAAGTTACATGTTCAGGTCCTCAGGGAGTTAAGGAAGGCAGCTCTTCTCCTCCTCCGCTTCTTCCTCCTCTTTGCCTACTCTGCCATCTTTTTTTTTTTTTTTTTGGTTGTTGTTGTGATAACATCTCATTATGTAGTCCATGCTGGCCTCAAACCTCAGACTTCCTGCCTGAGACCCCCTGAGTACTCAGATAATGCACATGTGACTCTGAGCCTGGTCAAACCTGAGAGCTTCATGGTGGTCAGGAAGTGAAAGTATGAAGAAGGGATCCACTGTAACTGAGATTGAGGGGTCACCTCCTCTGAGAGGAAGGCCAAGAAACGGTGGCATCAGATGGGAAGCAAAGCCAGCCTGAAGCTACGCAACAAATTCTCAGCCAGCGTGGGTCACCAGTGAGACTCTGACAGAAAAGGAGAAAAGGAAGAAGATGGGGAGAAAAAAGAGGAAGAAGAGGGGGGGGAGAGGAAGAGGGGGAGGGAGAGGAGGAGGGAGAGGAATAGAAGAAAGGAGAGAAAGTGGAA